>CM017572.1:1319848-1712881 GCA_007844125.1 Sinonovacula constricta
TTTGATGAGCCACCAGTCTCTGTACATACTAGTAGACTATGTGTCGGAAACTGTGGAATGATATGAGTAAATTGAAAGGAATCCTATCAATGCAATATATCTTAATTATCTGCAGGCCGAGCGAAATAACCGATAAAATCAAGGGAAGAAGCTGGGGGAGCTATTTTAATGGATAGTTGGCTGGTGTTAAGAATTATTCTTGATTAGACATTCTGATTAATGTGTCTGTGTCTATGATTATTATCCGTTATTACTGATGTTGATATTGTTGTTTTTATGTTGTCGTTGCTGCTGCATATGTTTTTGTTGTTGTTTTTTGCCGAATCATACTAATGGTATTGTTTTTTAGTGATGTCTTTCTCCTACGATAAGAGTGCTTTGGTTTTTTTTAAGTTGATAAGTATTTACCCCACTTCTTTGTTAGTCTTAAATACACATATGCATATCCATATATTGTACCTATATTAAAACTCTATTAAAGGAGAGTATTATGTGTAATTTATTTTTCTATAAGGTAAGCACACACAAAAAAAATTTAGTAAATATTTTCATACGGTAATGCAGTTTACACATTTCTTTATTTAAAATATAATTCAAGGTACAAAATTGGCCATTGTCATGGATATTCAAATCGAGCGAATGTTTTTGCTATATTATAATTGTAGAACAAATCCTGTCTGCAATGCCAAAAGAACAATGTTCCATAAACTGGTTGTGGTGCTTGTTAGAGAAGGCACAGTAAGGTCTGATTGCAGTTTACAATGTCAAATATAATTTTAAGATTCAAGGGCATTGGGCTATTCGAGACTCAGTAACAGTTGAACAAATTTGCAGCTTTTAAAATTAAAACGCCCAACTTTGTTCAGTCACAATCACCATCCATAAAGGAAATACCTTATTACTTCTGATCATTTGATTAAATGGGAATGTGCTGTGTTGTCGTTAGGTTTTCAACCGTTGTAGTTGTCTTTAGATATACAATCGGGTTTTCTGTAAATAATATAATTTGACAGTGTATGGAGTTTAAAAAAATAACAGAACTGAAGCATTATGGGATACAAGATTCGATAACAGGGAGTGGTGTGGTGCGGCTATCAAGTTTTTTCCGAACTGCGCATGCGGAAATATGCGTCATGTATATACGTCAGTCATCGATATATTTATTAAATGTATTTCCTATCTACATGTATTTCCTCTCTGACACATGCCGCACAGTGAGCTTTTTTTAAAAAAAAAGGAACCCACACTTACTTTTTATATCACTTTCTATCATCATTAGGGTAATATGCTCTGACGTCGATGGCTATTTTTAGCAGAAATCACCATCGTGCTTATTTATACATTTGGAAAGAAAGGACGTTACGGGTGTGATGTTGCTGTTGTTGTTGTTGCTGTTGTTGTTGTCTAACAAATAAGGTAGTGTTAAAAGTTGTGTTAAGCACAGTATGTGTTCATGTAGAATCCGAAGCACTTGAGAAGTTTTCATGTAATTTAATACAGCATTATACAGCACAATCAATCAATCAATCAATCAATAATAATAATAATAGTAATAATAATAATAATAATTATAACAATTAATAATGACGGTGACGAATGAGAATGATGACTGTGATGAAGGTGATGACGAGGATGATGGTGATGATGATGATGATGAGGAGGAGGAGGAGGACGACTCTTTAATTGGATTTAAAATTCGCGGTAATGTAAAGCAGCAAACATGCATGGTTCGCTTTTGTGGCGTAATTAACGCACAGATATTTAATATAAATCAAGCCACGGAACCTACCATACTTACCTGAAAACACGTGTTAGCGATTTGATTTTATGCAAACAGAAAGTTATTTAACAGGGAGAAACAGCGTTTCTTTCATTTAACCGACCATGAACGTTTTAAAATAGCTGTCTAGGTCAATATTTATTTTTAGCATGTGTCAATTTCTCTCAAATTTACTTATTTCTGACAACTTATGAGGCATCATGAAAGGACTTATAATATTTTCAGATTTTATTTGTTCTTTATCCTGTTCGTTATCTCCATTTTTGTCACTATGACTTGTGGTTCCTGCATATATTTCTCATTCCCTTTGTAACTGCTAACCCTAACTTTAAAGCTAGGTACATGTATACCGTCTTCCATAACAGATATCAACATCTCTCTTCTCTTTTTCGTTCTATCTCTTTTTTCTCCTATCCTTTCTCTCCATCTCTCTTCCTTCTTCCTCCCTCTATCTCTTTCCCTCTCGCTCACCCCCTCTCTCCTCCTCTCTCGCCACTCTCTCTCTCTCTCTCTCATCTATCCCTCTCTCTCCCCTCTCCCCTCTCCCTCCCGAACCCTCTCTCACTCTGTCTCTCTCGCTTGTTCTCTCTCTCCCTCTCTCTTTCTTTCTCTCTCTCTCACTTCGCTCTCTTTCTCTTTTCTCTCTTCGCTCCTGTTTCTTCTCTTTTCTCAATCTTCTCAACTCTGCTGATTTTCCAGATTACCCCTCTGTCATTTTCTCCGATGTAAACACATTGTGTCCACACTGTGCCACATTTATTTTACAGTCCTCTTAACCCCCATCCCCACAAACCATTCCAACTACAACTCCAACATTCACCCAACGTCACCCCACCCACCCAGCTTTCACCATAACAACCTTTTTTAACTGTCATACCTTTCCGTCTAATTACTCGTGTTACTTTTTGCTGTATCAATACGCTTCGTCTGCAGTCTGTAACAAGTTACAACCTAGTCTAGAGGCGACGATCACGTGACCGCCTAGACGAGCGTCACGTGGGGCTAGGCAGTTGTTCGGCAAGAAGGGCGGTGTTGACGGTTGTGTTTTCTGATTTGCTAATTTTTGATAATCCCATCCCCAGCCTCACTGTTCACAGTACAGTCAGCCTGGCCTACTTCGCTGTTGTGTCTAGCGACGCATTGAACATTCGACAGTTTTTCGAAATACACGAAAACACACACAGTCAGCATTTTGGGGGAAAACTTTAGTGTTTTTGTCAGTGGCAAAATGCAGGATTAAAGTTATATTGTTTAGACGGTAAACATTGTTTATTGTTTATTGGGTTTATCGACCCACCAACAGTATTTTGGTCATGTAGAGATGAAGCAGATATAGTGCTGCTTTCACTGCGTATAGCCTGTTACCACACCCAGTCACTTTATCCCGACATTAGGCCAACCAGGCGTTCGTGGTACTACTCTTAAATTTGCTTGAGCATCTGCAAAGGAGCTTTACCACTAACATTTTAATGACTTTGATATGTCGTGGCCTTAAATCGAACTCAGGACCTTTCGTAACCGGAGCCGACGTTCTACCGATTGCTCCAGGTTAGGTTTATATGGTAAACATTTAGGTAATCTTTACGAGATTTTTGGTACAGGCCATCTTGCACAGAATTGTCTAAATTAAAATTATTATGGAAAATTCAAAAAGTTGATCATTTACATTCAAGAAACATTGTCGAAACTTGCATACTAGTTATTAAATCGAGTCTAATTCATGAAGCTAACATATTAAACATTCCATGAATGTAAAACAATATTATCAATTTCAAATTTACCGGGTGCGTGTTTTTTTACCTGTCATTTGTTTATTGGGGTTATCCTGACATTAATATTGCCGTTATCTGGAGACGGTGTGCACATGAAGCAGTTATAGAGCTGCCTTCACTGTGTATAGCATGCTGTGAACACCTGGCATGATACCATAACCAGTCACATTATCAAGACAGCGGGCCAACCAGTCTTGGAACTACCCTGATATTTGCTTGAGCGTTATTAAGGGAGCTATACCATTACCATTTTTAACGACTTTCGTATTGTCGCGGCCCGGGATTTAACCCGGGACCTCCAGTACTAAACAATTAGAATTCAAAATAAATAAAAAGAATAGGTTATGACAATTTCGACCTCTATCTTAACATTAGACTGGTTTTATTGATTCTGAACACGGGTTTGCTGAAATTATGTGAAAAGTGAACCTGAGTACCATAAGATTAAAGCATCGTTTCTCTCTTCCACAACATGTGCTATTGTGTTATTAACAGCATCAAGCATTGAACATTGGTTATAATATTCATAATCATATAAAATATGTTGTTTGTTCACATTATAGCAACGGTTTCTACCCCTCAAAAATGCACATGTAATTGTATTGTGTGTCTTTGGCCTGTTTTTAACTATAAAAACTATGTATCTGCATAAACTCTCACTCTTTCTGTCTTTCTTTCTTTCCGAGAGAGCGGAAGGGAGAAATAGGCAGAGAAAGGCAGAGAGAGGCGCGCGAGAGAGTGTGTAAGTGTGTGATAGAGAGCGCGTGAAAGAGTGAGAGAAGAAAAGAAAGAGAAAGAGTAATACATTTTCAAGTACGCCATGTGTACAAATGGTCTTAAAAGGTGGTATCCGACAGTTTGGATAAAATTAAAATCCTCAAACAACCAAACAAAATGAATCATAACACCCAAATCGTCATTACAAAAATTATTTCCTATCTGAGCCACGCTGTACAGTTAGGTATTTTAAACCTTACTAAAAAAGCACGCCATCATTTATTTTTGAGACCATGTTACACGATCCAGACAATCAGCCGTGACGTCGATATCTATTTTCAAAAGACATTACAATAGCGATTTTTATAGAATTTGGAATAATGGTCGTGCAATATGATATAGCTCACGATTTAAACAGTATGCAATCGACAATTAATGTTATACACAACCTTTAAGGTTATGTATTAAGTTTATGCACTAATTGTCCACAATTTCCCAAGACCAAGGGTAAGATTTTACTTTTTTTGATTTTGGCAACAGTCGGATACCATCTTTAAACTAGAATTTTCAAATATTGTATATTACAGTTAAATAATATAAGTTGTACCAAATTTATTACATTACATAACATTTTCTGTTGTGGTGTTTGGTAATAGAACTGTCAAGGATTTTGTCAATTTTCCGTCGATAATTCTACCCTTCGTGTACAAAAACTGACTGACCCAGAATCTGGACAATGTTTCTCAATGATTTTTTTTTCATATGGTGTGTAAATGTCGTGCGTTTGCAGTGAAGGCAGCATTATTTGTATTCTCAGTCGGCGTAATTTACAGATGATTGCCCAGTTACTACAGTGTACGTATTTCAACAACATATTGATGGCACTACATGGAATAGATTTAGATTAAACACCACCAACAACAAAGCGTTTCAAAACGAAGAACATAGGTAGACAAAGAATTTGGCTTGGTAGCATATCTGTGTTCGCCTTTTTGTGTCCCAATTAACATCTGATATTTTAAGCTAAACTTAATTAGGTGAAGTCAGAAGTTCAGAAAGTTCGTTAAGTATCAAATACCCGGCTTTGTTTAAATGGGATACCCTGTAGTATAATTGTTTTAAGATGTCTATTGATATCGCTCCGCGTGCAATGATACATCGGTTGTAATTCAAGGTATGGATGAAATTGTTGATATTTGTGTTTTTATTTTGTGCTCTTATGCAGTATACATTTTCCCCCAGGTAAGCTGAACATGTTTTTTTGTAAATATCTAATCAGATAAAATTTAGCGGGTCGCCCGAGACCAGGGTTAGAGTCGCCGACCTGTCATTCCTCAACCCCTCACGGCGTGGGCTCGAGTCCCGGTCGGGACGAGAACTTTCATTTGGGAAGATTTTCCAGCTAACCTGCGGTGCGCCGGTGGTTCTTCCCAATCATAAGTCTATGGTCTTCCTTCACCAATAATTAGCTGGATGCGGCACTATGATCATAAACAAACAAAAACTAACTATACCAACTTGTAAATATCATTATTGATGTGGGCTTTTTTTATAATATCTTCTATCTCAACATGTAAATACTTTAGTAGAGATGGTGGAAACAGTAAGAAACTGGTTACAGAAAGCGTTGTGTCTTTCTTATAGTACGGTGTATTTTAAACTGTTTATTGGGTTTATCGCCCCACCAATAGTATTTCAGTTATCTCGAGACGGTCTCCACTTGAAGCAGATATAGTGCTGCCTTCACTGTGTACAGCATGCATTGAACACCCGGCATAATACCACTCCCAGTCACATTATTACTATATGTAATAAGTCTGACGAAAGAACAAAACTGTGTCTTATATTGAAGAAAGAAGTGGTAAAAGACATTAGGAAACTGTGTGGGTGGAGGTGGGTTCAGAAGATTGTGGTTTAGTGAGTAGATGATGAGGGCATGCTTAGTACACTACGGTGGTACTTTAAGCAGGCTGGGGTTGGTGCAGCTATAAGATTAGGGTGGTATAGTAAGTAGATGAGGTTATATAGTTAGCAGATGAGGTTATGTGGTAAGTATAGTATAGACGGGGGTTGAATATATTGTATATGAGAATGGCACAGCAAGTAAATGAAGGTGGTATAAGAATAATATGCTGGTGGTATAGTTATTTTATCAGGTTGGGGCATCTGGTATGTGAAGGTGGTAAAGGAAGAATATAAATGTTTTGCGACTAGAAAAAAGGGTGGTATAACTAGAAAACAAGGGTGGTACAACTAGACGACAAGGTCGTATGACTAGAAGACAATTCTGTGTATAACTAGAAAAAAGAGTGGTATAACTAGAAGACAAGGATCGTATTACTATAAGAAAAGGGTGGTACAACTAGACGACAAGGGTGGTAAATCTAGAAGACAAGAGTGGTATAATTAGAAGACAAATATGGTTTAAGTAGCTGACGATGGTAATGTTGATAGTAGACCGGCTGGTCTAGGTATGAGATGAGATGCTAGAAAGGAATGGTATATGTAGTACAAGGGAGTGGTATAAGTACTTATAGAGAAGTGGATGTGTATATTGTAGATGAGGGTGCTCAAAATATTAGAAGAGGGTGGTAAATGTTGTAGAAGAAGGAGCTATACGCAGTAGAAAAAGGGTGGTATACGCAGTAGAAAAAGGGTGGTATACGCAGTAGTAGGGTGAGATGCAATAAGTTGACTTGGTGGTATCGTAAAAAAAGTAGAATAAGAAAAAGAAGCGGCAGATGGGATGCATTGCTGAACGTGGTAATATAAGAAGTAAAGGTGGGTTGTTTAATTAGGAGAGATTGTGATACATTGTATTAAAAAGGTATAATACAGCAGTAAACTTAATTATAATTACTTATGAGACTTCCCGCTATTTTGGTATAAAAATCACAAAGGAATGACTGGGTAGAACCACCCCTGGAGGACTGTCTTTAAGTAAATCCTTCGCGCTCTGATCAGAGCTCGAACCAATTCGGTGATAGGCTCAGCTCAGTTCGATTAGTTACAAGTCGGCGACTCTACCACTGGGCCACGTGCGCTATTTAAATATTAAGCAGTAGAAAATCATGAATGTAGAAATAGCTTAAACGATATAAGGGTGTTTATTTTTTGTCCTATCATTTAAACACAAGAATTGATCTTTTCGCCGTCATAGTGTGTCGTCAACACGTGCAATGATGCAACGCCTAGTCACAATAATCTGAAACAAGGCCGTCTAGTCGTTGAACTATCATTTTCATTGCTTGAGCGTTAGCAATACGGTTATGTGTGTTCCGTTTACGACGTTGTCATATCGCGGCCTAAGTTTGAATCTGATTTTCCTCATGTTGGGCTTCTAGCGCACGTTATTTTTGTAACATCGCACCGACACAATTATGGTCATATTATTAATTATTGGTGGAGGAAGACCCCAGACTTATGTCTAGGTAGAACTACCAGCGCACCGCAGGTTAGCTTGAAAACCTCCCCACATGAAAATCATCGCCCGGGACTCGATTCAACGCGGTGAGGAACTGATGGGTTGCAAGTATGCGAACCTAAGCGCCCTGTCACAGGCGCCCCGTACCCCCTCCCCCACCCCCACCTCTCACCCTGTCCCTGCCCCCTCTTGCAGCACAATATTTATTGCTCGTATACCAGGAAGCGAAGCGTTATTGATTACATGGACATTGGTATAAAGTGGTGGAGGGAGAAGTTAGAATGTGGAAGTATTAACGTGCTATTAGTAGTAGAAGGTGTAGTGATTTAAAAAGAAAAACAATGATATTCACAGAAGAACTAGTATCAATGTAACAGTAGTACGTACTTAATATCTATCATTTATTGAATTATTTTGGTGAAAGTTGCAGTCGCAAAAGTGGTTGCATAAGACGCCACTAAGTAAGTTTGTCCTGTATTCTTTATTACGTCATGAAACGTGGGAAACAAACTGCACAGTGACTCGGTCATTAGTGACACCCATAACAATACATAGATA
This sequence comes from Sinonovacula constricta, assembly GCA_007844125.1. NCBI lineage: Eukaryota > Metazoa > Mollusca > Bivalvia > Cardiida > Solecurtidae > Sinonovacula > Sinonovacula constricta. The sequence goes on from CM017572.1 coordinate 1,328,100, forward strand.
AAACGAGCTATTTATTGTCTGTCAGGAAGACCTCGAAATAAGCTTTTCGAACCATATAAAACATGTTAACGGTTCTTTGAAAACACATACCGTCAATTTGATAGTCGATAACCCCCATATTTAATTAAATGTGCACTTCTATTAATGGTGGATGAGTCCATTATTGTGCATAGGTGTTCAATATTTTAGATTTATATTAATTCTACATGGTTTTAGCTTCCCTTCGACACCAAATGCAGTAAGACGTTCAAAATAACCAAAAATAAAGCAATAGACTTTTATTAAAGAGAAAAAGTCCATGTGGCAGGTTATGTTACCGGTCGGTACGTAGTGTAACCTCTCCTAAGAAGTGGAAGCTGTGTGAGGTGGTCCTACGTGCGGCAGTTGGTATTTTAGCATGGTAAACGATGCTCGGTTGTAAGTTTTCAATTGTGTTGTTTTATTTTAACTCAATTTACGAGAAATCTTTCCAAATGTCTGTGACAACGAAAAAGAATGTTTAAAAAACAAGTTTGATAATCAACATTTTGCATACAATGGAAAATCACTTTCTGAATACTAGTTTAGTTGAATTACTGATATAAGGCACCAAGGAATCAGTATTAACGACTGTAGTAGCCTGGTCATGTTAAGATTGAATTGAGGTACCAACGTCTATTGTATGTCGATTGAAAATACAAAAGAAATCCGGGTAAAATGGATTAAATGGCAACATAGATTCAATAATTATACGACAGGATGCATGATTTTTGCATATGTTAACCATCTTTTTGGTTTATTTGTACAATTAATGCTCCTCCAACAATAAATCTTATATAAAACAAGCTGTTTTAAAAATTTTGCCTATTGCATCAGTTTTGCAGATTTAATGAAAAAGATTTTTAAAATGACGTCAAATATGTCCAATAACTTCAGGGATGGGTAGCATTAACACAAATAAAAAGGAAGCAAGCTTTGTCTATTTTCCGTACGTAATTTGAATTGTTTTCTTACTTGATATTTTAATTTTGAAAAAGAAATATCTTAAAGAAATATATATAGAAATCGTCTCTAACGAGGTCGTGACGTTTCAATGGCTTCTCAGAGTTGTGACATTGTATGTGTACATTTTGTTTTTATAAGTGGCAGATATTCATTGTGCAAAGATATTCACTATTGGACCTTTGTTAATAATTATTCCGTTGCTGCCAAATTATCTTTAGAACACACATTTTATGGGCGATTGAAAAACAAGTCATAACAATCCCATTTCGACTGCCATTTCGACACCCCGATAAAAATTGTGTAATGAAAAGTCCTGTCATTAACTTAAAGATCGTGTTTGGTTTGTGGTTCGAACCGCGACTTTCAAATTCAGAGTCCAAAGCCCAAAACACTACAGCACATATGTTCACAGTTGTTTAAAGATGGCATCCGACAGTTTGTATATAACAAATGCAAGTAACACCATTCTACAACTGTTTTGATATATATGGGCATTATTTATAAACTCATATTTTGCTCTTTAGGTAAAAACGATTAGAACAATTTGTTAGCGTATTTTAATCTTAACCTGATTATAGTCTATTCTCGTTAAACTTCAAGTGTCGGTGTGCCGTAAAACCCAAAATATAAATACAATTTGTTAGACAATACAAACCACTCTAAATGATCATTATTTCCAATCTATTAATAAGCACGATAAAGATGTCTGCTAAAAATAGATATCGACATCAGAACGGAAAAAATCCGTATGATGATATAATGTGATATCATTAGTAAGTGGTCACGTGGTTTTCTCAATTTAAAAATTACAACCAAATCAATCAATGTTACTTGAACAAATCCTGCGAAATGCTGTTTATTGATGTCCTACACATGTAAAGCATAATACCAAAGTCGTCAGTACAAATATGAGCCACGCTGCACAATTAGCTATTTTTAAACGAAGAAAACCACTTAATGAGTTACTTTTGAGATCACATTATGTCCTCGTCGGGGTAATCCGCTCTGACGTCGGTATCTGTTTAAAGCTGAAATCTGTATATTGCTTATTTATAGATTTAGAAAGACTGAACATTTAGTGCTAATTATTCTCGATTTGTTCTGTCTGACGATTGCGATAGTGTTCGAAATAGTGTTTAGTTAGATTAAAGCATTAGTTTATGGAGAAATAAAGCCCAAATATTCACAAAACAGGGGTAGATTTTGTTATTTGTATTAAGTTTTGGCAAACTGTCGTATACCACTATTAATGTATGTGCTGCCATGCTGTGTAACTTTTCAATAAGCAGAACAATGTTTATTGCTAATTTGTTGTTATTTTCTCTCTCTTGTTTTAATTAGTTATTAATAAAAGTTAATTTATTGTACTCATTAAATACAAATTTGTGCATATGTAGGACAATGTTATACACTTTTTACGGGAGGAGGGGGAGAAGGGGAGGTGGGGGGGGGGGGTATTAGTATATTGGGGTGGAAGAGCACCGAAAGCCTCGCGACGTTGTATTTTTGTTTTGTTTTATTGTTGTTTGTTTGTTGTTGTTGTTGTTGATGTTGTATGTTTATTTTATTTTTTGTTTGTGCTTTGTTTTGTTTTTTGTTTTTTTTGTTTTTGTTTTTGTTGTTGTTGTTTTTCGTAAGTTTAATGAGTAATTTGTATCTCAACAACAACTTGGTATATTGTCCAACTGCTCATACGATAATATACGTCATGTGTTGACGTCGGTAATACACAGTACATTGACTCGGTAACGACGCAATAAGTTACAGGTGGTTCCCGACAGTTTGCCTATATGTAACACACGTCACAACATCTTACACACGTTTCGGGGAACCTCTGAAATGATTTTTGCATAAACTTATACTTTAGTGTAGGTAAAGAATGTTTATTATTTAAAACATTACCTAAACTGTTAGACAGCTCAAATCATGAAAAATGTTGCCTTAAATTGCCATTATTTTCAAATCTATAAAAAGCACGATGGGTATTTCAGTTAAAAAAAGGTATCGTCGTCAAAGCTTATTACCCGGATGATCATTAATTTATTTGTTGTTAGAGAAACAACATGGTCCAAAATGTCCGATACCGCCAAATGTGCATAAATTTACCCGAACAGGGCAAGATGGTGTTACATGTATTAGATATAGGCACAGTGTCGGATACCACCAAATATGCACACATTTACCCGAACAGGGCAAGGCGGTGTTACATGTTTTAGATGTAGACACACTGTCGGATACCACCAAATATGCACACATTTACCCGAACAGGGCAAGGCGGTGTTACATGTTTTAGATGTAGGCAAACTGTCAAGTACCACAAAATATGCACACATTTACCCGAACAGGGCAAGATAGTGTTACATATATTAGATATAGGCACATTGTTGGATACCAGTATAAAGCAGCGCAAGTTGTTGGTCGGTACTACTGTATTACAAGAAATGTATGTATTTCCTTTCTCTAGGGCCAATTTGATCATTTTTATTTTTATTTCTTTTAATTTGTTGCTTGGTGGCTTAGTCCTCAAAAAATTTATTAAATATGTAGGCATTTCCTTTAAAACACCAATTCAAACGAATATTATATCATTGTAAGGCTTGTCTAAATACAAATGAGTGACAGTCGGATATTTTTAGATTGTCTTGAAAAATTTGATACAAATGCCTCGTTTTTTCCAGTTAAGCTGACGCTTTATTCCGCACTTGATTATTTTTCTTGATATCTCACAGCAATTACAGTTAAACTTGACATGCATATATATTTAAGTATTCCCTTTTTAATATCGTATATAAAATTAAATAAGATGGGGTTTTTCGTCAATTATATTATTTTAAATATTATTTAAATGTTATCTATAAAAAACAGATGGGGGATGGAATCTAAAAATAGATATCGACGTCAGCGCTGATTACCCTGAAAAATCATCAAGTCATCTCAAAAGTAGGTGATCACGTGGTTTTCTTAGTTTAAAAATAGGTAACGGTGCACCCTGGTTCAGATACGAAAAACACGTTTGAAGCGACGGCGAGGGTGGTATATATATAATATTTCCTATGACTTTCAAGGTTTACCTAAGGATAAAGGAAATTGATCTTGAATCAAGTGCTGCTAAAATAACACATACGTTCTTGTCAAAGGGGTACGTCAGTGGACCGCATAAGTCATATTAAATTTTTAAATGCCATTAATACAAAAATATTTAATTACAGAAGAATCAAACGTTGTCATGGTAACAATATAATCGATGTTTCTGGCTAAAATAGCCAGATAACACTGAAAAAAAAGCATATGAAGTTCCTTTCTTTTTCATTTCACTTAATGTATTTGGACAACTCTGATGTGCAGTATATATAATTAGGACTTGTATAAGCTTAAACTCTCTTTGTGTATTTTGATGAATAAGAAATTTAGCAAGTGGCTCAGATAAGAAATACATATTTGTTATTTTACTTTTCATATAAATGAAAAAAATTTATCAGCACTTCGCGGGATCTTCTCGGGTACCAATAATGTATATGGTTATTTGTGACAAAAAAAAAATCAAAATTGTCGGATACCACCATTAAGGTCTATACCTCGAAAGCTGTCAAAAGATATTCCTTTCAGAATTTTAATACCGGTTTACTAGTAATCAAAAGTAGAACTAATATGAAAAAGGCAGGTAACTAAAAATTAATTTCGGCAGAGTTATATCCCCTTTTAAATGAATAATTTTACACAAAGTGGAACACGCAATCTACGGAAAGCTATTGTTTTACTGAGCACTATACGGTTTTCCTTTTTCTGTAACGCAACGCCTTCATTTTTATGTTTTGAGAGAATATATAGAAAACTGTTACCATTAGTAGCTTCAATGTCAATATAGTAAACACATGTTTCTATTTCAAAGTGCATAGTAAGGAATCGTGTAAGCTGCATGTATGAATTCGTCAAGTTGTAAAGATGTTAAAGGTGGTATTAGACAGTTTGGACCATTTGTTTCTTTCTCTTTCTCTGTCCGTCCGTCCGTCCGTCCGTCCGTCCGTCCGTCCGTCTGTCTGTCTGTCTGTCTGTCTGTCTGTCTGTCTGTCTAACTGTCTGTCTGTCTGTCTGTCTAACTGTCTGTCTGTCTGTCTGTCCCTCCCTCCCTCTCTCTCTCTCTCTCTCTCTCTCTCTCTCTCTCTCTCTTTCTCTCTCTCGCAACCAATTCAATTATTGTTACCTGTAAAAAGCATTAGAAATGTTGTTTATTGGTGCATTACACCCATGCGAAAAGTACAATACAACTTCCCACTTGTACTTACAAAAATGCATTGCGTATCTGAGCCAAGCTGCACACCTACCTTTTTAAACTAAGCAAACCACGTGACCACTTACTTTTTGCGATCACTATACATGATAATCTAGGTAATCAACTCTGACATCGATATCTATTTTAGCTGAAATCCCCATCGTACCTTTCTTTATACACTTTGAAAATGTGAACATTTTAGGCGATATGTTTTTAATTCTTATTTAAACAGTAAACAGTAAACAGTCATAAGTTTATGCTGCAATGGTAAACAAATTCACCCAGAAACAGGGTTAAGATATTGTCACTTGTATTTTATATCGGCAACCCTTCGGATTCCACCTTTGAGATGTTTAAACATCATATTAATGTATCTTCGTGAATGTTTACGACAGCTGTTAAATATGTAATATCCTGTTAGCCTGATGTTTAAGTTTTGAAATAACATCTTAGTTCAAATTCGATGTAGCGAATTGATCGGATTTATATCAATACTGTTAGCGGTTGGGAGAGCATCATAAAAGGACCCACGTTTATATATGGCAGCATCGATATCTGGTTCGGTCTGTTTCACCCAGACTATGTCAATCCGTATAGATGGATTGAAAAAAAGAAACATGAAAAATTTCATGCATCATTAAATACATGTTATTTTACCATATTTCATGATAAGATAAAAATCAAATACATGTCGAAAAAAGTTATTAGAACGTTCGTTTTTACTAAGCACTGCATGGCAATTAGCTAGAAATTTCTAGAACTGGTACTACGAAAAAAATGTTAAAATACAGTAAAGATAATAACATCATATAAAAATAATATAAATAAATGTCATAAAACTAAATGCGTTTGCAAATAGACGATATATTTACTGTTGTATGAAAACTAAATATTAGGGCATAATAAGACCTGCTTAAAGTTGGCATGAATATTACAATAAAAAGGTATGGCTCTTCCTCTTCTTAAACAGTCTTTTTACAGTTCTTGCTAAAAGGTTCCTTCAAACACCTGATGAGCCGTCATTATACTGACATAATTACGTCAACTTTTTTTTCCTTAAAAAATGATGTGACGTCATTAGACTGAAATATTTACGTCATTTGTTCTTCGAAAATGTAATGTGACATTGTATGTCTGACATAGGACCACCATTGAAATTTATTCCTGCAATAAAATGATGTGACGTCATTAAACTGAAATATTTACGTCATTGTTTCTTCGAAAATGTAATGTGACATTGTATGTCTGACATATGACTACCATTTGTTTCTGTAATAAAATGATGTGACGTCGTTTGACGGACATATTTGTTTCTTCAAACCTAAAACCTGTTGTGACGTCACAAGTCTGAAATATTTGCATCCATTGTTCCTTCGATGTGACGTCATTAGACAACGAGACTTAACATATCCGGTAACTTTGCCTGTATCAAATACAAGTAACAATATCTTAGCACTGCTTTGGGGAATTTCTGCATAAAGTCAAGCTTAAGTGTAAGTAAAGACGGTTTTGTGCACTACCTTTATTAGCAGACGACAATAATTGTGAAATAAAACCCTCTAAAAGTTCATAATTTCGAAGCCTGTAAATAAGCACGATCCAGATCTCTGCTAACTTAGATATCGACGTCAGAACAAACTACCCGTATAACGATAAAACGTGATATCAAAAGAACGTTGTCACGTGGTTTCCTTAGTTTAAAAATAGCTATCTCTGCAGCGTGACTTCAGATCGGAAATGCCTGTTTGCAATGACGAGTGAGGATTTATTGCTCACTGTTCACACAGATCTAGCAGTTTGCAGTGCCTTTTCAGGTAATAATCCATTTACTGATTGTTTAAGAAAATAAACTTTTGTCCAAAGGGTCTGATACCACCGTTAAGACAAGATTTCACTAAATAATACAATGTTAGTATTCTTAACTATCGCAACATGTAGTTTTAAAATGTCAATATTATATATTTTTTAATTATTCTTTTGTTATGCATTTAAAAATCTAAAACGTCAGTCGATGTTTATGACAAAAAAGAATATTAATCAACGAATATTCAAATCGTTTGAACGCTGTACACCTGTGTACAAATAAATGTTGCAACATATCTGTGTACTCACATGCGTACGCCCATTATGCGCTTGTTTATTGGAAATAAGCTGTTGGTTTCTGAAGAAATTCACATTCTTATCTGCATACTTTGCGACTTTGCCAAATATGTTGTTTAGTTATTTAAATTTAAACTGTTAAGATATGTATTCGTGTAATGAACTCATCTTCTGTAAACTTACTCATTTGCAAATATAAAAATATATATATAACCTATTTAAGTCACGTTATAAATATATTACTAATTTTAAACGATTTATATCATCAAATAAATTTAGATTTAAATGTTAACATAATTTAATTTACGACTTGTATATTTATATGTTTAAATAAACATTCATATCAATGTGGTTCCTTGTTCATCCAAACTGCACGAAGCAACGGAATAAAAAGAAATATAAGCGTTTTTATTTTTAAAAAAAATGTAAAAGAAAGATTATATTTCAAATTGCAATAGGCATGGTAATGACTTAAATGATTCATTAATATGTATGTACAGTAATGATTTTTATGAAAAGATAACACATATATTTAAATTTTAACTTAACTTAAAGATACAGGTAAAATATCTGATTGCTTTGAAGATTTGATTGAGTGAAGATTTGAATAATTGGATATATTGATTGATTCGAGATTTAAATGCAGATTTCGAGGATTGCAGATCTGCTTGCTTGGAAATTTGAATGATTGAAGATTTGATTGATTGAAGATCTGCTTAAGGTCAAATGTGTTTTATTGGAGATTTGATCAAGTATCTGATTGATTTTGATTGATATTTGATTGGTGGAGATATGATTGCTGGACATCCGGCTGATTGGAGATTGATTCAAGCCCTGTTTTATTTAATTTACCTAATTACTTTTCCCACCCCGCCCCGTACTTCAAATATTACTAAGCATTCTATCCTTAAAAAAGATTCACACACTAAATGTTGTACTCACCTCTGATACCCATTCTATGTTTGTATTGTAGAATTCTCCATGCGGTATACTTTGTATACTTGGAAGAAATAAAGATATGTTCTGTTCTGTTCATTTAAGATCTCGCTGATTGAAGATATGGTTGTTCGCAGATTTGATTGCTTTGATTTGACTGATTGGGGCATGATTGATTGGAGATTTGATTGATTGAAAATTTGCTTGATTGAATGTTTAATTAATTTGTTAATTATTTTAAGAAAATGTTTTAAAGTGGCTGAGTATTCATATACCACACTATATATAAATAAAACGCACTTAAAATAGCGTAATCTTAATTAAAATATATGTATACAACGCCTGTTAAAATATTTATCAATTTTAAAACTATAGTTTTATAAGATGTTCTTATATCACTTTAATCTAAAGATTGTCATTAAAGTATCACTTTATTGTGTTCGAATGAAACTGCTTGAAACTCAAACAATTACATTGTTGGATTTAGTCAAGTATGTTATATTGTGATGTCGTTATACATTGCTATCGTCTGATGTCGGCAGTTATATACAATCATACGTTAAGGTCGGTTTGTACAGAATAATATCTGTGTATCAAATATAGTTATTTGTCGCACTTATGATTTTTGTCAATCTACCTGTTTATTTCTTTCCAACTGATGATGTTTTTTGTGGTATTTGTGTTTGTTTATTTTCGTGTTTTTAATAACTACCCTAGATATGCGCTTTTATTAATATATTTATGTATCTTATATCTCTTTGTTGTTTTTGTTTGTTTGTTGTTATTTGTTGTTGTGGTTTGTTTTGTTTTGCGAAATGATAACTTCGTCTTGTAATTTTTGCAATGATGTATGTTTATACGTATGGTTATTGATATCAATATACATAATATATATGAAACCTTTATCTAATTGTTAAAACATACGTTGTCTTTGTGGATCATGTTTATATTTTTGATTTATTTAGATTATGTTTGGCTAAATATGTGCTGTTTTATGTGCAATTTATGAAGACGTATACTTTTAATTTAGAAACTAATAAAATAGCTATAAACACTAACCACAAAATGAAAAATTCTATAAAATACCTTTAAACACAGGATGTGTGATATGTATGATGATGAGAAGAGGAACTTGCCATTCAGTATGGTCACAGAGAAAGATACCCCGAAGGATGGGAGAAACATATATTGAAGATATTGAATAAAACATTTGTTTAAATACATGTATATTCATTCCTATGCCTGAATTAAATAGGAAGTGCAATATGAAAACAAAACATAATTGGATTTGTTAGTGGATTGCCGGTAACGCATTTTATTACCATATCTATGCTAAATAAGCAATTTGTATATATAACCAGTTTTTACATAAAAATTAAATATATTACTAAAACGACATAATTATACTTAGGAAGTATAGAAACTGATAACTATAAGTTAAATTTTCATCATAAAATAATTATGTGTGACTATTCATGATATGTACTGATAACTCCTGCAATAATATATTGTGCAAAAGCTGGACAGCGAATAGTAGCTTATGATAAAAATACAATTATAAATTACACCAGAAATTAGATAATCATATTTTAATTTGTCTTTCTATAATAGCGTTAATAATATAGCACCAATCATATGAAACATAAAAGGAAAGTATTCGGTGTATTTTAATATATTAGTATGTTTAATAGAAAAAAAAACTATTTTATTCCTATATAATAAATAACTTAACATAACGGTTGCAGAAACAAACCTACAACAATCAATAACAACTGTTCCGTGCTAGAAAAGGCAGGGCTTTTTGTATGATATGACGCTGAGCGTTTTAATACAAAGCTAATTTATATCAATAACGGTCTATTTATTTTGGCAAGAACTTAAATCACTATCAAAATTCTGATTAAGCAAGACAAGTACAGACGGTTGCTTTCAAGGACCAAAATAACGCAGATTTTTGTTTAAATATAGTCAGTTCCGTTTTGATTTCTAATCGACGATTAGAAATCTTATAAATAGTGACCCATGTCTAAATAGCCATTTACATATTTAATTATTTCGAAAATATAATATGCCTAAAATATATGTTTACGCAATTACAAAACACACACACACAACAGGACAATAAGCATTTTCGTGGTCGGTTTAATTAAGATATTTTCTCTTTTAAAACTAGTTGTCAAGAATTAAATCGATTACTCTGTACAGCACAAACAACAGCACAAACAACAACAAGAACAACAAAACTATACTTCTATAAAACACTTTGTCTGGTTGTGACTCAAACTAAGATTGTCATCAGCTGCAGGAAATACGTTGATCAGTCCCCATAAACAAAAATGTAACGGAATTCCTCACATATTTTCAATCGCGTGGTTATTAGCTACGATTGTGATTAATAAAAAAAATGAAGTATACACATATAAAAGTCAAGCGTTTCTTGTTCTAGAATTCCACAGGCAGGAAGAAGCAGTAGACTATTTGGCATATAACAGGGATTATTATAACCAGGTACAACAGTTGTAAGTGCGATTACTATGATGTAGAGGTGAAGTTATTATTAATAAATTATTAAAGTGATTAAAGTAGAACTATATTTTTATGACCATGACTATCACGGAGAAACAGTAGATGCATGGTTGCTTTGACGGTCTTACACAAGCATGCTTAATTGTTAGTATTTAAAGCTATTTTGTAATACGAACACATTGTGTTTAAGAACAATCTAAATGAGAAAGTACATTTTCACCATCAGAATACCACGCAAAATGTCTTCAAAAAGCTTGGTTTCATCTTATTGCATAATACATACCTTCGTGATATAACATTTATTCACAAAATTGGGCACATGGGAAATAACCAGAATCCGCCTAATTCGTGAAAACTATGGTAGAACTTCTTTTCTAATGTCATAAGGGACATGTCTAAATAAAACACACACACACAGTTAAACTATCGTTTAAATTATTAGTAGGGACTAGTATAAACGTCATTTCCAACGCGTTCTGTGTTAACGTTAGTTAGAAGAAAAAATAGTCAATATATCTTAATGTGGTTAAATAAAAATGTACAACGCGAGAAAGAACTTGGCTTTCTACAATTTTTGTGAAATAATTATCGAATCTAATAATTTTCTTCTAAACGCATGGATAATCTTAAGCAATCTACGAGAATAAATTTCGTTTTGTTTTAACTTTTCAGTTATAACTTTCCCATTACATCTCCATGGTGCACTTGGCAATTGTTTGTGGTCGGAAAACAAAATCGGATGCTACTCGAAACAAAAACTAGGTTGGGCCGCCACGAAAAAAACGAATCAGTTATGTTGTTAGTAAAACATAACTTTACTTATTTCTACAAGATGCCATTATGTCAACGCTTGCTGTTCGATAAACAACAACACAAAATACACCCAAACAACACATGCGTGATATGATTAACTAAATACTACTGTAAGGCCTATACTAATATATAGTTTAGAATTCAATATTATTCCAGTAATTTGAATGAAGCATACTCACCACCATAATCCTATAATATTCGCGGGAAACATCAGAAAGAAGTAGAGACAAACATAGAACCCCTGAACTCTCATTCTTGGAAGGTCACCTTTTCGCCCAAACGGTATGTTGATTTGGTCTATAATCAAACCTCTGCTCTTCAGAAAGCTTCATTTTTAATTATATCCGCATAATTTCCCAGGCATCGGTTTCCACATACGTCACACAATTTAACACTTGTATTTTTGCTCCTCTTCTTATCACTAAATACGTTAACACCAGAATATTTGGTTATCCATAAAACAACAGCCACTTTCCAGGACTTCAGGTCGTAAGTTTCCCGAATATATTTTCTTTCTTTTTTTTTCTTCAGCCCCACGGCCACTTCTCAGCAATTCAAACTGCACGTGTAGTCCATCAATATCGATGGCTGGTCCAATAACAACACAGACACGGCAATAAAATACCTTCAAGTTACAACCTTTTGCGCAATTTAAGACGGGTGTTTAATACAGCGGTCTCATGACACTTGCAACACATTCCACTCTCGTCGTTAACGAGTCACTCAATGCAAGACAATTGCCCTCATCTTTAAAAAATGTACAAGCCCCCACTTGCCAATTTCCTTTCTATCGAATGATTTACACACAAAAACTCAACTCAGCCGCAAATTTATGCACTTTTTTTTTGTCTTTTCTCCCAAAAAAATCAGTGGGAAAAACAAGACCATACATTAAATAAAAAGTCACTCAAGCATGGTTGTGCAACCCACAACAGATTGATTTCAGACTTGACTGAGTGTGCAAACTGATCAACGTTACTATCGATAAATGTATGCCGAGTTTTCTTAATTTTATGACACAGATTGCTTTCCTTTTTGGATATGTTATTAGCTCTTGTACCTATAACAAGATGCGTCTGGGTTTTCCTATTAGCTGTCTATTGCCTGTATATTGTTTTGATCCTTTCCACCCTGTAACCATGCCTTGCAAGCCTCTCGCATGGGGTCGTAACGTACACAATGACTCTTTGCCTAGCTCTTGAACTCTCGCCAAATCGAAATCAGAACTCGCCTAATAAATCGTGTGCTCATACCACGATCGTGGTTTTAATAAATATGGACTATTTTATATAATACCTATGGATTATACGAACATCCCATACACCACAGGGTTCGAAGTTTCAGGCCAATGCACCGATCCTCTTGTAGCGAATTTCAAGTAGCACGGGTGCTTCTTTTTTCCCCTTCCGTCTTGTTCACCAAAATTTGCTTCTGCTTGCAACAACAACAAAAACGCAGCACCATTGATGGGATGTTCATTCAACCGGCATGATTGGCAAGCGAACAACCACCGGAGGATTCGTAGAATTGTTACAACGTCTCAACAACCACTTGCGCATTAATACCCTCTTTTAATAGATCGTCGAGACAGCATACAAGACAGCAAAACATTTCCAGACAAGCACCATTAAGAATATATATCCATTCTGTATATCCACATTCCGTGACGATTTGAAGATGACGATGAAACTAAGGTCGGTGGGATAGGAAGCGGTGGGTGGGGTGGTGGTTTGGGGAAGTCCTCCGTGCACATTTATATTCCTAGCCTATCATAGGCATTTCTTAACGATGAACACATTCAAATCTCAACTCACGTAGCTTTAAAGTAAAGATGCGTCGTGAATACTCACTCTGATATCCTTCCACACTTTATGTCAGCCGGTCACTGTTTGTATTCCTACGCAAAATCACTCCAGGGCGCCTGGCCCGAGGACACAATAGATACCAAGTCCTATCGCCCTACACTAACAAAACATGCATATCTTTGCACAACGTTGACTGGTGATTATCTTCACATATTCAAAATTGTTTCAACATGGATGTTAAGTACATCTCTCCTCAAGAAAGAAATATATTTTGTCTCGAATGCAGTAGAGCGTGGATTGTGTTTCGGCTACCACTATTACTTGTGTCTAAATTCTGACTCCCAAAGCACGTGGCAGTTTAAGATGGACCTGTTTTAAGCAGAAAGCAGAAAGTCTCGATAAAACTTCAATCGTAGTTTAACATAAACTATTTACATCGGAGAGAGCCTCTTTTTTTCTTTGCATAGTGTAAGATAAATCTAGCAGCAAAAAAAATTGGTATCTTACCTTAATACAATTTTGCTAATACAATTCTTTGAATTGCTTACATTTTTCTCTCTTTTTTTGTAATTGTTTTAAATTCGTGTCTTCTATCTTTCACGCTTTTGTAATTCGTTTTGCATGGGATGCCAAGGTGATAACAATGCGATCAGTTTGTTTTTCTTTATGAGTAAAATCTTCCAATTTTACGTTATGTCATTTTCCTGCTATGAATTAATTGTCCTTTGTTCTAGATATCACTTTTTTCTCGATTTGTTTAATTAAATTAAACCATATACAAAAATAGCATTATCCTTCTAAAACTGTATTCTTGGCTGAGCTATAAATATTTTCAGGTACTCTTTAAATGACGTATTCCGATCCTTGTTCAAACCTTCACTCTTCTGCACTCCGAATTGCTCCAAGAAATAAAAACACCATTTAACCCTTCCCAAAATTAGTGTTACTTCTCTTAGAATGTGTTTACTTTGCCAAAACGAGTGTGTTTTTTTCACTGCCTTATGTCCGTTTTTCAAACTTTCAATCTTTTGCAATCCGTTATGCCCCAATGGATAAAAAACACAACTTTTCATCCATATACAAAAATATCTTTGTAATCTCTTAAAATTGTGTAGACGTTGTTCTGGTTACTTCTTTAAGCACACAAATCGTACGTACTATATTCGCGGAGAAGCAGATGTTGAGAAACTTGATCGTGTTGTAAGATGAAAGGCAAGACCTGAAACCAAGACGAAGAAACCGATTTTGATTGAATTAAATTAACAGTAAATATGTAAAATAGAAATAGATAGATTGGAAGGCTCGAGTATTGAGAGGAGAATATATTTTTGAAACGGAATTAAAAGTTTTATAGATTTGGAGGTCGTTTTGTTTTGTTTTGTTTTATTCTCTATTTGTTTGTTTGTCTGTTTGTTTTTCAAAATAGTGACTGTTAAAAAATAAACGTTCAGAAATTGTGGACGATATATGTAATGCTGATTGTGGTCAATAATGTATTTTTGTATATGCGGATGGACACTTCACATGATAAGTGACAGATACATAAACATGCTATGTGCCTATTTAACGTATATTGTGACTTGACTTAAAAGTGTAACCATAGATAAAAGGTGTGAGCGAATAAGTTAGTGAGCGATATATTGAGATGGGGTGGGTGGTTGGAGGGAGAGCCTTCAGGTGTTTGATCTGAAATATATAACCCTATCATCTTCATGGGGTTTTGCCTCTGTAAAACTAAATCGTATCAAACGTTTTCGCTTCAACGGTTCGCTGCATTACAAATTCGCACACAAGCCATTACAAGATAGTGGTTTGGGTTTCCCTTGGGCGATATACTGGCGGAGAAATATTTGTATGTCGTTTCTCAAATCTACGCCGAATATCTAAAGTCCAAAGATGGATATGTTTGTAAAACATTTTGCAGATACGAGGTCAGGATAGTCACTAGTTGTGTTTCTTGTCTATAACCTCATCATGCCCAACCCATGAAGAATACTACGCAAGAAAAAGACGTCCTTGGACATGTTATCTGTTTGGCGGATTTCTTCTTATTTCAAATTATTGTTATCGTCCAACAACTTTTCCGTCTAGTGCTGTCTTCACTGCAAATAGCACGTTCACGTTGTGAACATTTAGAAGATACCACCACTAGTCCCATTATTCTGCAACCTGGCCGACCAGTCGTTGAACCAAATCATACTAGCTTAAGCGTAAGCAAGAGAGACATGGCAATACTATTTTAACGACTTGTTATGTCGCGATCTAAGGTTCGATCCCGGGACCTCCCGTAACTTTAGCCGATATAGGTTAAAGCGTTATTTCTAAACATGAATTACTATCGTGGCGACGATCATGTGTTCCTAATTTAAGAACCCGTATGATATGTTGGAAGAACCACCAAAACACCTTATTGCAGCAGGAAGACCACCTCAAGTTAACTGTTTCGTCCCGTCTGGGACTCGAGCGCACGTATTGGGGTCGGATGAGTTATAAGTCGGTGACCGTAATATCTCGGCTACGGGATCTCCCTAAATGTGTGTATGTATTTGTTTTAAGACATAGTTTCCATTCATATTTATCTTCACATGGTTGGGATACCTACTTAGCAACATGTTAATGTATACAAGGGATTTTTTTTATCAACAAGCGGGCGAATCAAGATAAAACAATGATTTATTTGAACAGAACAGAATGAAATGTATTCATTTCAACGTATTGAATATTAAAAAAAACGAAAACCAAGGAAACTAATTCTTATTAAAGCGACTATGATTAATATGAGTGTATATCACCAAATCATCTTTAAGCATTCCTTCGATAGGCTACCCTTTTACTCTTAAGTTTCTTTTGCCTAGCTATGACAGTGGGTTTTGAGAGCACTGGGCGGATCTAGGAGTATTATCATAGGCGGCGCAGAGGCTTGATCTTTTTTTTACAAATGTATGTCATGCGGATGGAGTATATTTACCGACCTATTAAATAATATTATATTTAATATTTTAAAACCTGCACTTACCTTATTTGGTATATAAACAGACGAGGATTTAGGATTGCATGAAAACATATGGACCAAAGGGGTTTCCATTTTAATTGTTCTGAAATGTATTAAATCTTTAATATAAACAAGTAGTTTATGTATGGCCCCGGAATTATAGAGGGGATACGCACGCCGTGTAGGCACCCATTGGAAAGCTTGTTATGAACGCGTGAAATATAGTTATCATTGGAAATACTCGATGCATATCGATGCAGTCGTGTGTGTGATTCGTAAATCATCATAAAGTGACACGCTCGACGAGAAATGATGTTGATATGGGTCAATATAAGTCCACTAACCCAAGCAATTTTATAAGGGGTTACACGAAGAACCATATACTCACAATTAACTTTTAAATGCCTAAATAAACAAAGACAAAACCTATTTTCATTTCAATGAGAAATAAAATGTTACCAACTGAAATAATATCGATATATGTCGCTACAATCTTCCGGACAATGGCAATATATCTGACAATGTGACTTTTGATACTGATATTCAAACCGATTTGATAAGGACTATTCTCCAGGTGTAGCATTGTTGACACGTTTTATGAAGACGATTTTCCCGATGTAATATTGTTGACACGTTTTATGAAGACGATTTTACCGTTCCGGTGTAACATTGTTGACAGGTTTTATGAAGACGATTTCACCGTTCCGGTGTAACATTGTTGACAGGTTTTATGAAGACGATTTTACCGTTCCGGTGTAACATTGTAGACAAGTTTTATGAAGACGATTTTACCGTTCCAGTGTAACATTGTAGACAAGTTTTATGAAGACGATTTTCCCGATGTAATATTGTTGACACGTTTTATGAAGACGATTTTCCCGGTGTAATATTGTTGACAGGTTTTATGAAGACGATTTTACCGTTCCAGTGTAACATTGTAGACAAGTTTTATGAAGACGATTTTCCCGATGTAATATTGTTGACACGTTTTATGAAGACGATTTTCCCGGTGTAATATTGTTGACAGGTTTTATGAAGACGATTTTCCCGGTGTAATATTGTTGACAGGTTTTATGAAGACGATTTTACCGTTCCAGTGTAACATTGTAGACAAGTTTTATGAAGACGATTTTCCCGATGTAATATTGTTGACACGTTTTATGAAGACGATTTTCCCGGTGTAATATTGTTGACAGGTTTTATGAAGACGATTTTACCGTTGCGGTGTAACATTGTAGACAAGTTTTATGAAGACGATTTTCCCGATGTAATATTGTTGACAGGTTTTATGAAGACGATTTTCCCGGTGTAACATTGTTGACAGGTTTTATGAAGACGATTTTACCGTTCCGGTGTAACATTGTTGACAGGTTTTATGAAGACGATTTCACCGTTCCGGTGTAACATTGTTGACAGGTTTTATGAAGACGATTTTACCGTTCCGGTGTAACATTGTAGACAAGTTTTATGAAGACGATTTTACCGTTCCGGTGTAACATTGTAGACAGGTTTTATGAAGACGATTTCCCGGTGTAACAGTGTAGACCTTGGATTGTTCCGATGTAAAATTGTTGACACGTTTGATAAAGACAATTGTTCCGATGTAACATCATTGACAAGTTCTATGAGGACGAGTGTTCTTGTGTAACGTTGTTGATATGATTTATGAGGATTATTGTTCTTGCGTAACATTTTTTTTTCAAAATAAAATGCTGATTTTGAACGAGTGAATCGCTCACTCTTCCGTATATTGAGTTGAGTAAAATCGATTTTTAATGTAAAAAAGAGATTCGTTTGACGCAAGAAGATCACATGGTATAAAAAAGAAAAACAATTATTCATATAAATGCTTTTTATTTTTCTGGTAATTTAGCCCTCCATTGCAGTTTAGTTGTTGTTTACAAATCTCAGCGCACAATGCGGACACAACATTTCTGCGGTTACTGATTTTAGCAAAGAAAGTGTACTTAATTTTAATAATTTAATGTTTTTTTTTTCTTTTTTAAAGAAAAGATTCTTTGTTTAAGGTCGTGTATGTTTTATCTATCCATTAGTTGAAAGGATAAATACGAAAGAAGCATACCGTTATATAAAGTATGTTGTGATTGTATCACTGACAAATTGATAATGAGATATTGCATATTACCATAGCAACCGTAATATGACATACTATTTGTTTCCAAAGTATTATCCTTTTTGTTTTAACTCTTCTATAACGCTCAGGTTATTTGCAATTGATATTTTTATGATATCTTGAAATTCATGTAAACACGTTCAAGAATTTTCAACAGAAGGTAATATATGTGTTTGAACTTGTAGACGAAGCCAAGAGATATTAAAGATAAAAAATGAAATCATCTAGTTTAGGCCATGTTCCATGAGTTTAAATTGTAAAATTCAAATTAAATTACGCTCAGTCAATTTTAGATGTAACCATCAATCCTTTTATATGAAAATAAGTTCTATAAATCATTTTAAATGAAATATATTCGACTTGTTTTGAAATGAAAATGTCGTTCAGAAAGAAACAGATACCGACTCAAACAGGCCTCTCCCGGAACATGTTTTAAAACGACAATTAAAGGAAATATAATAATAAATATCAACGCTTATTTTCTTCAAATAAAAATCATGTTAAAATAAACCAGGTACAACTGTGATTTCACTCAACCTCGATGCGGCATAAAAACCACTGATCCGCGGGGAAATTGTCAATGAAAGGTGATAAAGCGAAAATGGCATTTGCCCCATTGTTTTCTGTTGTCACGGTCTACAGGAGTTTATTTGGTGCATATTATCATCATCGTCATCATCATCATCATCATCATCATCATCATCATTATCACCATTATTATTATTATCATTATTATTATATACTACTATCTTATCTACATTTAGGGATGGTGTGATAATATGTTTAAGTAAACGATATATTGCTTAAGTCCTTATATTTTTAATATAAAATAGCAAATTATAAAGATAAAATATTTCGGTTTTTGTGCAGATAATATAAAAAATACTACTGTTGTATAACTTACGGATGTGAATGAAAACAGGTGTTGTCAGACTTTGATTTTCTTTTGATGTACACTTGGTCATGTTATGAGTACCACTCGTTATTTTTCTTGGAAAAATGCCTCAGAACAATTTAACTTAACCAGTCTAAATCTCAAGTCATAACTTAAAATCAAGTAATCCCTCTTTAAACCAACATAACCAAGAATTATTACTACTGATGTAATGTTAACCTCGAAGTACAGTAAAAGAACCTTATAAAAAAGGCAGACATGTAACTTAAAATGATATGAAGAGAATTCATTGGAAAATCTACATAATTCTTACTTGACGGCAAGGAAACCCGGCTGAGTACATGCCAGAAGTGGGACTCGAACCAACAGTGAGTTACTGATGATAATAAGAAAGTGACTTAATCATTTCGTTAAATGGCTTGAATGGCGACTAGGGACTACCTATTGACCAAAGTTGTATATTTGACACGCTGGATATTTGTCTGGAATGTCCGTCCTCCAAAATATAATTACCATAACTGCGACCGTGTTATGTATTTTTATGTTTCTTAATAGGTCTGGAGACAAATTTTACTAAAACTATTTTATTGATATAAAATTATTTTTAAAAAGAATGAAGTAGTTATTTGGAGCGAGATTATTACTTTGGGTTATGAAAATAATCATATATCTGCCTCTGGGTCGGTATTTGTTTTGCACTCTTGTTGAGTTTACACTTTAGAATATTGCAATTTCTCATGACTGCCTTTCCATGTCATAAGACTATCAACTTTCTGTTTTTACAAACACTTCCGCTTCTAAAAGGCAGCCATTTTCTAAGGGGATTTTGGTTTTAAAATATTTCTCTCTGACTGCACCTTTGATCTAAATCACTAAAACGTGGATAGAGCAAAGAAAATTTTCCTTTGTTTTAAACATAACAGATTATTCTTCTTTCACAAATAATTGCTTTTATCCGCAAGTTACTTGACGTTTTCTGAAAAAGTATTCCAAAGTAGAAACATGACGATGCTTTTTGAGACCAAAGATCTAAGAACAAACCATGGAGCTACTCATTGGAGTCGGTCTCAAAAAAGAAAACGCGTGACTTAAATAAATTTGTGACATATAAGCAGAAAACTGCGCTTTTTGTAAAATATAAAAGACATCAATTATTACACGTTATATTTATCTGACTATTAAAACAATATTACAAAAATGGGTATTAATTCTTAGAAGAATGTACCGTAAATTGTGTATTTAACGTGGTTTTTATAGCGCCGAGGATTTAGTATTCGTTGTACATGATTTTAAATACAACGTTTCAATTGTTGAATTATTGTATTGTTGTATTGTTTATGACTGTTTTATCATATTCGCTCACCATATTCTGTTGATGGTTTCCTAGTTTGATTTTGTTTGTTTGTTTTTATTACATCGCACCGACACAATTATGGTATTATTGGGAACGTCCAGCTAATTATTGGCGGAGAAAGACCATTGACTTATGTCTTGGAAGAACCACGGCACATTGCACACTGGTTAGCTGGAAAACCTCCCCACATGAAGGTTCTGGCCCGAGCTATTCTCGGAAACACGCGGTGATGGACTCCTAGTTTGATGGAGTTTTGAATGATTCCCATTGTATATATAATGCAATTTTGAATCTACATACATTTTAAAACACAATTCTTTTACATATATGTAATCAACGATTAAAGTAACTTTATGATTAAAGTTTAAGTTGTTTTGTTGTTGTTGTTGTTGTAGTAGTAGTAGTTGTTGTTGTTGTTGTTGTTGTTGTTGTTGTTGTTGCTACAATGTAAAATTAGTAATGGAAACTAAATCAACATGGTTACGTCACTTAAATGAACCACAGTGATTAACTTAACGGAAGTATCGACTTAAGTGACAGCACAATGGGATGTTTAGGTCATAAACTATATAAGGTGATACATATTTAGAATTTACAGTTCGTAAAGATAAATAGGTTTTGTGTCGAATATTGCAGTTGTAGGTTTAAGCATGTGCAATGTTGTGGTAGGTTTTTGAAGGCATGGGTTAGTTAATACTTTATCAAATTATTATTGGCAGTAGTCTGTTAAGCGATTGGTCTATTAACGTAACCATAACGACATGGGTTTTAGTTAAAAAGTTTCTGGTGGAATATACAGCTGTGGTTTAGTTTGGTTTATTGATGCAGGACTCCTATAAAGAATAAGAGAATATGACAAGGTTCTATGAGTACTAGTATTGCAACATATATTAAAATTAATAGAAAAGGCACAGGGTATACTTACATACTAGTCAAATGTTAACATTACAACATACTGTGACGAGATTACATGGATATAAAATAGAGAGAATCCAACGTTTACTGCCATGAAAACGTTATGTTTATTTTATATCCGTATGAAAGTAATCTCAGAAATATATTGTATGTGCAAATCCAAATCCTTTCATATATAATATTTGCATTTCGCGCTATTACACTTGCTTTATATTTCATTTTGGTTTCATTTATTTGCAGAATACGTTCGTTTTCTTTGCAGAATCCGTACCAGCAATGGCAAAATACGCCTGCCGTTACAAAAAGGAGGTCACAAACTGAACGGCTGTTGTAACTACCTGATGCAGATTGTCAAGGCATTAGGCACTATATAGTAGCAGGTGATTATATCATATTATATCATATTACAAATCCGTCTTGTGGTAAATTAACGACGTTAGTCAAGGGAATGCTGCCTTCCTGTAAATCATCTCAAAGGAAAATCTATCGACATCCAGTAATGTTGGTGGGTTAAGACTGTCGGACAAATATCGGGTTCAAGCAGGCTTTATCACATTATGTTCTCGCTAGACCGGGACTCGAACCCATGAGAAGATGGAAGGTTGGCGAGTCAGAGGAGTTACAAGAGCGCCCAGGACCTAGCGGTTAGAGTCGCTGACTTGTAACTCCTGGGTTCGAGTCCCGATCAGAGTGAGAACTTTCATGTGGGTAGGTTTTCTAGCTAACCTGCGGTACTCAGACATAAGTCCGGGGTCTTCCTCCACCAATAATTAGCTGGACGTCACCACTATTACTTTAATTGTGTCGATTTGATAAAACAAAACAAAGGGAAAAAAAACAAATTTTAACAGGATTACAACTCCTCGACTCTACCCACAGTCGCCCCTTCTAGTGCAAGTTATTGGGTGTTATGACTATTTGTGGTTAAGAAGCTACCTTAGCTTAATTAAACCAATTCACGTTTCGAAACCAGTATTTTGATTTGCAAGTCATGCTCTTTTAACATGCGAGTACGTTTTAAAATATACTATTGTGTGGCTCAGAAGTCATGTTTTGGCGAAGTATAACCGGTTCGTGATTTTGAGTCGTTCCACTAGCACGTTGAATGCCGTGAGATCAATCTTTTAACAAACGACGTTAAAAATATTCACATGTTTAATTCTGAAATTAAAGCAGGTGTGGTAGGGCTTTTAACCATGTTATTTTTTACGAATTCAGAACTTTCTTTATTATAAAACGTCACTCTCATGGCCAGTTGATTAAATCCTTATGGAACTCCAACCTGTTTCAAAGACCCTGTCCAGTAGTTGGTCCCCTATTAGACAACTTAAAATGTTTCACACATTGGTTTGTGATAAATGGCATTAAATCTGATGAAAAGGAATTAAATAGACATTTAAATTAAATAAAATAATTAAAGGTAAATGAGTAATAATATAAAACCATGAAAAGTCCTAGCAGACATCTTTATTGGTTTAGAAAATCCACGGGAAATGGAACATTCACTGCAAAAGTGTATACATGTAAGACGCAGCGCTACTGTTTGCTCAATTACCATCGAAGTTCAGCAAATTATATAGCCTGGATGAAAATTTTAAAAAAAATCTCTTGTTTTCTGACAAATTTGTGAAATTAACGAAAGAAAGAACAATGATCCGAAAATGGACTGTAGGATCAGGATTCTGAAAACATTGGAACCACCTCGTCCTTTCTCTAGCGAAAAATTTATTTCGTAGAAATGACCTTGTACCGAGTGGAGCCTGACCCAACGTCCGCAAAATAGATTACAATCTGCATTGTTTACATCGACATTTTCGATTTATTTTGTTTCGAAGTCCTATAAATGCCTGCTGCCTTTTTTATAATTGCAAGCTACTCTTTATTGTTGCAAGCTACACTGTTAAAATAGGAATACTCTGTTCTTTTCTCTGAAAAAGATCTCACAGAAAGGCTGTGATTTCCTGTTATTGTCTGCTACACTACAGTCTTCATAAAACATGCATAATTCCATAAGAGACACCACACCAGAGCGGCGCCAATTAAATATGATACTTATGGTTGCTGCCCTTCCACCTCTACAACACTAGGGAATTCAAAGGACTTGCCCAGTCTGGTGAAATAATATTTTAGCAGGAGTAAGTTGTACACTGTTTAAATAAAACAACGTTTAAAAGTCAAATCGGGCTGTTTTTACAATTTACTCGGTTATTACCCCCAATATATTTTGTTCATAGAAACTTAGAGAAAAATCGAGCGAGTAAAAACAGTATCCAGAGTTAAACATTTCATCATAAGCAGGGGTGATTATTTTGTCAACGTGTTGCATTATTTTGTCTCTTTGATTACCCTTGCCAAGTCGGGTGGCAGGACCTTCTCAAGGTTCAGTCTGCCAGGTTGCATACTTTAAAGTAAAACTTTAAATATAGGCTTCATTCTGCTCGATTAGTGTACAATAAAATTTTACAAATGATGTAATTTTAGTGTTCTCTGAAACCTGTCTTTATGTACGATTGTGTATCTTTCACGATAAAAACCTTAAACGCTACTAATAGAGTAACTTGAAAACAAATTCCATGGACAGTTCATTAGGATCATGATCGAGATATTCTGATTCAGTCAAATTAAACAATATTTTCAAACCGCACACACACATAAACATTTGTCTAGATGGTCAAATGGGGTTCTAGTGCACGGCTATCATTTTGAGACCCCACATTTAAACCAAGTAGCTGCAGTTTTAATGATTTAATTTTGTTTTTGTCTAAAATAAATAATTTATGATAGAAAAAAAAACGATTATCTTGACGGTGTGTTCTTCGAACTGATTATACATGAAGACAAACTTATGGGCCCCTTTATTGCAAAATAATGCCCCATCGACACCTGCATGATAGTTTAGTTCTTGAGAGTGATTAATGTATATGTCAATGATGTAAATTTAAAAAAAAAACATACTCTTCTAATTCAGACTAACAGCTCTTTCTCTTATGATCTCCATGCGTACGGTCAAAATTGAAATTTCTTTAGAAATACTTTTTAATTGTATGTAAAACGTATTATTACGTAATATGGTTGTAATAACTTGTCTTAATTTAAAATAATTGTTATAAACCACGTTGTTTATAAAACTTTTTTGTCCAGTCTTCGTTTCTTCTGGGCCCGTATTCATCAACCATTCTTGAGCCTAAGTCTTGACACAATTTTTATACCATCAAAAATAAAATTATTTATAAAGTTTCAATGTGATTTTAAGCTGAAAGTAGCGAAGTTAAAGTGTCATGCAAAAATACAGACATGTAGCTAAATACATAATGAAGATATTGTAGACTGAAATCCATGACTTGAGCAATTCTCATTTAAAAATGGTTGGTGAATACTGGTACTTAATATTTAAGAATAATCTTTGTTTCAAATGACCCCACTTCACTTTTGTTACACGACGTCGATATTTAGCTGTAATATACATTACGTCATTGCTTGAACTCATTTAAAAATGAGCGCTCTTTCTTAAATTGTTATAAACTGTTTTTTGTTGCCAAGGCATTTTATTTACACTGTTTGTCTTTGAGAACTATAGTCTTAAATATACATATATAGTTCTTCGTATTTCATGTTCACACTATGGTCTCTCGGTCCCTAAATTTTTCACACGATAATCACAAAATTAACCATTAATAATGTTACTCGCATTTTTTTCTAAAATGCATTTTAGTGCTCATAAAGGACAATATCAGGTAGCGTATACAGCGATGTACGGTATTTTTTCTACCAACTATTATTATCATGATATTGTGTCAGTTATAGTCTTAGTTTTTGTTGTAAATTTTTTAATATTCCATTTTAATTAATATGAAGAGTGTATTTATATTTATAAATTTTTATGTCAAAATCAGTCATGGTTGAAATTGACTAAACTTTCAATCTCGCAAATTTTCGTTAAGAGATATAAACGAAATCCTGATTTTTTTCTTTGAAGACGCGACTAATAAAAACATCCACAGCGCTACCTCAGTTTCATGATTGACGACCGTAGTTGCGGTCGTCTGATCTTCGCCGTTGTAAGATAACATTATGTGAAAGTACCGACGGCGATGGCGATGATTGAAAAGCATCTGAATACCTAACACGAAGTGGTTCTAAGTGTTTTTCAAGCACTGCATGTAACACATAATTGGGGATCTTCTACAACTTCTACAAGTTATCATCCGAAACCTCACCCCCAGTTTTTGTGGCAAACACCGCGCTCCCTACGGAATGCGGATCCCATAAATTTACTTCACGCCCCGCCATGAAATCTTTAGTCAAAACTAGATAAGTTTGTTAACTTTGTTTCTATACTGTTTTGAGTCATCCTTTTACCTTCTTAACTCGTCTCTTGTCGTTCTTCAATTTGGAGATATGGTTGTTGCTTTCAAGTTTTTGACTCATCTTTGACTCTCCCTCCCCCACTCCCTCCGCCACACTACCGTCCCACCCCAACTGTCTGGTCGTGTTTTTCATTCATAAAAACGAGTTCAATAAATCTGTTCAGTATCCAAAGAACTACAGTCACAGGTCACGAAACTTTGGAAATGAAGACAGTTTAGAAATATGAAAC
Source organism: Sinonovacula constricta (assembly GCA_007844125.1). Classification (NCBI taxonomy): domain Eukaryota; kingdom Metazoa; phylum Mollusca; class Bivalvia; order Cardiida; family Solecurtidae; genus Sinonovacula; species Sinonovacula constricta. The sequence continues at coordinate 1,354,421 of CM017572.1, forward strand.
AGGTTCTGATGTACAACGAAAATATTTTACCTACAAACTAAACTCATAACATTAATATCTATTTCTGGTTTAATTGATTTTCATAATTCACGTATTGTCAGGAGATGCGTACATATTTATTTCTCCATTGTTTTTTTAAATTACATTCAAGATAGTTCATCATCTATTTATCTTTTTATATGGGTTACGTCTAAATGATTTTTTGTGTGTTTCTTATTAAGGCTTTTTAACGATGTACGAACAATAGGCCTATCTCTTTATCGTGTCATCTGCTCAGTTGTCTATTTTAATCCATCTATGAATAAACGTCTTTGGATAAAAAAAATAAGAATAACAAGTTATAAAGTCATCAGGAATAATTTTGGTTCAAAGAAAGCAAAACGTCATCTTCTTGATGTTTTTTCTCTTTGAAAAAAAGACAGAAGGAGGCATCCGGCAGTTTGGTTATACGTGTAAAAAATATAAGCAACATGTGGAGAGCGAGTAGGAAGCATAATGATATACATATAGTTATAGATATAATATAGATACACACACACACACACATACACACACATACACACATACACACACTACGGACAACATGTATATTCATGTTTATATATATTCAATGCTTGTTGGGATACATATAATATAAAAGAGTACAAATAGCATTGCAAGGCAAAAGCAAAAAACAAACTAATAAACAAAACAATTTCTTGTATGTTTTATCATTAAATAAAATATTGTGCATCTGACATTTGCAGAATCAGCGACATTGTAAATAGCTCTACTAAGTTTACACTGACACTCTTGTAAAAAAAATATGGAGAATGCACTAGTAAGCGTAATTCCCGCCTTAGGTTATAGTACATGTTTCTACTCTAGTATTATTTTTAGATGCTAATAAACGCTTTACAATACTGAAATTGTGTTCCGCTAGTTTGAATGTGTTGCTGTTTTATCATTATTTTATATCTTAAGCTAAAAGTTGTTTTTCTTCGTGTTAGAAATTCTATATCTTTGTTTTAAATGACGTCACTATTTTTATTATATGACGTCATTGCATAGCTCTAATTAAACGTCATTGCTTGGGTCATTTTATTTCAAAATTTTAAAATGTCTTGACTCGTACGGAACGGTTTACTTTCTGAGGCCTTTAGTTCGTGTAAATACTGTGCAGAGTTATATAGTTCATTGCAATGTTGTTATGTTCTTTCTTTGTACATATTGCACCTGTGAGCATAATAAAAGAGTGTGTATAAACAGGCTCTTAGTCAACATAGAATATAACGCAATGGTAAATGAGAAAAACATTTATATTCATTAGAAGTAAGAACCATTACAATGGACTATTTTATTCACAGTTTCTTGCATATATACGAATATTTTTTTTTTATTTTTCAATTTGTAGCAATCTTAAATTAGTATGTCTAAGATAATATAAATTTTATATATTAATATGTAAGTGTAAGCCGATTTTTAATTTATAAACACTATTTTAGTTAACAGTGAAATGTTTACTATTTAATGCCAGATTCATCTAAAACATCAATGAAAATTGCACATTTAAATCCGATAACGACTTGTAAACTCGATATAGGACACTGCCCAAAAAAGTAACACATTCTTCTTATTTTTCCCCTCTGTGTGGGCCTCTGGTGTTTACAAAAAATGTCTCTGGCGAGATCTGACATTCTGTTTAGTCGGTGGCGATGTGGAAGGATACAATTTTATTTTCCGTTACACCTTATATTATTCTAATCCTCATGTTGTATTGATAATCCCCCCTTGTTTACGGCGTCCCGACCATGTGGGACAAACGACAAATCCCAAACCCTGACCCTCCACAACAGTTGATAACATGGCTTTGGAGGCCGGCTTAAAGCCCTTCGCCCGCTATATTGTTAACAACTCATATCAATTTTAAATATTTTCTAACAATTTATAAACTATGAACATACTTGAAAATGGTAACTTATTGCTAGAACGTCAGCAGAAGGTTTCTGTTATAGGTCCTAATCAGACAATTCCGAATGATGAACAACTGCTGAAAACTGCACAAACGACTGATCCGGAATCTTTGCACTTCTTGCCAAGATAGAATACATTCTATACAAGCAGGTTAAGCGTTTATGACTACGACATAACGTTAGGATGCAGACATTGTATCTCTAGGAAAGACTATCTAGTTCGAATATGCTAATGAGATTGATTTTACGACCCTGATCAACACTTTCATTCTTAAATTGAATTAAATCTTCACACTGATTGGTTCCCGTAATTTACATTCAGAATCAAGTCCTCGTTTGCTTAAATAAGTTTATATGCAGACTGATTTTTATCGTGATTAAGTATCATATACTTAGTTACTATAATTATCATTATTATTATTATTATTATTATTATTATTATTATTATTATTATTATTATTATTATTATTATTATTATTATTATTATTATTATTATTATTATTATCATTATTATATATTTAAAATACCACATCCCAGTCTGGTGAACCGGTGTATTGTTTTATAACTGCCGTGCACATATGACACTCGCGCATGCGCAGTTTCTGGATGCACCAGGTAGACTGTCTTTAAGAGGTCATATCTGATTATTCTTGCAACTTGCATGCATTCGGGCGTCCGTGGTCTAGAAGTTAAAACGTTGGACTCCTGCTCGGAGGGTTCCAGGTTCGAACCCCTAAACTGACCACGTGATGTTAGTTCTTGAGCAAGACTATTAACTACCCATTGCCCCAGGTACCCCACACCTGGATACTGGTTCTACTCAGGAAGTGGGCAGTAGAGGGGGGGGGGATAAGTATAAGTTGAAATTTTCCTAAAGACTGTGAATTAAAAAGTTTAAACAAATATTAAACTTCTTCAAATGTTCACTATCTAGGGAAGCAGCATAGAAATTCCGGTCAGCCATGTTTGCAATTTTGAGCAAAATTGGCAAAAGTTAAATATTCCGAACTATGCCAACTAATTCCAAACTGCTAAACACATCATTACAACTCATTATCTGTTACTTCTTTGGCAGGTCGCTTTTTGCACTTTTAAATCTTGAAATGTTTATTTAATATGTTCATTACGCTAAAGGTAGTATCCAACAGTTTGCTAATATCAAATACGTGTAACAATATCTTACCACAACTTTGGGGAAATTGGCATATTTTCGGCATAAACTTCTCATACGTGTAAGTAAAGACGGCATGAAAAATACCTATATTGTTAGACAGTCGAAAAAAAAACACGTTAAGAGTTAATTATTTCCAACTCTCGAAATAAGCTGACTAAAATAGATATCGACGCTAAAGGGGATAACCCGGATAACTTTATGACGTGATCTCAACAGGGACTTCTCACGTAGTTTTCTTAGTTTAAAAATAGCTATCTTTGCAGCGTGGCATAGATTGGAAATACCTGTTTGTAATGACGAATATGGATTTATAATTTGTGGTTCACTGTTCACACAGACCTAGGGCACCAATGAACAGCATTTGTGCACAACCTTTAAATGCCCGTAATAAAGGTTCTGCAAGAATTGAACAGAATAAATACTGTTAACGGTGACATATTTGGTTATTGAAGAAAAAAAAACAAGCTGTTGGATATCACTTTTCAGTAACAAAAAAAAAGCAACTGAGCATGTAGTACTTTGAACAAACGGGTATTTTTCTGTTACTATACTATGCTGTGCTGTTTGTGCTGTGCTGTACTATGCTTACTATACTGTACTGTATTGTACTGTACTTACTATTATGTACTATACTAAACTGTAGTGTACTGTGCTTACTATACTGTACTATACTGTACTTACTATTATATACTATACTATACTGTATTGTACTGTACTTACTATTATGTACTATACTATACTGTATTGTACTGTACTTACTATTATGTACTATACTAAACTGTAGTGTACTGTACTTACTATACTGTACTGTACTTACTATTATATACTATACTAAACTGTAGTGTACTGTGCTTACTATACTGTATTGTACTGTACTTACTATTATGTACTATACTAAACTGTAGTGTACTGTACTTACTATACTGTACTGTACTGTACTTACTATTCTGTACTATACTAAACTGTTGTGTACTGTACTTACTATACTGTATTGTACTGTACTTACTATTCTGTACTATACTAAACTGTAGTGTACTGTACTTACTATTATGTACTATACTAAACTGTAGTGTACTGTGCTTACTATACTGTACTGTACTGTACTTACTATTATGTACTATACTATACTGTATTGTACTGTACTTACTATTATGTACTATACTTTACTGTAGTGTACTGTACTTACTATACTGTAGTGTACTGTACTTACTATACTGTAGTGTACTGTACTTACTATTATGTACTATACTATACTGTAGTGTACTGTACTTACTATACTGTATTATACTGTACTTACTATTATGTACTATACTAAACTGTAGTGTACTGTGCTTACTATACTGTATTGTACTGTACTTACTATTATGTACTATACTAAACTGTAGTGTACTGTACTTACTATACTGTACTGTACTGTACTGTACTTACTATTCTGTACTATACTAAACTGTAGTGTACTGTACTTACTATACTGTATTGTACTGTACTTACTATTCTGTACTATACTAAACTGTAGTGTACTGTACTTACTATTATGTACTATACTAAACTATAGTGTACTGTGCTTACTATACTGTACTGTACTGTACTTACTATTCTGTACTATACTAAACTGTAGTGTACTGTACTTACTATTATGTACTATACTAAACTATAGTGTACTGTGCTTACTATACTGTACTGTACTGTACTTACTATTATGTACTATACTGTATTGTACTGTACTTACTATTATGTACTATACTATACTGTAGTGTACTTACTTACTATACTGTATTGTACTGTACTTACTATTATGTACTATACTATACTGTAGTGTACTGTACTTACTATACTGTATTGTACTGTACTTACTATTATGTACTGTACTATACTGTAGTGTACTGTACTTACTATACTGTATTGTACTGTACTTACTATTATATACTATACTGTACTGTAGTGTACTGTACTTACTATACTGTATTGTACTGTACTTACTATTATGTACTATACCATACTGTAGTGTACTGTACTTACTATACTGTATTGTACTGTACTTACTATTATGTTCTATACTATACTGTAGTGTACTGTACTTACTTTTATGTACTATACTGTAGTGTACTGTACTTACTATACTGTACTATATTATACTGTAGTGTACTGTGCTTACTTTTATGTACTATACTATACTGTATTGTACTGTACTTACTATTATGTACTATACTAAACTGTAGTGTACTGTGCTTACTATACTGTAGTGTACTGTACTAAATTGTATTGTACTGTACTTACTATACTGTATTGTACTGTACTTACTATTATGTACTATACTATACTGTAGTGTACTGTACTTACTATACTGTATTGTACTGTACTTACTATAATGTACTATACTATACTGTAGTGTACTGTACTTACTATAATGTATTGTACTGTACTTACTATTATGTACTATTACTATGCTGTACTGTACTGTAATAACTATACTATACTATGCTATGCTATGCTATGCTATACTATACTATACTATACTATACTATACTATACTATACTATACTATACTATACTATACTATACTATACTATACTATACTATACTATACTATACTATACTATACTATACTATACTATACTATACTATACTATACTATACTATACTATACTATACTATACTATACTATACTATACTATACTATACTATACTATACTATACTATACTATACTATACTATACTATACTATACTATACTATACTATACTATACTATACTATACTATACTATACTATACTATACTATACTATATCACATAACTCACCGCTTGAACGTGAGATAACACTCGGCAGAGCCTCGTTTCGTATCATGTCATCCAACTCGTTATATATTTTCAGTATCTAATGACCACTCATAACAGATCCTTTATCTACTTTATTTGTTAAACTGTCACCTCTGGATCGCCAGCCGAATATAACTAAGTATAAAAATGAATAATTACAATTTTATTTTAAATGTGAAAAGCAGTACATGCATATATGCATATCAGTTTAAATACTGATGCAACATCAATAAAAATTGTTAAATATTTTAAATATTTCACAAAACAAATCCGCCATATTTCGGTTCATCAAGTTCATGCGTACTTCTCTTGTTTTATCTGTAAATATAAGATTATTTTTATTTGCATTGTTTTTAGATGTAACCTTAAATCTAGACCTGCTAGTAAATATTGCATTTTTGGGTGGGAAAACTATAAAATTGGAGGTATTTTTCCGTTTTCTTTCTAAATCCTTTTTTGGCTAACCATTCTAATGCGGTTACTGTTGTGTTTGCTTTATTTCGTCACAGATTTGTTCTAACTTTGTCATTTGGCATGCCTTTGTCCTGTGCCATTTTAAATTTTAGTATAAGTTGCAATGCTGATAGGACTTTGTCATCTTTCCTTATTGCTATCGCATAGTTTAAAGTTTAGCATGGACCACTGTATTATCGTCGTACTTGTTTGACTTATCTATGATGTCTATGCATTACAATATCAACTTATAAGCTTTGAATTTGCAAAGGACAACTAACCTCTAAACCAAAGATTTACTATAAAATCAACTAATTTTTAGAAATCTAAGTCAAAGCCATTCTGTGTTGATTTGCATGTTGAAATATTCGGAATACGTCGGTAATAGAGATGCGTCGATAATACAGAGTTCGAGTATACTTAAAACATATATCCGAACTTTTTTCAATATTTATGCTGGTTAATATTTAAAATATAATTGTGAGTTTAAATTTCAAAATGATTCAAAGATATCCAGAATACATGATAAGGTTCCTCGAAAATTACTTATTGTAACTGATCTCATTAAACCGTGTTTCGTTAAAACAAGAACGCACGAGTTTTTATTTGCATTTGAAAGCAAAATCAGGCCTATTTAATATAAAAATGCATATGTACGCAAAATAATATCATATAGGAAGAGAAAAGAACAAAGTTATTTTTATGCGCCCAACACTACGCTAAATTTGTGTAAACATGGATCTAATGACTGTATAAACAATGTCATTAATAACAAGTTTATCTTCCTGTGTAAGAATACATTCAAATCAAAGAAGGCATAGTTAAAGGATCTGTTAGAAGCAACATTCTTGGGCAGAAGTTACCAAATATTTAACATGTGTACAGAAACTTCAAGTGCACGTGTGCTGAAGACAAAGTACTATTATGTAGTAAATGTCGTAATAAAATTGTGTTCTGTAGCATCGCTTTATGTTTTATTTACAAAACAAACAAGAAAACAACAACAACAACAAAACTTGTTTGCAATTACATCTATGCATTACTTAAAACAGGAAAATGGTAACTTTTATTTAATTTTCATCGAGAACTGAGTTTGAAGCCGGGAACTTCAGTCATTTAAGCAAACCTTTTTTTTTCTTAAATATAACCTATACAAATATAAAGATAAAAAACACCATGTTTACATTATTGTTGTCAGACAGCGTAACCGATCGGTTAACGTGTGAGCCACATTTGGACTTGGACGTGTGAATAAGGTCAATCACTTTCCTGCTTATGCTCAACCTATAAAGGTCCTTGTAGGCCCATGACGGTTGACCAAATGTTACTACAACTAAATGTTGTATGTTATCACAGCAAAGGCAGTACTTTAGCTACTTCAAATAAACACCGTCTGCCAATAAATATAATACTTTAGCTGATTGTATGTCCGTGATGTGTTGTTTTTTGTTGCTGTTGTTTATAGTCCATTGAGAAACCAATTTATTATTGTTTTTTTAAAATCAAAGGGCCTTTACGTAAATGTTTTTAAAGTTTTATTTTCTAAGGTGTAATTAAGGTTTTAAAACGTGTAATCTGTCTATAAGTATTGATGTTTGCTTAGCACTCGAACAAATTGTGATAAACAAGGTCACTAACATATGATCAAGCTATTTATAATTATGCGCATTTATACCGTACTAAGATCACCACATGGCGATACCACAACATCATTTATAGACCAAAAACATCCCGGAAAGCTGAAAATCCATCGGACAAAAAAGTGAAAGAAAGTCTTTGGTAATGGGGTACATAGGTGGAATAGAAATTGTCTCCCTTATTTGGTAATATCTTAGGTAGTCCAAATGGTAGGTCTTTTTAGTTGGAATTCTTGGACCTTATTGCTTGTTATTTTGCAGATGATGCGATGACAAACTGTTCAATTTCTTACTGTTGCAAATAAATAATTATAGAAATGTGCTCTCAGACCTGATTACCCGGATGAGCATGTAACGTGATCCCAAAAGTAAGTGGTCACGTGGTTTTCTCCGTTTAAAAATAGCTTACTGTGCAGCGTGGGTCAGAAAGGAGATACATTTATGTAATGACAAGGGCGATGTTAAACGTTACCTTATACATGGAGGTAGGACACCAATATACAAAATTTCATGTAACAATAATTTATTTCCCTGCATAAAAAAAGAAACATTTGGTCCAAACTGCTTGATTTAACCTTCAACTAGTTGCTGGATTTTACACGATATTTGACCATGAAATAAAGGCGATGGCTTTTTACGTAGAAAATATTTAAATGGCCATTTGCCGTGTAGTGCCCGTGCTCAGAAAGTAAACATTACTAGCCGACGTTGAAGAATTGTTGTCGTTAAAAGGGTCCAAGTTCTGTTATGGTTCTTCTAAAAGGAAATGTCGATGATATCATTCAATACCGAGTGACGACTCGGTAATTTAATGCGACTTGTTATGCATCGTAAATGAATTAGTACTAACCGTTTAAGACACAATCTTCACTAATTAGTCACATGACTGTGAGATTTCCATTCAAAGCAAATGAAGGGTTAGTAAAACGATGAAATCCTATCTGAGATAACGGCTCAACGTTGTTATCAAATCAGTTTGATAGTTAAATAGGTGCTTAGGCTAACACACTCAGACAAATCGGTCAATTAAAATAATCAATGTTTTTGGGAGGGTTTTTAAAACTGAATGCTATTTGTTCTTGTATGTTTGATGCATGGCAGAGTCTTCTAATATTTTTATTAATACAAAAACGAGAAAAACATCCATCTGTTTGTTTGTGTATAATCAAATCTGTTCAAGCAAGAACTGTCATGTTTGTTTTGTTTCTTGTTGCTTTTTCATATTTTCTTTTGGAGATGACGAAACGAAGTCGGATCTTTTGGGTTAACAATAACACGTTATTTATACTTCTGTCTGTCTTTTTGTTTAATTATATTTGAAACTGTTTGCTGCATTATTGTGCGCCAATGGCCTTAAGTTTAGGCTCCAATTTACTATAGTTATTGTTTACATTTGGGAAGACAGTGGTTTTTTATGTTTAATTTGTAAGATTCACTAATTTAAACATTTTAGAATTCAGTCAATTTAAATTTAAAATATGATCAATTAAAAAGCATAGCAGAACTTCAATCTATTTATATTGAAAAGACGTATGAAAATATGAATACATCTAACCTATTTAACAAAGGTATCAAACTAGATCAGGAAGAGAAAAAGAATCTCACTATTTTCCTCTCATTATTTCCTTGCTTATCAATTTAAGATTTAAAATTCTACTACCATGAATTGATAAAAACAGCATTATTTGCTATATATAAAGATAAGCAAGAAACAACGTATCAAAACATGCTTTCAACCCTTTGAAATATTTTATTATTATTATTATTATTATTATTATTATTATTATTATTATTATTATTATTATTATTATTATTATTATTATTATTATTATTATTATAATCATCATCATCATCATCATCATCATCATCATCATCATCATCATCATCATCATCATTATTATTATTATTATTATTATTATTATTATTATTATTATTATTATTATTATTATTATTATTATTATTACTACTACTACTACTACTACTACTACTACTACTACTACTACTACTACTACTACTACTTCTACTATTACTAGTAATCTGACTTAAATTTAGCTAAAACTATGCTCGAGCAATAGGCCTTCACGTGTTATTGCAAACAGTGAACATGTCATTCTAAAAATGTAGCTTATTTTTGAACCCATGTAAGGAATATTAAACGAACAACAATATTTAAACCTTAGCGCTGCTAAAAGGTAAGAATAAACGTACTTAACCTTGCATGTTAGGTGGTTTAAGTTTGTACCGTATTTACGGAGTACGAAGTAAAACTAGCACGAAGAGATCATAACCACTCGAAACACCTCGGCTCTTTCTACGAAATGGAGGTGTCCGGACACCACCGAAAAGTGACGTGATAACTACAACAACAGCCCAGTGACAAAATTTAAACGCTTCGGCGCGGACGCCAATGATTAAAGTGAGGCGAATCCAATCTTTGCATATGCAGAATATCTGTTTGTAGAACCAGCCACCAAAAGTCCATAGTCACAAATAAAGTATGGATATAGTAGCAAATTGTATCCGTTTGTTGTTGTTGTTTACGTAAATACAAGCTATCGTTAAATACCGTTAATAAACAAAACATTCAGTCGCAAAGGTTTGTCATAAATGAGGTTGTCAATTAGGTTTAAAGTATAATTTTAGCAGAAACCCAGTTGATAAGAAAATTATGAAAAGTCAGATTGGTAATTTTATGATAATTTTATTGCATGTACTACTTTACAGCTGTGATGTTAATCGTGGATAGAAGCTCATATTAAGCCGAATAACGGCAGCTTTGACTCATGCAATTCAGTTTATACTATTTTTCGATGGGATTTTCGTTGCTAATGATGTTGTTATTTTTGTCGTTGTTGTTGTAATATTTCCAAAGATTTTAATACGTATACTCCTTTTAAATAAAATTCGTTATTTGTTTTGTTGTAATATGTTTTATCAATGGTTACCTCGTTTAAACAAACAAGATAACCAAATACGGATGAAACGCACATAAGTTTTATAAAACGTGTAGTGATTTACTTTAGCAAAAGCGTGGTAACTAACTAATTAAAATAATAATAACGGGGGTGCAATCACTGGGGTCTTCAATGCGTCGGAAAAGTGGTCACAATTTGAGACAATAAAAAACGGATGTAAATAAACTGTCGAACTTAGTTTTGGTGTTTAATAAACCACCCCTTCTTAAACAATACAATTCCGCTTTCAATATAATGGACATAGGATAAACAGAAGGTTAAGGGTCGAGGACCAATACCGGAAGAGGTGATCTCTATCGCCCAGGTCTGGTTACATAATACGCACCGCGTTCCACGTGCTGTATTTCTACGCACAATAGAAGGTGGTGTGTGTGTGTGTGTATAATTTTGAGTTGAACTTTTTAGTAGCATTAACAGACTTGACACACTGTTGTGAACATTTGATGATTTTGTACAGCTAGGGGATTTTTACTGTTTGACTATATTTACAACATATTATGGAGATACGTGGAACTATTTCTTGTCGCGATAGAAAAAGTTAAAATCTATTAGGTCGGCTGCTTTTCCTTCAACGCTTACATTGTATTACTTGCGCAATTAATACAAGAAGAGATCTAAGCTACAATATCTGAACAAGTACATGATCCCTTATGATTGTTCACCCTGAAAGGAGAAATTCTACAATAAAGAGAAAACCTCAACAGTTATCGCCCTGAAATGGACAGCCTGCCAAATTGACCGGGAGGTGTGCTAAAACCGCTTTAAAGAGTGCTCACCTTGATCCTTCAAAAATCTTTTAAACCAAACAGTGAATGGAAATTTGATGAAATTATAATCAAAACAGTCCAAGAAATGACATGCATAAAGGCCCACATGTAAGCGATGGTTTCATAGATTATACATAAGTAAAATAGCTGAAAAAGTGATGTCCGCTTTATATTTGGGGTTGAGGTCGAAATAAAATTGTTAAAAGTGATATTTTACTTCAACTAGAGATAAAACATAACATTATGATTGTTATGGGTTGTTGTAGACCGTCTAATACAACCTGAAGGTAAATATATTTATAATTAAAACCAAGTTTTATTGATACGATTGCAGTGATATGCACTTCTTTTCAAAATAAAGAAGTGGTTTTGAGCGAGAGAATATTACGGTAACAAATTCCTGCGATATATTAGTGAAATAAAAACTAGCTTTAAAATTATCTACAAGTGTTTGTAATATTATTGTCACTGTAACTTTCAGTAGACAATTAATGTTATAGTCTGTTGTTAAAGTGTCAAAACTGACATATAACTGGCCGATATACGTTTGGAATCTTTATTGTTCTTTTTTATTCTCTTAATGTTTTAAAGGTTATAAAATGATGATTTATTTTATAAGAAATAAAATCGTGCGCACATTCCTAAATAATTGCGTTATTTTTTTCGGCGGAGGGGGTGGGGAGGCTGCATTTTAAAAGGCGCACCGAAAACATTTACGATTTTGTTACTTATTAACATAAATGTAACGAAACGTTCTTAAAGGAAATGTCATGTACGACTGATGCATATTCAGATGTTGGATTAACCTCTGTTCACCATTTTGTTGTATAACATGTTGTATAACTCCGACCCAAATCCAGGACATCGGCCATAACAAAGACCATAATAAATTGACTTTCTCATTAGCAGTTATGTAAACTGTAGTTTAAAAATACTCAAAGAAAAGCTAAATTTATTAGCTGTAATATTTGGTCATAATTGCAAAAGAAAGACATGATATTCTGTAATAGAATTACAATTTTAAACATGTTTGGGTCTCGTATGATTCCATCCTTGGTCCTGTTGTTTAACATTTCAATGCACTACTGACCGAATATCGTCTCGTGGATAGTATTAAAAGATTTCTTTGTATATATTGCGATTTGCAAAATGTCGAGCTAAAAAAGTACACTGCTAGTCTTGTTTGATGGTCACCACATCATCGCCTTATACTTCTTGTTTTAAATTGTTTTGTACGGATTTCATTTATGCAGTGTATATACCGTGATTTTCAGAAAGACCTTTCAAGTTAACATTTTCTTCTAACAGATTATCTTCTTTCTAACTTAACTAATTGATTTACTGTTATTGCTTTGTTTTTTTAATACCAATTATGATCATTTTATCGATCCCAGACAAATATATGGGTAGAACCACCAGCGCACCGCGAGTCAGCTGGAAGACTTTCACACATTAAGTCCTCCGGCACGAACGAGACTCGAACCGACGCGGTGGGAGGCTAAGCAGTCAAGGGAATTACAAATCGGCGATTGCACCACTGTGCCAGGGGCACCCCGATACCACCTTTAAAAAAATATAAAATGAAAAAAATTAGCCAATATGCGTTTCATTTCTTTGTTAATGAGAAAGCTAGTGTGTCTCGGCGAGTGATTAACGATAGAAGGTTGCCAAGATGGTTCATTAAATATCGCAGAGTTGCGGTCTAAAGCCTGCCGGAAGGATATTAACTTTTGGCTGCCAAGCGCGAACTGATCAACAAAAAGTGTAGGGCTAGATCAGCCATTTTTGGCTGGCAACTGTTTAATTGTTATATGAACTGTTTGCTGCTAAGTCTCTTTTAATATCTGTTACCTTGGCATGTAGATGTTAATATAGAACTTTGGTATTGATGGACCGTTTCAAACAAGCTCTGATTTTAACCAATCAGAAGGCGGTACTTCATTGCCCCCTTAATAAGTGCGCCAAAGCTTAGGAAGGAAAACATAAATAGTTAATAGTAGTAGAAGTAGTAGCAGTAGTAGTAGTAGTAGTAGTAGTAGTAGTAGTAGTAGTAGTAGTAGTAGTAGTAGTAGTAGTAGCAGTAGTAGTAGTTGTAGTAGGAGTAGTAGTAGTAGTAGTAGTAGTAGTAGTAGTAGTAGAAGTAGTAGCAGTAGTTGTAGTAGTAGTAGTAGTAGTAGCAGTAGAAGTAGTAGTAGAAGAAGTAGTAGAAGTATTAGCAGTAGTAGGAGTAGAAGTAGTAGTAGCAGCAGTAGTAGTAGTAGTAGTAGTAGTAGTAGTAGTAGTAGTAGTAGTAGTAGTAGTAGTAGTAGTAGTAGTAGTAGTAGTAGAAGTAGAAGAAGTAGTAGCAGCAGTTGTAGTAGTAGTAGTTGTTGTAGAAGTAGTAGTAGTAGTAGCAGTAACAGTAGCAGTAGTAACAGTGGCAGTAGCCGCAGCAGTACCAGTAGCAGTAGAAGTCGTAGTAGCAGTAGTGGTAGAAGTAGTAATAGCAACAGCAGCATCAGTAGTAGTAGTAGTGTCCTTTATAGTATAATTATCATTATAAGTTCTAGTAGTAGTATTTATTAAAACTATTTGACCATCATAATCATAATAAGTTTGTATTCACATGCACTCATAAATGTTTAAGCAAGGACGTACTCTACTGAATACAGTCCAGTTCGACATCCAGTGCAAACATTTGTAACATGATTCACGGAAGAATAGACACAGAATGATGCAACCTTATATCGACAGTATGACAAATTCAAATCAACACTTCACAAAAAGTGTTTTCTTACATTGGAAAGGCATGACATTTTATGAGCGTTTAATCATATATAGATCAAAGGCAGGCACCTGTTAAGGTGAACATTTAACCCAGTAATAATGGTACTTATGTGCCATAAAACCAATATTTATGTCCTCAATTTGACTTAATTGCGTGCAAGTGTTCACCCAAATCAGTTAACCGTTTGTTGGATTTAGCTCTAACCCTAACCCCAACCCCTTGCCATTTTCTCCTCATATTAAATGTTATTTTATCGTAGTGTTTCATTGCTGCTTATGTTGTTTTGTTATGTGTGTTCTATGAAAGCTGCTTCTTTTATTGAATCGGATTCCCTTATAATGTTACAATAGTATATTTGCCAACTAAAAACGCGATATAGATAGTTTCCATGTGATGTCATCGACACTGATAAGACAGTTTAAGGCAGCCATATTTGTGGGCAGAAGCTAATGCAGACCGAAATCGGGAAATATGTGCTGTAATAAACTCACCACTGTTTTTATTTTTCAGTCTATTTTACTGAATTTTATATCAAATTTTATAGCTTTTAAAAAGTATTCTAAATATAAAAACTTTATTTTGATAGTTTAAAAGGTTAAAAAAATACAACCGAAAATGATACACTGTTTATTTTGTTTTAAGTATGACCCAATAGTTTTATTTATTTCTATGTATTATTTCTGTGTGCATTTATCAATTGTAAAAATATTGTATTCTACAAATATGAATTTCAAGAGCTTTCCAGCGGCGTATAGCTTTTAATTTTCGGACCACAAATGAAGAAATTACAAGAAAATAAAATTTACCCTTCTATACAATTCATATGAAAATCCCTTGAAGTTACCATCAAAGATGGCTCCCAAGATAAGGGATTTTCACTGATGTGGAAACTATCTATAGATGATCTTTGTTTCAGTGTATAATCGTATTTTATTTTAAGAGTGGTCAAAGAAAAAGAAACTTTTTAACTCTTGGCTGTGCAAATATTATATTTCTATGACCACGAGTGAAAGAAAATACGGTCCTTCACTAAAATCGTCGAATTTTCATATTATATCATGCTAATTCTGTCACTAAACCTTATTTTCATCTACATTAAAAGTAGTTCCTAACTTCCTTCCTTGTGACCCAGCGTAAGAATGATTCTTTCACTGGTATTTCTCAACTCTTTCACCCAAAAACATGATATAAAAATAAAACAATACATATGCTGGAGATCTGAAGTGTGGGCATGCGTTTAGTAACAGATGTACAATGGGCCGCGGTTACGGGTCCAATACCTCGGTAAAACAAGCAACAGTCTTATTACGTCCCTGTGCAATTGTTTTGATCACGTGATGATAATAGAGGGTAATATCTACCAAATATTTATTAATATAAAATATTAATCCTGTATGATAAAGTTGCTGTCTTATTAGTCACTCTACTTGTATGCAGACCTTAGCTGTTACTAAGCTTGGTTTCCACTTAGTTATATTATTTGTTACATCGCACCGACACAGTTATGGTTATATTGGTGGAGGAAGACCCGAGACTTTTGTCTGGGAAGAACCACCGGCACATTGCAGGTTAGCTGGAAAACCTTTTCGCATGAAAGTTATCTCCCCGGCTTGGCACTTCATGGCTATATATAAAAATATACCCTTTTAATAGGCCGCTTTGATATTTTAAGTCCTAGTGAACAATTACTGCAGAATCTTACACAGATTCTAGCAACAAACCATGGCTTTAAAACTTTTAGTTATCGAAGAATTTTTATTTAAGGGTAAAGTTTTTATTCGTTTGTTCGAACTAGAGAGTAACTCAAAATTGTGTGTTTAATCGGAAGGGCTTACCTCTAGATATTTAAATAACCACAATAACATGTATCTGCGTTAGCCTCCAATGTCCTTCTCCTCGCGGCCCCAATTACAAAAGTTTCCTACGCGACTTCTTTCTTTTGGCGGAGGAAGATGATCTGGATTTACGTGAATTGCAAAAGCCTGATAACTGCTTTCTGGGTTAAGAGCTGATTTTCATTTTATTTTTATTTAATAAATTAACTAAAGGCAATTCAAAAAGGAACACTTACATGTATACAGCATTTTAATATACTATTAACTTGAAAGCATTTAAATTTAAGAAACTCGCCATATATAACAATCAATTATGAACAAATTATGGTCATATAAACTGTGTTAGATTTCATTTTATTGCCCTGGTTAAAATTTAATGTAACATACTTTTAAATAAGCTTATTCAGCTTTCATAATTACACAGGACGAAAGTTTTAAAGTAAAGAAATATAATTTATTACAAAATTTAAGGTATTATTATCCACACCCTTGTAATTTAATAACAAGGAATGAATGCAATTTTTTTCTATAATTAAATTAAGTTAATTTTTTTTAACACCATATGTGCATGCCTTTTGTTTATATTTGTAATTATGAATTATTGGAAATAAGTTTGCTATAGTATACATGTTATGTTTATGAAAAAATATGTTATGTTATCAAAACTTCGCAAAGACGACAAGAACTTCTTGAAAATCTGGTGCATAAACAGTTCATTTAATTTCTTGTCCAGTCAATTAATAAACCGGCACAAATTCACGAATTTCACGAAGACAGAAATCAACTCGACTGAATGTATCCACTTATTTGAAAAAAAAACAATACAACTGTTGTTTTTGTATAAATGAGGACTAATTGATAAATCTTTTATTCTGCCTGTAGATCGTTATTTCATTGAAACTTTTCTGTAGCTATATACAATACGTTTAATTGTCCGTGAAACACACTGGCTGTCTTTTTAACGTTCCATTAATGAATTCTTAATTATAGATTGTACTGTAAGTCGACATTGTCTTAATGGGGTTTCTGATTCAATTAGAAAGTAGTCAGCCACCTGTGAGTATGACGTAATGAGAGACCCCTTCGAGTGGTTGCGAACCTGGGGTGCGTTTCATGAACGGTCGTATGTGAGTTCGTAAATTGCGATCTAGCGTAAATGCCCAAAATACGATTTTCCCGTTTCATGATGCCATCGTATTTTACGATATCGCAAATATCGGTCGCAAATACACGACAGCCTAAACGGAGATCGTAAAATACGATTGTGCCAATTCGTATAATTTTCATGAAACGCACCCCCGTTATGTCAAACAGAAAAGAACATTACCTGTGTTGTTTTATATACATCATATTTCTCAAGCTGTCCTTAATTGTTTGTTTTCGGGGTTCAATTAAGGGTTCAATTAACCATCGACCAATTTTTTTCCTCCCGAGACAGTTTTCAAGAGCAAATTTTAGTGCTGCCCTTTCTAAAATAGCATGGTATACTGTCAGCGGCAAGTCCTATCATAACAGATTTTATATTGAATTTTAAGCATATCGAGTAAGCGTTCTCAAAATATGTATGGCAACCTAAAGTCGATGTTGTAACTAAGTGTTTATTACGTCATCACAATTTTATATAAACATATCAAGTAAATGTTGTTGTTGTTGTTGTTGTTTTTAAAATACAACTAGTCAACATATATATCAGTATGCTATAAATCAGTTGATTGGTTATATTCTGCAAAGTCAATAGTTAGCGAAGCAGTTCCCAGTTTGCATAGCATCTGAGTGATAAAGCAGCGGAAGCGAATTATTTAACTCATCGTTTGTTTAATTTTTGCGAATTTTCTTGAGATAATACCGATCTCGAAGATATATTGGCCATTCTTATCGAAAAGGGAACTTCGTATTACTGTTTTGGTTTTTAAAGTGATGACCGAAACAAACCCTTTAAATTAACACAAACTTCATTTTGATACACTGCATATATTTAATTAAACATTTTTGATGTCTCTTAATTTGATAGTTGTTTATCTTTTTTCAGATGCTAGGAAAGCATCAGGTACTGTGTCCAGAGGGAAAATGTGTTTGTTATTAGATCCGACGTTAGACAGAAAGCAGGCGGTGTGTCCAGAAGAAAGATGTGTTTGTTATTAGATCCGACGTTAGGCAGAAAGCAGGCGGTGTGTCCAGAAGGAAGACGTGTTAGTTATTCCATCCGACGTTAGACAGAAAGCAGGCGGTGTGTCCAGAAGGAAGACGTGTTAATTATTCGATCCGATGTTAGACAGAAAGCAGGCGGTGTGTCCAGAAGGAAGACGTGTTAGTTATTCCATCCGACGTTAGACAGAACGCAGGCGGTGTGTCCAGAAGGAAGACGTGTTAGTTATTCCATCCGACGTTAGACAGAAAGCAGGCGGTGTGTCCAGAAAGAAGACGTGTTAGTTATTCCATCCGACGTTAGACAGAAAACAGGCGGTGTGTCCAGAAGGAAAATGTGTTAGTTATTCCATCCGACGTTAGACAGAAAGCAGGCGGTGTGTCCAGAAGGAGGGCGTGTTATTTATTCCATCCGACATTAGACAGAAAGCAGGTGATGTGTCCAGAAGAACGACGTGTTAGTTATTAGATCCGACGTTAGACAGAAAGCAGGCGGTGTGTTCAGAAGGAAAATGTGTTAGTTATTCCATCCGACGTTAGACAGAAAGCAGGCGGTGTGTCCAGAAGGAAGACGTGTTAGTTATTCGATCCGACGTTAGACAGAAAGCAGGTGATTTGTCAAGAAGGAAGACGTGTTAGTTATTCGGTCCGACGTTAGACAGAAAGCAGGCAGTGTGTCCAGAAGGAAGACGTGTTAGTTATTCGGTCCGACGTTAGACAGAAAGCAGGTGGTGTGTCCAGCAGGAAGACGTGTTAGTTATTCGGTCCGACGTTAGACAGAAAGCAGGTGGTGTGTCCAGAAGAAAGTCGTGTTAGATATTCGATCCGACGATAGACTGAAAGCAGGTGGTGTGTCCAGAAGGAATACGTATAAGTTATTCGATCCGACGTTAGACAGAACGCATGGGGTGTGTCCAGAAGAAAGCAGTGTTAGTTATTTGATCCGATGTTAGACAGAAAGCAGGTGGTGTGTCAAGAAGAAAGACGTGTTAGTTTTTCGATCCGACATTAGAAAGAAAGCAGGCGGTGTGTCCAGAAGGAAGACGTGTTAATTATTCGATCCGATGTTAGACAGAAAGCAGGCGGTGTGTCCAGAAGGAAGACGTGTTAATTACTCGATCCGATGTTAGACAAAAAGCAGGCGGTGTGTCCAGAAGGCAGGCGTGTTTTTTATAAGATCCGATGTTTGACAGAAAGCAGGCGGTGTGTCCAGAAGGAAGACGTGTTAGTTATTCCATCCGACGTTAGACAGAAAGCAGGCGGTGTGTCCAGAAGGAAGACGTGTTAGTTATTCCATCCGACGTTAGACAGAAAGCAGGCGGTGTGTCCAGAAGGCAGGTGTGTTTGTTATTCGATCCGACGTTAGACAGAACGCAGGCGGTGTGTCCAGAAGGAAGACGTGTTAGTTATTCCATCCGACGTTAGACAGAAAGCAGGCGGTGTGTCCAGAAGGAAGACGTGTTAGTTATTCGGTCCGACGTTAAACAGAAAGCAGGTGGTGTGTCAAGAAGGAAGACGTGTTAGTTATTCGATCCGACGTTAGACAGAAAGCAGGTGGTATGTCCAGAAGGAAGACTTGTTAGTTATTCGGTCCGACGTTAGACAGAAAGCAGGCGGTGTGTCCAGAAGGAAGACGTGTTATTTATTCGATCCGACGTTTGATAGAAAGCAGGTGGTGTGTCCAGAAGGAAAACTTGTTGATTTTTCGACCCGATGTTAGACAGAAAGCAGGCGGTGTGTCCAGAAGAAAGACGTGTTAATTATTCGGTCCGACGTTAGACAGAAAGCAGGCGGTGTGTCCAGAAGGAAGACGTGTTAGTTATTCGATCCGACATTAGATAGAAAGCAGGCCGTGGGGATAAGACAATTTAGATAAAGTCAGAACAGGCATCTGATAAACAGAATTTTAATCGAATTTCATTTACGTCATACCACGAGTGTGTTTCAAGTCATCTGATTGGCTGAGGCTCAAATTAAAAAAAAAAAGAGTGAAGCTGTTACGATTAGGATGCAAAGCATCTCATTTATCAAATTTCAGAATTCCATAAATGAAACCGAACCGAATATGTTTCAAAGGATCTGATTGGCCAGAGTTCAAATGCAATAACAAATGAAGCAGTTAGAGAATTTGCAATAAAGTATCTGATTGGCCAGATTTCAATTCAACGGTTAGAAGACATGTAATTAGCCTCTTTCACTTTGTTGTTGTTTGTTTGTTTTTAGCTTTTTATTTATATGTGTCTTTATACACACAAAAATGTGATTTCCACTATAAAACATTTTATCACCGTAATCAAAATAAATATTAAAATACAAAGGTTTTTGTTCCTTTATGGTTTACCACGATATATATATAAGCTGTCATTGTTTCATTTTGTTTCTATTTATTCGTGTTAAATTTACCACGGATTTTAAGTGTAATATATTTATATCAAATCTTAATGTCGTAAAACACAAATTTTGTTTTTTTTGTATTTAGCGACACACCGATAATTAATAGGTCATAAGGCGCCGAATTTGATAAATTATTGACGTAAATAAAGTGCAACCAGGTTAAAACTAAAAAATAAGTGTAATAATATAAAGGAGTTAAACATAATGCTTATGATATTGAAAACAAGTTTGAATAATCAAGAGATAAATAAAAAATATTTACATTGTCCAATTACTTTCGCATAGCATGTGCAATTAACAATACGTACGGTGTCTGAATAGAGATTTGACCATAATCGTGATAAAAAGAGAAATGAAGTAAAAAATCAAAGTGGTACACAATGAGGTGTATAATTAATTTCACTCTATATGTTTAAATTATACGCTTCAGCTGTTATATATTTTAGGGATGGAATCTTATAGGAGTATCTGGAATGCATACATTTCTTTATATAATGTTTATGTATTAATATAATTATTGCGATTTACGTGTTTAAATGGGCCGCAAATAACGATTTACCCATTTGATGTAAGCTAAATAAATAATCAGTTAAAATAAATAAGAGCGCTGGATATTTTGGTTTTCGTTTCGTTGATTGCGTTGTCCAGCACACCAACTCATAACAAAATGCCTAATTGATATTTTAAATATATTGTTAAATGTTAAATATATTGTTGAAATGAAAAACATATAAGAGCTAATTGTTAAAATAACTTCGAAAAATGACTTCAAATTTTACACCGAGACCTTCTACGAATTATGTGTAAGAGATAAGTATTCAAGACATATAACCATCTACTACCGATATGTTAGTGACCATTTTCATCCTTTGTAAGAATGAAGTTTTGCACACTGGTAATGAATTTTATATCCTATTGAATTATTTGTAAGATCCATGTTTCGAAAGAACTACAAATCAGCTACATAATATACTAGCAATTATAATTGACATTTAGCTATCCAAGCAATTATAATTGACGTTTAGCTATCCAAGCCATTATAATTGACGTTTAGCTGACCAGTTTCAAATTGAGTTAGATAAAAGTTATACATACTGCAATTGTTTTTAAATCTAATCTTACTTTTGTAATCAAAGAGATACAGCATATGTGTATAATAGACTTAATTATTAACTGCTTAAACATACTTTGTGTTTTGACCAATATTTACAACTGTATGAACACTATGACCAAATGCATTGTGTTTGTGTTGTATATGCCGATTGATAATCAAATATTAAAGTTAAAAGGTAATAAAAGTTAGAAAAAAGCTGAATAAAGAACAAAAGCGTCAACGACATGAAGTCACTTTTTCTTATTGAGTCTCAAAAAAATGCATTTTTGCTCTTAAAATCGCTTATTTAAAAACTACTTTGATATTTAAATTATATTTAAGTTAATTTTATTTTTATTTTAATTTTATGTGAAACATTTAAGTTTTTTAAGATTGAACACGTTTTTTTTAGATTTTACCAACTAAATCTTCAGGAAATTTACAGTGTGAGAAGCAAAGCAAATTTCTGAAAACTCCCTTATTTACGTTTCAGCATTTTGACCATTTTCAAATAAAAATAAAAATGAAAATAGAAAAAGTCTTATAACTGTTTAATTAAATAGCAATTGTACTGACGTAAATGCTGTAGTGCTTCAAGTTATTTTAAAATTGATATATTGATTGTTTATACAGTAAATGAATTGTTTGTTTCTGTTATGTTTTACTTTTAGCTCAAATGATTGCTTATTTCTTTTGCAAATCTTTAGTTGGTTATGATATTTACTTTAATTGACGCACGTCCTCAAATGTAACAAAATATACTCAACATAGCAATCAAGGTTTCCTTTATCTTTTAAGATTAGCTGTGTTGATAATAGTTATGAATGTAATAACTTTCAAAGTAAACGGCAATATTTTATAGACTTATAGACACACATATTTTATTAGTTTTAATTAGTTTCAAAACAAATTTGCACTTTAATTTTGAAACCATGTTTTATATTAAGAGCACATTATTCTAATATTTTTAAATGCATTGCTTAGTCTTTTTTTTTCATTTCATTCGTTGCAAAACATCAGCATAAAACATTTCATTTGTTGTTTTTTTTATTTCTTTTGTCTTTTTTCAGGCTTTACGTATATAATAACAATTTATTTTAATGATAGATTAATTTATGTAATTAATCTACAAAGATATACAGAGCAAAATCAAATTACGTCTTTGGCATAAATCAATATATTAACAATATAAATTTAAAAGATAAATTGTTCTAATATACGACGATACATGGAAATAATAAAATAATAATAAAATACAACATCTCTACTTGCCTTCAGTTAGTCCTTCCTTCATTGACAATGTGCACCTTAATTACAAAAATCTTCCTGAATAACTTGTTGGTTTATATTCTGTAATGTGCAGCAATAACTCTTTTACACAAACACGTTTTTTCAAATATCTTAAATCATTGGGGCAATTGATAGCATTGATACCTTTTATCACAACCAAAACTGCAAATTCCAAATGACAATTTCCGCACTTGTTTCTCCTATTTCAAAACAAGACTAGTCTCTTTAAATACCGACTCTTTTAACGCATACACACAAAATAAAGACAAAGTCCGATTAGAATGAATGATAAAATTTGAAGTAGAAGGTACCAAACCAAAGCAGGAACTGCTTCGGACGAAGAACTTGGAGATTTTCTTCTTTTTTTCTTGTTCTTTTAACTGGATAGTCAAGTGCTTCAAAAAGGGAGCAGTTAGTGTAATATCGGGTTCAAAGTATGGCTAAAAGGTTGTCATCAAAAGGTCGTACCATTCATCGTGGGAGCGATACGTGTTTACGTTACCAATTGATAAAACGATGAGAAAATAGACCGTTTAACAATCCGGGACAAATTAAGACAGTTAAATCCTTCCTTTCTTTGTCGCTTCTTCTGTCTCCTCGCCTCAGCGACTAAACTCATTTGAGTAGAGGAGACAAAAAATCCTGAAGGGGGGACCCGGTCATTAATCAATGGATAATTATCATTTAATCGAAAACTTCATGTTATTTTAGACACTAAGTTGTCTGTTCGTTGCCAACAATGCGTCCGTTTTGCAGAAAGGTACAAGATGGCCTCAGTTATGTATAAACATCAAAGGTTTGAGGTAACAGCGCAGGAGTAATATGATATCCCCCCACACCCCTGATCTTTTTTATTTGTTGATTTTAAAATAAAGGCACTCAATGATCAGCTTATTTGACGTAAGATTTGATTTGACTGGATATTGTTGACAGACGGACAGATGAATGGAACAGCTAGATGGGTCAAGACTTAAGGACAGGCGACTAAACTGGCATATTGGAAATTCTACTGTTTGTTCTGACGTTTTTGTCTTTGCATGGTATGTGTGATAACTTGACGCAAGTATTTAAAAATTATAAGTCATCATTTGGCGAGAAAATGAAGCAAAAAATAATGCGTTTCTGTGTGTTCAACATCAATTACGCTGCATAGAACATCACTTTATAAGTTACTCCTTATAAAACATCAGTTCATGCGTTACTCCTTATAAAACATCAGTTCATGCGTTTCTCTTTATTAAATATCAGTTCATGCGTTACTCCTTATAAAACATCAGTTCATGCGTTACGCCACATAAAACATCAGTTCATGTGTTACTCCGTATAAAAAAACATCAGTTCATGCGTTACTCCGTAATAAACAAATCATTTCATGCGTTACTCCGTATAAAACATCAGTTCATGCGTTACTCCGTATAAAACATCAGCTAATGCGTTTTTCTACAAAATACTACTTCATACATATATGTTTAAACATTATTTCATGCGTTTTTTCGTATAATACATAATTTCATTCGATAGTATAAAAAAAAAACTCACACAATTCCATTTATGTATTAAAATGTATTTACATTGTTACAGTGTTTTAACTGAACACCGCTTGTAAATGGCATGCAATATCAATAAACGCGCAAATATACCAACAAATAAAATTGTAATTAAAAATTGTAATTCGTTAAAGGTGGTATGTAGCAGTTTGTCTTTATCTGACCCTTGTAACAATCTCTTACCGATGATCAAAGGACGTTACGCATAATTGCTAAATAACTTTACTTTAAGTTTGTTTGTTTGTTTGTTTATTGGGTTTATCGTCCCACCAACAGTATTTCAGTTATCTGGAGACGGTGTACACTTGAAGCAGATATAGTGCTGCTTTCACTGTGTATAGCATGCCGTGAACACCTGGCATGATACCACATCCAGTCACATTATCCTGACACCGGGTCAACCAGTCGTGGAACTACCCTTATATTTGCTTGAGCTTTAGCAAGGGAGCTATACCACTATTATTTTTAACGACTTTGGTATGTCGCTGCCCGGGATCGAACCCGGGGCCTCCCGTACCTGGAGCCGACGTTACTTTAAGTTAGACATACTTATAACACTACCTAAACTGAAAGACAGTACATATTGTGAAATATATCGCTTTAAATGTCCAATATTCCCAAAGCTGTACGAAGGAGATTTCAGCTTAAAATAAATGTTCACGTCATCCGCTTTTCCGGATGTTCATGTAACATGATTTCAAAAATCAGTGGTCACGTGGTTTTCTAAGTTTAGAAATAGCTAACTGTGCGGCGTGGCTCGGTTAGGAAAGACATTTTTGTAGTGACAAGTGGGGCTTTATGCTTTACTTTTCACATGGATGTAGGGCACCAATAAACAGCATTTCATGACAACTTTTCAGGTAACAATAATTTATTCGGTTGTGTGAGAAAAAATGGATACCACCTTTAAATGCTCTAAACATTTTAGCTTGTGCTGTGCTATGATGCTGTACCCACAGGACCAGTTTTGCACTTATCACATTATCCTGACACCTGGTTGTCTTTTGGGGAGTTAATGCTTTTAAAGGTATTATCCGATAGTTTGTTTTACCCATAAAAATGTATTTAATTATGGTTACCTGAAAAGATCCTATGAAATGCTGTTTATGAATATTCCAAATCTATGGGAAATGTGAACAATAACACAGACTCGTTATTACAAACATGTTTTCTTATCTGAGCCACGATGCATAGTTAGCTATTTTTAAACAAATAATAAATCCACGTGACAAATTACTTTTGAGATCACGATATATCATCATCCAGGTAATCCGCTCTGACGTGAATATCTATTTTTAGCAGAACTCCCCATAGTGTTTATTTATAGATTTGGAATTTATAAATATGTAGAGTTTTATTACGATTTGTACAGTCCAATAATTGAGGCAGTATTCAAAATCTTATTTACTTAGTCTAAACTTAAGTCTAAACTCCGAGTTAATGCAGAAGTTGTGTCTCTATTCCCCAACACATCAGAAAATATTGTTACATGTTTTTGATAAAGGCAAACTGTCTGATGTCACCTTTAAGGCTGGGCGACTTTAATTCATTTTTACACCGTTTTTTTAATTTCTTTTAATTTAAATCACACGTTTGCACCTGTGGGTTAAATGATCATTTACAATAATAACTGTCAAAAATCAACGGAACAGGTATACTTACAACATCTGCTCACAAAATAGTAACGCTGTTACTTAACTTTTAATTATTGGGTTGTAGATAATATAGTGCAAAAATGATTACAAAGATCAAAAGAATTCTTAATCGGATGACTGAAAATCGGCGATATAACATTTAAACCCGCAAGGTATTTGAACTTATCCAATTTAAAGGCGACATTTAAATCACAGTTTGACATTAAAGCAATTTGTCTCAGTTGTTCAAATTTGCATTTATGCTAAAACGCAAACATTTCTTCAAGCACAGCGAAATTTTGATCAAAGTTTTACCAATGATATAAAATGGAAATCCTCGAAATCACTTCCGGTTGTGTTGCCTGTAATTTTTAAAATCCATTTTTACCAATTATGGCCGGGCTGATTGATCATGGAAAATCTTAACCTATTTCTTTCTTTCAAACATCTAAATAAATAACAGTAACATGAAAAGATCCCGCTAAATGCTGCTTATTGATGCCCAACATCTAAGTAAAATGTGAAGCAAAACACTCGTTATTACAAACATGTATATCCTATCTGAGTCACGCTGCAC
The DNA here is from genome assembly GCA_007844125.1 of Sinonovacula constricta. Taxonomy (NCBI): domain Eukaryota; kingdom Metazoa; phylum Mollusca; class Bivalvia; order Cardiida; family Solecurtidae; genus Sinonovacula; species Sinonovacula constricta. Next base: position 1,381,478 of record CM017572.1, read on the forward strand.
ATTTAGAGCTATTTTTAAACTAAGAAAAAGTCGTGGCCGCTTACTTTTGATATCAAGTTGTATCATCATCCGGGTAATTCACAGTGACGTCGACATCTATTTTTAGCAGAAATCCCCAACTTGATTTCTAGGTTTAGAAAGAATGGACCTTAAGAGTGATTTTGTTTATGATTTGTTCTGCCTTACAATTAAGGAAGTGTTCAATATCGTCTTTACATAGATTGTGTTATCTGTGTAGAGTTTATTCAGAAGTTATTCCCAAATAAAGGCGTAATATATTGTTACATGTTATGTATTTGATATAAGCAAACTGTTGGACAACGCCTTTAACCCGATACCCATTGAAGTTTAACACAATTCTATTAGTGATCAAAGAATTATGACATTAAAAAAAATAAACTCATTGATCTCATGCCGTTTTATCGTGTGAACACGCAAATAAGTAAGCAATTCTGATTTAACCTAATAGAAATTATGGCCCCCATCAATTTTAAGTTAAGCAGTGTAAGTGTATATGTGTGCAAAGGTTCGATAAATGCAAACTGGACACACTGTTTTCATTCAACATTAACACAAGTTATAAATAACTATATAATTGACCATACGCGACTGGAACATATAAAGTAAATAATGGTACATTAAAAATGGTATTGATTTATCGTACTGCAAATGTTAGTGGTGCAACCAAGAATAAATTTTTAATCATATTTCGTGGTAATTGTTTTGTGAAGAATGAAAACTAAATGCACTTGAAAACCAAGTGTAAAAACGATCCATTTAATATATAAGTGTGATCCATTGCTTTTAGTCTTAACACAGCGGGGGCGCCCGTGGCGTAGTGGTAGAGTCGCCGACTTGTAACTCCTCTAACCGCGTGGGTTCGAGTCCCGTTCCGATCTTATACCTGGTCGGCTGACCGGCGATGATTCGTTGCGCGGTGCTGAATGTGAAGTGTTGCGTGCGAATGTTCCTATATTAGTCATCATACCCGCCAGTTTATTACGCAATACCTAGAACAGTCCATAATGACTCTTACAAAAAAGTGATTAATAGTTCAACATTACATGGTACACATTCTTGTACTATCTGGTTTCAAGGTTTATTTAATTTACTCTATGTCAATCTCACCTCACGCCGTCTTCATCTCTGTGATGAAGGGTCTTTAAGCCGTTTGATCTTACTCAATGGAGGGTTCGTTTGTCGTCAAGGTCGTGCATCTAATAGATGTTCAAGCAAAGCAAAGAGAAAAAAATGGGCGGTAAAACGAACGTTCGGACCTCCGTGACAAAATTTGAAAACGCGGTAAGGTTATTTGAAATTCTAATTAAAAGTATGCAATTTAAATCTCTGTTTTGAGTAAATATTTCCATATATTCTCTATGTATACTTATTTCACATGTATGATTTAAAAGGCATATTCGTTGCATTAAAATATTGATAAACATCATGCAATGTCCACGACAGCTTGAATAGATTTAGGAAAGTTTTAGTAGCGTCACTCAACAAAGTGATTTCCATCTACAAAACCTTACTCAGCAACATTTCTACCTACCTCACCTCTTACTACCCCAAACTCTACCACCCGATCGCACCCAACGCCTACCACCCGACCATCCCCACTCCTACCACTCCCCGTACCACACCCACCCCTTACCACACCCATCCTACCACACAATCCCTACCCCCAGACCATCCCCCTACCACCCCCTATCAACACCACCCCTTTTCACAAACATCCTACCACCCCACCCCTATCACCTACCCCTACCACCCACCCCTACCACCCATCCGTAACAGCCCACCCCTACCACCAACGTCCTCCTTCACCTCCGCCATCACCACCACAAACACCCGCACCACCACCATCCTCCCATCACCCCACTACCACCCACCCCATCACTATCGCCCCTACCTTCCCTACCACTATCGCCCCTAGCACTTACACGCTAAACACCCCACCCCTACCACTTCCACTCACACCACATCTACAAACCACCCTCATCAACAATTTAAATTGTGTAAAACAAGTTTCTACCCCCCCCCCCCCCCACACACACACCCTTATTTGCTTGTTTAAAACCAACTTGTGAATAGACTTAATTTAATGTAATGTAAAAAGTACCGAACTCTTCATACTAGACAACAAAGTGGCGTTGTTTATGTAATTGAATTACACCATCAAACAAACATTCTGCTGGGTGAACTTACTTTCTGTGAATGTAGCCAATCGTTCGTGAAATGTACTTCCGGTGTCAAATACGGACTACTTTCGATTTGTTACGTGAACTAAAATTGCCTCTAGTGTAAATCGACGTAGTCAATTACTAAAAATGGAGATAATTTTTACATAATAAGAGATAGCATTTTGTACCATTTAGATAGTAATTGAATGTTCTGTTCAAACAAAAGCGCTCATTTAAAACACTTTATATAATGAGAATAATAATCAAAGCATATTTTATTGATATTTACTTTTCATTCAAATTGCGAGAAAGAACAAGTTTTGTAATAGATAAGTATAAGATGGTTGCTTTTAAAACACCATGAACATATGCCTGAAGGTGTGTCCAGTCTTTAAAGGTGTTTTCCAACAGGTTGGGCCAAAATATATTTTCGCAAATAACCAAATTATTACTTGAAAAGACCCTTCAAAATGCTGTCCATTGATGTCCTAGATTTGTGTGAACAGTCAAGCATAAATCACCACTCGTCATTGCAAACAGGTATTTCCTATCTGAGCCACGCTGCAAAGATAGCTATTTTTAAACTGAGATATCCACGTGACCACTTACTTTTTAAACCATGCTCTGACATAGATATCTATTTTTAGTAGAAACCACTATCGAGATTTTTATACAGTTGGAAAGAAAAAACATTCAGAGTGATCTTTATCACGATAAGTTATGTCTAACGATTCATTTAGTGTTCGGTATCGTATTTATCAAGACTTAAGTATGGGTTTATACAAAAAAGAAAGCCCAACTTCCCCCAAAAAAGTGGTTCGATATTGTTACATGTATTTGATATAGAGAAACTCTCGGAAACCACATGTAAAGGGTTAAAGAAAATAGGCACTAAAGGTAAAGGTGGATCCGGCCAATATGTAGAAAAAAATCACATTCAGAATATTTTGCATTTTTATTATTTTCATTAGTTTCAATAGCCGTTTTTACCATGATATTTACGACTACATCCTTTATAATATAAACCGTGTATTGGCGTATTTCAAGACCATGCATTATAAGTAATAACACAGTGCAGCTCTTTGGTGACTGGGGGGAAATGACCACCATAGGCTTGGTGATGATTATAATCTTGTGCAATCTACAAAATATAAAAACTGTCTATATGCCCTTAAACATTAAGAAAATTGAAACAAAATACAATCACTATTATATATATTAGTGATTGTATTTTTTTTTCAATTATATATATATATAAAACTATATTTAACTAATTTCCTTCAAGTACACGATCGCATGGTTTTCTTAGTTTAAAAAAATAACCAGCCGTGCAGCTAGGCTACGATAGAAAAAAAACAACATGTTAGTACTGACAAAAAAAGGTGTTATGCTTTATTTTTCACATGGATGAAGGGCGCCAATACATAATATTTTGCGGGATCTTTTCAGGTAACAAAAATTATTGGATAGCACGAGAGGAAAAAAATAAATATTGTGCTTGCATCAGCATCTAAATGATTAAAACTGCGTTGTTCCTTTTTTTCAACTGTGTTGCATCTTAGATGAGTAACCTAATTTTTGACAACAAACTGCCAGTTGTTTGATGAAAGTGACACTGTCTTTTTGAAGCCATACCAATGCGCACCTTCAGGTTAGTTGAGTCACTAGTTAAGTATGTAAGAACATGTTTGATGTCGACGGATATATGCAAACAAGGAGATAAAATCGTGCAAAATAAGGCGATTCAACGATTGTCAACGTCTGTGGGTCTCAAAGTTTTACTTATATGACGAAGGCCTATATTTGTTCTCTCTTCCCGTCTGAAGTTGGGTCATTTTCTACCATCGCAAAATTTAATTAAAAAAAACACGGTCAAATGGCGAAAATGTTATTTTAGTGCAGTTGGCGTCATATATATGCACATGTCATTGATTTAATATTCTTAGTCAAATTGTCATTTAAGCGAATTAGCAACAGTTAACCGTAAGTACATGGCATATAGACCCACCAAATTCACACTTCATATTTTATTAATTGTTGTTGCGTCTCTTTGGGGTCAATAAATGTGTCGTTAATAAATACCGTATTGTAGGAAGAACAATCTTTTGAAGAACAACGTAAAATAGTCTTATCCTATATTTATTGTGATAAAACCGCTTTTGTGTTTGGTGGTTGTGTTATTGTTGTTGTTGTTGTTGTTGTTGTTGTTGTTGTTGTTGTTGTTGTTTTGACAAACTTTAACTTGAGCTATGGCCAAGTTGCTATAATACCTCCCCTGGAAAGAAGTAACATGTTGCAAACATTCAACATAAACAATAATAAGAAAGTATGAAAAAGCCATATGAGTATTGAAACATTTATTACGATTTAAAAAGTCTAAGGGAAAAAAATGCCTGTAAAATTAGGACAAAACTGTGACGAGATGCAATATAAAATAGAGAAAACACAAGAGATACAGACTTGGAAGTTGGAACGGTCAGTCCGAAGATGGGCCAACTGCGGTACCGGCTTTACATAGTTCTAACCAATATTGCTTGAGTAGAGGCTTGTGGTGATATATAAAGACAGACATAAAGTGTTTATTAAATGTAAAGCAAGTGTAATAAAAATATACAGAATTTGAGAATTTTAATAATAAACTGATTTGTTGTATACTTTTATGTAGACTTATGCCAAATTTAAAGAAAATTGTCCACCCAGTTATGAATGTATGGATACTTTTTTCAAAAATTAGTGTTAAATGTGTCTCTTTTTTAGAAATGAGAAAACTGCAAATATTAGGTTATATCTTCTTTAGGAGAAGTCGCTATTTAGTATCGTTTGGATACAAATTATGGTATTAGACAAGCCAAGAAAACGTTACTTAATTGGTTTGACTCAAACTATCTCAAATATGTAAATACATGTAATTGTTTACAAACCCCACACGTTAAAGACTGATATTCGCTTTCTTTCTTTCTGCTTACTGATCTTTATTAAAAAAATCAACGAACTCTTTATAGCTAAACGATTCATTCGGAGTTGCCCAAATGTTTATAAAGTATTTTGTTCGAGGCTGCAAAATATAAAATAATTTCATCACATGGTCGTTTTAGTCTTTTAGTATACTAGGTAACGAGTTTGTAATCAAATTTAGCACAAATCCTACAATTACATTTCATTTACAAAATAAAAATAAAAAAATGTGACATTTTTATTTCTTATTCTGGTCGAGTAATGCAGAAATGATTGTCATAGTGAAAAAGTAGGAAAGAAAAAAAGCCTATACCGGGATTTGAACCCTGCACCCCAAGTTTTGAAGCTTTCAACTCTAATTTTGATACAATTTAAATGAAGGTGCAGCATAACATTAGCCCTACATTATATTTCACATATATACACTGAAAACGTAGTACATTGGTATTTAAAATTCATGAAATACAAATACAACGTAAAAGCTAAAAAACCCTCTATACAGAGATAGGAAAGACTACATGTATTTAGTTTCTATACAGTATAAAAGGCATTTTTGCACATAACAACATATAATGACGAATGACGAAATAAGATAGAAGTTTGATACCGGATCATTTCCAGGGCAGGGCAGGGCAGGGCAGGGGTTCGAATCAGCTACAAGTCTTTTGTCCTTAGGCAAGACTATTTCATTCGGATAGTAACTTTCTGACTGCTGGATCTAACTAGAAAAAATATGCATTTGTTATGGATTTATGTAAGTTAAAACAATGTGTTTCCAAATGATTTATAAATAGCAAAAGTTTACACTTATCGTAATGTTTTAACATACATTGAAACTTGAAATTTAAAAAAGAAAACACGCAAATAATTAACAGGTATCAAACTTATGAGTGCACAAAAATGACAAAGCACCAATCTACAAGCACACAAGCATATGGTAAGCCTATAACAGTAAGTAAACACAAGTTTGACTCTATCCCAAATGTTCGTTGAAAAGCGTTTATTTTAGAATAGAAAGACTTCTTGTACAAAAAAGCAATCGATTCCTGTTAACAGTTCCTGGGGGTGGGGTGGGGTGGGGGGGGGGGGTGGGGGGGAGAAAGACTGAACATGTTAGGACAAATAAACGGTTTATGTATTCCTTCTTTTTATTGTGTACATTTTAGATATGATACGTCTAACTATCGATATTTTAGGCATCAACTAATAACATATGGCATCAATACAATCAATTTAGAAATAAGTCTGTTGTATTTGCTTAATGTTCATGTTTTGTTTTTAAAAAATACGAAGTTTAAGATCGGACCAAGTCCATTTTAAAGATATACTACATATTGCTCTGACAAGCTAGCTCTGTTTAAAATGTTATCAAATTCAGTTTCCTGAACAAATTTGAATTCACTGCATGGGATGCAGACTTATTCTGCGGAGACCACTTGTTGGAGTCGTAAATAAATTACAGGAGTGTACTTTTTACGCGCTGTTTTGTTCGTAGAGTTATCTACCATTTGTCGAGATTGTGGTCCAAATCATGCCATCATTCTTGAGTATTATCCAGCGGAAATACATAACATTATCACATTAACTTGTTTTATTTAAGAAAAACTACCAAAAATTATTTTCAGTAGCAGCGAAATTCTGACGCATTTTCCGAAACGACAGGGCTACCAAGGAGCCGCAAGTTATCGTCTGAGTATTTCGCGGCGCCACAGGATTGTGGATTCCGGTACGCAATTTTTAACTCTTGCCCATTGGAAAACAATTAAGGCTGCATTGAAACTATCTGCTATATCGATTATGCTTGGCATTCTTTATTGTCTGTTTCATGGGGCTCTAGTGATTTTCTGGTGTTACAATTCCGTTTCTCTTCCACTAGACGATTGGTATCTTTATAGAGACTAGGATGTTCGCCAGACTATTGAGACAACAATTAAAAACTTGTTGTAAACCGAACACCCATGTTTTTACAAGCGATGCTTACACCGTTCTTACAAGAAGATGTTTCCTGAATTGCATAGCTGCGAGCAAACATTTTAGCTTGCCAAAACTGTAGATGCTCGAAGGCAATGAAAAGTGTTTAACATTTATATGGCAGCACCATGTGTTGTGCTAAATGCTGAAAATACCTTTAAAATCAAGTATTACATTTGTAAGTGTTATTTTATAAATAAATAATGATGGAATTCATTCATATTCTTAACACACGATTTACCGAATTTATTCGGTGACACGCTTTATTCGTTGACTGGCGTCATCTGGCGACAGGTCTACTCGTTTACCGAGTTTATTCGGTGACAAGATTTATCCGTTGACTTGCGTCATCTGGCGAACGGATCTGCTTTATCGAGTTTATATGGTAACAAGCTTTATTCGTTGACAGTGGTAAACCTGTTCGCCAGATTACCACAGGCTTTATTAGCTGGCTGAGGTAATATGGCGACCAGACGTAGGCCTACTCGTTAACCGAGTGCATTCGGTTTCCTCCTTGATCGAAAATTTCGTGACAACCGGGTTTAATTACACGCTAATATTTTGATCGATTGCGAAAACTGCCGAGTAACAAAGATTGTATTGCGTGGTGAGAAGTTCATAACCGATCGAACCATGTGCTTTTTATAAGTTATTTCTAACCGTATTATTTTAATTATAACCATCACTTTGATCTTATGGCGTCAATAATTAAAATGATTAACGTGTAGGGTTGTTTTGTTGTTGTTTTTTGTAACCACCTGTCTCACATTCTTTTGACAGTTGTACCGTACAATCTTCCCAGTTAGGAATTGATTTATTAATTTCAAATTGATTTGCTTGCAACGCTGAGCAATATTATTGTTCTAGTTGCTTTTTTCTGTCAAAATTGCGCAGTCTTTGAAATCTTGGTAACAAACCATTTCTACAAAATTGACATAAGGTCAAACATGTAATTAAGATGGAATGCAAATATAATAAAAGCGCTTAAAATAGACGCCTAGTGTTCTTTTTCGTTATTTTTGATTGAAGTAAAGCAAAGTCCAGGATGTTTAAAACATTCCTGAAGTTGCACATTGGTAACTTCATATTCTGCTGTAAAGTAGTTTGTCCTAAAAAATATAAATATGGGCGGAATGGTGTAAATTAAACGGAAACCACTGTTTGCCAATATCGATTTTTTTCTAAAGATCCTAAATATAAAACATGCGTCGTATTTCTTTTTGAAGCGATGTTCTTTAATGAAAATAGCTTGAGAGACTATTTCTAGCGGAAAAGTGTTTGCATAGTTTAATTCGTAGCACTTTTAATCAGAAATATATCACTTTGAGCCCATTTGAACGTCAGACATGTGTGTGATGCAAGAATGCTACTTATGTTAGAACAAGTTTAAAGGTCTCAGTATAACAAAAGCCAGTGTGTCAAATATTCAATATCCCATCAAGGCATTGTGTTTTTTTTTTCATTTAAATTAAGCACTGCAATACCCTGCGTCAACAAAACAGACTTATGAGTCTTCTGAAGAGACTCCAACTTCTTTATCAACTGGCCAGATTTCTCACTTATGTGGTGTCGTGTCGTGCTTCTATTTGCAGGATATTTGTCAGGGGTTGAAATGGAATCCTGAAATAAAAATCTCTCGCAGCGTCGTTGTTACCTCTGTTACAGTGACAATTACCTCTGATCCAGTGTATGTTACCTCTGATCCAGTGAATGTTACCTCTGATCCAGTGAATGTTACCTCTGATCCAGTGATTGATATATCTGATCCAGTGAATGTTACCTCTGTTACAGTGACAATTACCTCTGATCCAGTGGCTGATATATCTGATCCAGTGAATGTTACCTCTAATCCAGTGACTGTTATATCTGATCCAGTGAATGTTACATCTAATCCAGTGACTGATATATCTGATCCAGTGAATGTTACCTTTAATCCAGTGGCTGATATATCTGATCCAGTGACTGATATATCTGATCCAGTGAATGTTACCTCTAATCCAATGGCTGATATATCTGATCCAGTGACTGATATATCTGATCCAGTGAATGTTACCTCTAATCCAGTGGCTGATATATCTGATTCAGTGACTGATATATCTGACCAAGTGAATGTTGCCTCTGATACAGTGACCGTTATATCTGATGACTGTTATATCTAATCCAGTGAATGTTACATCTGATCCGGTGACTGTTACATCTGATCCAGTGACTGTTACCTCTGATCCAGTGACTGTTACCTCTGACCCAGTTAATGTTACCTCAAATCCAGTACTGTTACATCTAATCCAGTGAATGTTTCATCTGATCCGGCGGCTGTTTCCTCTGATCCACTGACTGTTACATCTGATCCACTGACTGTAACATCTGATCCACTGACTGTTAAATCTGATCCACTGACTGTAACCTCTGATCCACTGACGGTTACATCTGATTCACTGACTGTTAAATCTGATCCACTGACTGTAACCTCTGATCCACTGACTGTTACATCTGATCCACTGACTGTAACCTCTGATCCACTGACGGTTACATCTGATCCACTGACTGTTAAATCTGATCCACTGACTGTAACCTCTGATCCACTGACTGTTACATCTAATCCACTGACTGTAACCTCTGATCCACTGACGGTTACATCTGATTCACTGACTGTTACATCTGATCCACTGACTGTTACATCTGATCCGGTGACTGTTACCTCTGATCCACTGACGATTCAATCTGATCCACTGACTGTTACATCTGATCCACTGACTGTAACCTCTGATCCACTGACTGTTACATCTAATCCACTGACTGTAACCTCTGATTCACTGACTGTTACATCTGATCCACTGACTGTTAAATCTGATCCACTGACTGTTACATCTGATCCAATGGCTGTTACATTTGATCCACTGACTGATACATCTGATCCAGTGAATGTTACATCTGATCCACTAACTGTTGCATCTGATCCACTGACTGTTGTTACATCTAATCTACTGACAGTTACATCTGAACCACTGACTGTTACCTCTGATCCATTGACTGTTACCTCTGATCCAGTGAATGTTACATCTGATCCACTGACTTTTACATCTGATCCACTGACTGTTACATCTGATCCACTGACTTTTACATCTGATCCACTGACTGTTACATCTTATCCACTGACTGTTACATCTGATCCGGTGACTGTAACATCTGATCCACTGACTGTTACATCTGATCCAGAAACTGATACCTCTGATCCAGTGAATGTTACCTCTGATCCAGTGAATGTAACCTCTGATCAAGTGAATGTTACCTCTGATCCAGTGAATGTTACATCTGATCCACTAACTGTTGCATCTGATCCACTGACTGTTGTTACATCTAATCTACTGACAGTTACATCTGAACCACTGACTGTTACCTCTGATCCATTGACTGTTACCTCTGATCCAGTGAATGTTACATCTGATCCACTGACTTTTACATCTGATCCACTGACTGTTACATCTGATCCACTGACTTTTACATCTGATCCACTGACTGTTACATCTTATCCACTGACTGTTACATCTGATCCGGTGACTGTAACATCTGATCCACTGACTGTTACATCTGATCCAGAAACTGATACCTCTGATCCAGTGAATGTTACCTCTGATCCAGTGAATGTAACCTCTGATCAAGTGAATGTTACCTCTGATCCACTGACTGTTACATCTAATCCACTGACTGTTACATCTGATCCGGTGACTGTTACATCTGATCCACTGACTGTTACATCTGATCCAGAAACTGTTACCTCTGATCCAGTGAATGTTACCTCTGATCCAGTGAATGTAACCTCTGATCCAGTGAATGTTACATCTGATCCAGTGAATGTTACTTTTGATCCACTGACTTTTACCTCTGATCCACTGACTGTTACCTCTGATCCAGTGAATGTTACTTCTGATCCACTAACTTTTACCTCTGATCCACTGACTTTTACCTCTGATCCGGTGACTGTTATATCTGATCCGGTGACTGTTACCTCTGATCCACTGACTGTTACATCTGATCCAGTGAATGTTCCCTCTTTTCCACTGACTGTTACATCTGATCCAGTGAATGTTCCCTCTGATCCACTGACTGTTACCTCTGAGCCAGTGAATGTTATCTCTGATCCACTGACTGTTACATCTGATCCAGTGAATGTTCCCTCTGATCCACTGACTGTTACCTCTGAGCCAGTGAATGTTATCTCTGATCCACTGACTGTTACATCTGATCCAGTGAATGTTACCTCTGATCCAGAGAATGTTACCTCTGAGCCAGTGAATGTTACCTCTGATCCAGTGACTGTTACATCTGATCCAGTGAATGTTCCCTCTGATCCAGTAAATGTTCCCTCTGATCCAGTAAATGTTCCCTCTGATCCAGTAAATGTTACCTCTGATCCAGAGAATGTTACCTCTGATCCACTGACTGTTACATCTGATCCACTGACTGTTACCTCTGATCCAGAGAATGTTACATCTGATCCACTGACTGTTACCTCTGATCCAGTGAATGTTACCTCTGATCCAGAGAATGTTACCTCTGATCCAGAGAATGTTACATCTGATCCGGAGAATGTTACATCTGATCCAGAGAATGTTACATCTGATCCACTGACTGTTACCTCTGATCCAGTGAATGTTACCTCTGATCCACTGACTGTAACATCTGATCCACTGACTGTTACATCTGATCCATTGACCGTTACATCTGATCCAGAGAATGTTACCTCTGATCCAGAGAATGTTACCTCTGATCCAGAGAATGTTACATCTGATCCAGAGAATGTTACCTCTGATCCAGAGAATGTTCCCTCTGATCCACTGACTGTAACATCTGATCCACTGACTGTTACTTATGATCCAGTGAATGTTACCTCTGATCCACTGACTGTAACATCTGATCCACTGACTGTTACATCTGATCCACTGACTGTTACATCTGATCCACTGACTGTTACCTCTGATCCAGAGAATGTTCCCTCTGATCCAGAGAATGTTACCTCTGATCCAGAGAATGTTCCCTCTTTTCCACTGACTGTTACATCTGATCCACTGACTGTTACATCTGATCCACTGACTGTTACCTCTGAGCCAGTGAATGTTACCTCTGATCCACTGACTGTTACATCTGATCCACTGACTGTTATCTCTGATCCAGTGACTGTTACATCTGATCCAGAGAATGTTACCTCTGATCCAGAGAATGTTACCTCTGATCCAGAGAATGTTACCTCTGATCCACTGACTGTTACCTCTGATCCACTGACTGTTACCTCTGATCCAGAGAATGTTACCTCTGATCCAGAAAATGTTACCTCTGATCAACTGACTGTTACCTCTGAGCCAGTGAATGTTCCCTCTGATCCACTGACTGTTACCTCTGATCCACTGACTGTTACCTCTGATCCAGAGAATGTTACCTCTGATCCAGAGAATGTTACCTCTGATCCACTGACTGTTACCTCTGAGCCAGTGAATGTTCCCTCTGATCCAGAGAATGTTACCTCTGATCCAGAGAATGTTACCTCTGATCCAGAGAATGTTACCTCTGATCCACTGACTGTTACATCTGATCCAGTGAATGTTACATCTGATCCAGAGAATGTTACCTCTGATCCACTGACTGTTACCTCTGATCCACTGACTGTTACATCTGATCCACTGACTGTTACATCTGATCCAGTGAATGTTACCTCTGATCCAGAGAATGTTACCTCTGATCCACTGACTGTTACCTCTGATCCACTGACTGTTACATCTGATCCACTGACTGTTACATCTGATCCAGTGAATGTTACCTCTGATCCACTGACTGTAACATCTGATCCACTGACTTATGTTACCTCTGAGCCAGTGAATGTTCCCTCTGATCCAGAGAATGTTACCTCTGATCCAGAGAATGTTACCTCTGATCCAGAGAATGTTACCTCTGATCCAGAGAATGTTACATCTGATCCAGAGAATGTTACCTCTGATCCAGTAAATGTTACCTCTGATCCAGTAAATGTAACCTCTGATCCAGACAACGTTACCTCTGATCCAGTAAATGTTACATCTGATCCAGTGAATGTTACATCTGATCCAGAGAATGTTACCTCTGATCCAGAGAATGTTACATCTGATCCAGAGAATGTTACCTCTGATCCAGTAAATGTTACCTCTGATCCAGTAAATGTTACCTCTGATCCAGAGAATGTTACCTCTGATCCAGTAAATGTTACATCTGATCCAGTGAATGTTACATCTGATCCAGAGAATGTTACATCTGATCCAGAGAATGTTACCTCTGATCCAGTAAATGTTACATCTGATCCACTGACTGTTACATCTGATCCAGTGAATGTTACCTCTGATCCACTGACTGTAACATCTGATCCACTGACTTATGTTACCTCTGAGCCAGTGAATGTTCCCTCTGATCCAGAGAATGTTACCTCTGATCCAGAGAATGTTACCTCTGATCCAGAGAATGTTACCTCTGATCCAGAGAATGTTACATCTGATCCAGAGAATGTTACCTCTGATCCAGTAAATGTTACCTCTGATCCAGTAAATGTTACCTCTGATCCAGAGAATGTTACCTCTGATCCAGTAAATGTTACATCTGATCCAGTGAATGTTACATCTGATCCAGAGAATGTTACATCTGATCCAGAGAATGTTACCTCTGATCCAGTAAATGTTACCTCTGATCCAGAGAATGTTACCTCTGATCCAGTAAATGTTACCTCTGATCCAGAGAATGTTACCTCTGATCCAGTAAATGTTACCTCTGATCCAGAGAATGTTACATCTGATCCAGAGAATGTTACATCTGATCCAGTGAATGTTACATCTGATCCAGAGAATGTTACCTCTGATCCAGAGAATGTTACCTCTGATCCAGAGAATGTTACCTCTGATCCAGAGAATGTTACCTCTGATCCACTGACTGTTACATCTGATCCAGTGAATGTTACATCTGATCCAGAGAATGTTACCTCTGATCCAGTAAATGTTACATCTGATCCAGTGAATGTTACATCTGATCGAGAGAATGTTACCTCTGATCCAGAGAATGTTACCTCTGATCCAGTGACTGTTACCTCTGATCCAGAGAATGTTACCTCTGATCCAGAGAATGTTACATCTGATCCGGAGAATGTTACATCTGATCCAGAGAATGTTACATCTGATCCACTGACTGTTACCTCTGATCCAGTGAATGTTACCTCTGATCCACTGACTGTAACATCTGATCCACTGACTGTTACATCTGATCCATTGACTGTTACATCTGATCCAGAGAATGTTACCTCTGATCCAGAGAATGTTACCTCTGATCCAGAGAATGTTACATCTGATCCAGAGAATGTTACCTCTGATCCAGAGAATGTTCCCTCTGATCCACTGACTGTAACATCTGATCCACTGACTGTTACATCTGATCCAGTGAATGTTACCTCTGATCCACTGACTGTAACATCTGATCCACTGACTGTTACATCTGATCCACTGACTGTTACATCTGATCCACTGACTGTTACCTCTGATCCAGAGAATGTTCCCTCTGATCCAGAGAATGTTACCTCTGATCCAGAGAATGTTCCCTCTTTTCCACTGACTGTTACATCTGATCCACTGACTGTTACATCTGATCCACTGACTGTTACCTCTGAGCCAGTGAATGTTACCTCTGATCCACTGACTGTTACATCTGATCCACTGACTGTTATCTCTGATCCAGTGACTGTTACATCTGATCCAGAGAATGTTACCTCTGATCCAGAGAATGTTACCTCTGATCCAGAGAATGTTACCTCTGATCCACTGACTGTTACCTCTGATCCACTGACTGTTACCTCTGATCCAGAGAATGTTACCTCTGATCCAGAAAATGTTACCTCTGATCAACTGACTGTTACCTCTGAGCCAGTGAATGTTCCCTCTGATCCACTGACTGTTACCTCTGATCCACTGACTGTTACCTCTGATCCAGAGAATGTTACCTCTGATCCAGAGAATGTTACCTCTGATCCACTGACTGTTACCTCCGAGCCAGTGAATGTTCCCTCTGATCCAGAGAATGTTACCTCTGATCCAGAGAATGTTACCTCTGATCCAGAGAATGTTACCTCTGATCCACTGACTGTTACATCTGATCCAGTGAATGTTACATCTGATCCAGAGAATGTTACCTCTGATCCACTGACTGTTACCTCTGATCCACTGACTGTTACATCTGATCCACTGACTGTTACATCTGATCCAGTGAATGTTACCTCTGATCCAGAGAATGTTACCTCTGATCCACTGACTGTTACCTCTGATCCACTGACTGTTACATCTGATCCACTGACTGTTACATCTGATCCAGTGAATGTTACCTCTGATCCACTGACTGTAACATCTGATCCACTGACTTATGTTACCTCTGAGCCAGTGAATGTTCCCTCTGATCCAGAGAATGTTACCTCTGATCCAGAGAATGTTACCTCTGATCCAGAGAATGTTACATCTGATCCAGAGAATGTTACCTCTGATCCAGTAGAATGTTACCTCTGATCCAGTAAATGTACCTCTAACTCTGATCCAGACAATGTTACCTCTGATCCAGTAAATGTTACATCTGATCCAGTGAATGTTACATCTGATCCAGAGAATGTTACCTCTGATCCAGAGAATGTTACATCTGATCCAGAGAATGTTACCTCTGATCCAGTAAATGTTACCTCTGATCCAGTAAATGTTACCTCTGATCCAGAGAATGTTACCTCTGATCCAGTAAATGTTACATCTGATCCAGTGAATGTTACATCTGATCCAGAGAATGTTACATCTGATCCAGAGAATGTTACCTCTGATCCAGTAAATGTTACATCTGATCCACTGACTGTTACATCTGATCCAGTGAATGTTACCTCTGATCCACTGACTGTAACATCTGATCCACTGACTTATGTTACCTCTGAGCCAGTGAATGTTCCCTCTGATCCAGAGAATGTTACCTCTGATCCAGAGAATGTTACCTCTGATCCAGAGAATGTTACCTCTGATCCAGATAATGTTACATCTGATCCAGAGAATGTTACCTCTGATCCAGTAAATGTTACCTCTGATCCAGTAAATGTTACCTCTGATCCAGAGAATGTTACCTCTGATCCAGTAAATGTTACATCTGATCCAGTGAATGTTACATCTGATCCAGAGAATGTTACATCTGATCCAGAGAATGTTACCTCTGATCCAGTAAATGTTACCTCTGATCCAGAGAATGTTACCTCTGATCCAGTAAATGTTACCTCTGATCCAGAGAATGTTACCTCTGATCCAGTAAATGTTACCTCTGATCCAGAGAATGTTACATCTGATCCAGAGAATGTTACATCTGATCCAGTGAATGTTACATCTGATCCAGAGAATGTTACCTCTGATCCAGAGAATGTTACCTCTGATCCAGAGAATGTTACCTCTGATCCAGAGAATGTTACCTCTGATCCACTGACTGTTACATCTGATCCAGTGAATGTTACATCTGATCGAGAGAATGTTACCTCTGATCCAGAGAATGTTACCTCTGATCCAGTGACTGTTACCTCTGATCCAGAGAATGTTACCTCTGATCCAGAGAATGTTACCTCTGATCCAGTGAATGTTACCTCTGATCCACTGACTGTTACCTCTGATCCAGAGAATGTTACCTCTGATCCAGTGACTGTTACCTCTGATCCAGAGAATGTTACCTCTGATCCAGAGAATGTTACCTCTGATCCAGAGAATGTTACCTCTGATCCACTGACTGTTACATCTGATCCAGTGAATGTTACATCTGATCCAGAGAATGTTACCTCTGATCCAGTAAATGTTACATCTGATCCAGTGAATGTTACATCTGATCCAGAGAATGTTACCTCTGATCCAGAGAATGTTACCTCTGATCCAGAGAATGTTACATCTGATCCAGAGAATGTTACCTCTGATCCAGGGAATGTTGCATCTGATCCAGTGAATGTTACATCTGATCCAGAGAATGTTACCTCTGATCCAGAGAATGTTACCTCTGAACCAGTGACTGTTACCTCTGATCCAGTGAATGTTACCTCTGATCCAGAGAATGTTACCTCTGATCCAGTGAATGTTACCTCTGATCCAGAGAATGTTACCTCTGATCCACTGACTGTTACCTCTGATCCACTGACTGTTACATCTGATCCAGTGAATGTTACCTCTGATCCAGAGAATGTTACCTCTGATCCAGAGAATGTTACCTCTGATCCACTGACTGTTACATCTAATCCACTGACTGTTACATCTGATCCAGAGAATGTTACCTCTGATCCAGAGAATGTTACATCTGATCCACTGACTGTTACAACTGATCCACTGACTGTTACCTCTGATCCACTGACTGTTACATCTAATCCACTGACTGTTACATCTGATCCAGAGAATGTTACCTCTGATCCAGAGAATGTTACATCTGATCCACTGACTGTTACAACTGATCCACTGACTGTTACCTCTGATCCACTGACTGTTACCTCTGATCCAGTGACTGTTACATCTGATCCACTGACTGTTACATCTGATCCACTGACTGTTACCTCTGATCCAGTGACTGTTACATCTGATCCACTGACTGTTACCTCTGATCCACTGACTGTTACCTCTGATCCACTGACTGTTACCTCTGATCCACTGACTGTTACATCTGATCCACTGACTGTTACCTCTAAGCCAGTGAATGTTCCCTCTGATCCAGAGAATGTTACCTCTGATCCAGAGAATGTTACCTCTGATCCAGAGAATGTTACCTCTGATCCAGTGAATGTTACATCTGATCCAGTGAATGTTACCTCTGATCCAGTAAATGTTACCTCTGATCCAGTGACTGTTACATCTGATCCAGTGAATGTTACCTCTGATCCAGTAAATGTTACCTCTGATCCAGTGACTGTTACCTCTGATTCAGTGAATGTTACATCTGATCCAGTGAATGTTACCTCTGATCCAGTAAATGTTACCTCTGATCCAGTGACTGTTACATCTGATCCAGTGAATGTTACCTCTGATCCAGAGAATGTTACCTCTGATCCAGTGAATGTTACCTCTGATCCAGAGAATGTTACCTCTGATCCACTGACTGTTACCTCTGATCCAGAGAATGTTCCCTCTGATCCACTGACTGTTACATCTGATCCACTGACTGTTACCTCTGATCCAGTGAATGTTACCTCTGATCCAGAGAATGTTACCTCTGATCCACTGACTGTTACCTCTGATCCAGAGAATGTTACCTCTGATCCACTGACTGTTACCTCTGATCCAGTGAATGTTACCTCTGATCCACTGACTGTTACCTCTGATCCACTGACTGTTACCTCTGATCCACTGACTGTTACCTCTGATCCACTGACTGTTACATCTGATCCACTGACTGTTACCTCTAAGCCAGTGAATGTTCCCTCTGATCCAGAGAATGTTACCTCTGATCCAGAGAATGTTACCTCTGATCCAGTGAATGTTACATCTGATCCAGTGAATGTTACCTCTGATCCAGTAAATGTTACCTCTGATCCAGTGACTGTTACATCTGATCCAGTGAATGTTACCTCTGATCCAGTAAATGTTACCTCTGATCCAGTGACTGTTACCTCTGATTCAGTGAATGTTACATCTGATCCAGTCAATGTTACCTCTGATCCAGTAAATGTTACCTCTGATCCAGTGACTGTTACATCTGATCCAGTGAATGTTACCTCTGATCCAGAGAATGTTACCTCTGATCCAGTGAATGTTACCTCTGATCCAGAGAATGTTACCTCTGATCCACTGACTGTTACCTCTGATCCAGAGAATGTTCCCTCTGATCCACTGACTGTTACATCTGATCCACTGACTGTTACCTCTGATCCAGTGAATGTTACCTCTGATCCAGAGAATGTTACCTCTGATCCACTGACTGTTACCTCTGATCCAGAGAATGTTACCTCTGATCCACTGACTGTTACCTCTGATCCAGTGAATGTTACCTCTGATCCACTGACTGTTACCTCTGATCCACTGACTGTTACCTCTGATCCACTGACTGTTACCTCTGATCCAGAGAATGTTGCATCTGATCCAGAGAATGTTATCTCTGATCCACTGACTGTTACATCTGATCCAGAGAATGTTACATCTGATCCAGTGAATGTTACATCTGAGCCAGTGAATGTTACATCTGATCCACTGACTGTTACCTCTGATCCAGAGAATGTTACATCTGAGCCAGTGAATGTTACATCTGATCCAGAGAATGTTCCCTCTGATCCAGAGAATGTTACCTCTGATCCAGAGAATGTTCCCTCTGATCCAGAGAATGTTACCTCTGATCCACTGACTGTTACATCTGATCCACTGACTGTTACCTCTGAGCCAGTGAATGTTACCTCTGATCCAGAGAATGTTACCTCTGATCCAGAGAATGTTACCTCTGATCCACTGACTGTTACATCTGATCCACTGACTTATGTTACCTCTGATCCAGAGAATGTTACCTCTGATCCAGTAAATGTTACCTCTGATCCAGAGAATGTTACCTCTGATCCACTGACTGTTACCTCTGATCCAGTAAATGTTACCTCTGATCCAGAGAATGTTACCTCTGATCCAGTAAATGTTACCTCTGATCCAGAGAATGTTACCTCTGATCCAGTAAATGTTACCTCTGATCCAGAGAATGTTACCTCTGATCCAGTAAATGTTACCTCTGATCCAGAGAAGGTTACCTCTGATCCACTGACTGTAACATCTGATCCAGTGAATGTTACCTCTGATCCAGAGAATGTTACCTCTGATCCAGTGAATGTTACCTCTGATCCAGAGAATGTTACATCTGATCCAGAGAATGTTCCCTCTGATCCAGAGAATGTTACATCTGATCCAGTAAATGTTACATCTGATCCAGAGAATGTTACCTCTGATCCAGAGAATGTTACCTCTGATCCACTGACTGTTACCTCTGACCCAGTAAATGTTACCTCTGATCAAGAGAATGTTACCTCTGATCCAGTAAATGTTACCTCTGATCCAGAGAATGTTACCTCTGATCCAGTAAATGTTACCTCTGATCCAGTAAATGTTACCTCTGATCCAGTGAATGTTACATCTGATCCAGAGAATGTTACCTCTGATCCAGAGAATGTTACCTCTGATCCAGTAAATGTTACCTCTGATCCAGAGAATGTTACCTCTGATCCACTGACTGTAACATCTGATCCAGTGAATGTTACCTCTGATCCAGAGAATGTTACCTCTGATCCAGAGAATGTTACCTCTGATCCAGAGAATGTTCCCTCTGATCCAGAGAATGTTACATCTGATCCAGAGAATGTTACATCTGATCCAGAGAATGTTCCCTCTGATCCAGTGAATGTTACCTCTGATCCAGTGAATGTTACCTCTGATCCAGAGAATGTTACATCTGATCCAGAAAATGTTACCTCTGATCCAGAGAATGTTACATCTGATCCAGTGAATGTTACCTCTGATCCATTGACTGTTACATCTGATCCACTGACTGTTACCTCTGATCCAGAGAATGTTACCTCTGATCCAGAGAATGTTACCTCTGATCCAGAGAATGTTACCTCTGATCCAGAGAATGTTACCTCTGATCCAGAGAATGTTACCTCTGATCCAGAGAATGTTACATCTGATCCAGTGAATGTTACCTCTGATCCAGAGAATGTTCCATCTGATCCAGTAAATGTTACCTCTGATCCAGTGAATGTTACCTCTGATCCAGAGAATGTTACCTTTGATCCAGAGAATGTTACATCTGATCCAGAGAATGTTACCTCTGATCCACTGACTGTTACCTCTGAGCCAGTGAATGTTACCTCTGATCCAGTGAATGTTACCTCTGATCCAGTGAATGTTACATCTGATCCAGTAAATGTTACCTCTGATCCAGAGAATGTTACCTCTGATCCAGAGAATGTTACCTCTGATCCAGAGAATGTTCCCTCTGATCCACTGACTGTAACATCTGATCCACTGACTGTTACATCTGATCCAGTGAATGTTACCTCTGATCCACTGACTGTAACATCTGATCCACTGACTGTTACATCTGATCCACTGACTGTTACATCTGATCCACTGACTGTTACCTCTGATCCAGAGAATGTTCCCTCTGATCCAGAGAATGTTACCTCTGATCCAGAGAATGTTACATCTGATCCAGAGAATGTTACCTCTGATCCAGAGAATGTTACATCTGATCCACTGACAGTTACATCTGATCCAGAGAATGTTACATCTGATCCAGTGAATGTTACATCTGAGCCAGTGAATGTTACATCTGATCCACTGACTGTTACCTCTGATCCAGAGAATGTTACATCTGAGCCAGTGAATGTTACATCTGATCCAGTGAATGTTACATCTGATCCAGAGAATGTTACATCTGATCCACTGACTGTTACATCTGATCCAGAGAATGTTACATCTGATCCAGTGAATGTTTTATCTGATCCAGAGAATGTTCCCTCTGATCCAGAGAATGTTACCTCTGATCCAGAGAATGTTCCCTCTGATCCAGAGAATGTTACATCTGATCCAGAGAATGTTACCTCTGATCCACTGACTGTAACATCTGATCCAGAGAATGTTACATCTGATCCACTGACTGTTACCTCTGAGCCAGTGAATGTTACCTCTGATCCAGAGAATGTTACCTCTGATCCAGAGAATGTTCCCTCTGATCCACTGACTGTAACATCTGATCCACTGACTGTTACCTCTGATCCAGAGAATGTTACATCTGATCCACTGACTGTTACCTCTGAGCCAGTGAATGTTACCTCTGATCCAGTAAATGTTACCTCTGATCCAGTAAATGTTACCTCTGATCCAGAGAATGTTACCTCTGATCCAGTAAATGTTACATCTGATCCAGTGAATGTTACATCTGATCCAGAGAATGTTACATCTGATCCAGAGAATGTTACCTCTGATCCAGTAAATGTTACCTCTGATCCAGAGAATGTTACCTCTGATCCAGTAAATGTTACCTCTGATCCAGAGAATGTTACCTCTGATCCAGTAAATGTTACCTCTGATCCAGAGAATGTTACATCTGATCCAGAGAATGTTACATCTGATCCAGTGAATGTTACATCTGATCCAGAGAATGTTACCTCTGATCCAGAGAATGTTACCTCTGATCCAGAGAATGTTACCTCTGATCCACTGACTGTTACATCTGATCCAGTGAATGTTACATCTGATCCAGAGAATGTTACCTCTGATCCAGTAAATGTTACATCTGATCCAGTGAATGTTACATCTGATCGAGAGAATGTTACCTCTGATCCAGAGAATGTTACCTCTGATCCAGTGACTGTTACCTCTGATCCAGAGAATGTTACCTCTGATCCAGAGAATGTTACCTCTGATCCAGTGAATGTTACCTCTGATCCACTGACTGTTACCTCTGATCCAGAGAATGTTACCTCTGATCCAGTGACTGTTACCTCTGATCCAGAGAATGTTACCTCTGATCCAGAGAATGTTACCTCTGATCCAGAGAATGTTACCTCTGATCCACTGACTGTTACATCTGATCCAGTGAATGTTACATCTGATCCAGAGAATGTTACCTCTGATCCAGCAAATGTTACATCTGATCCAGTGATTGTTACATCTGATCCAGAGAATGTTACCTCTGATCCAGAGAATGTTACCTCTGATCCAGAGAATGTTACATCTGATCCAGAGAATGTTACCTCTGATCCAGTGAATGTTACATCTGATCCAGTGAATGTTACATCTGATCCAGAGAATGTTACCTCTGATCCAGAGAATGTTACCTCTGAACCAGTGACTGTTACCTCTGATCCAGTGAATGTTACCTCTGATCCAGAGAATGTTACCTCTGATCCAGTGAATGTTACCTCTGATCCAGAGAATGTTACCTCTGATCCACTGACTGTTACCTCTGATCCACTGACTGTTACATCTGATCCAGTGAATGTTACCTCTGATCCAGTAAATGTTACCTCTGATCCAGAGAATGTTACCTCTGATCCAGTAAATGTTACATCTGATCCAGTGAATGTTACATCTGATCCAGAGAATGTTACATCTGATCCAGAGAATGTTACCTCTGATCCAGTAAATGTTACCTCTGATCCAGAGAATGTTACCTCTGATCCAGTAAATGTTACCTCTGATCCAGAGAATGTTACCTCTGATCCAGTAAATGTTACCTCTGATCCAGAGAATGTTACATCTGATCCAGAGAATGTTACATCTGATCCAGTGAATGTTACATCTGATCCAGAGAATGTTACCTCTGATCCAGAGAATGTTACCTCTGATCCAGAGAATGTTACCTCTGATCCAGAGAATGTTACCTCTGATCCACTGACTGTTACATCTGATCCAGTGAATGTTACATCTGATCGAGAGAATGTTACCTCTGATCCAGAGAATGTTACCTCTGATCCAGTGACTGTTACCTCTGATCCAGAGAATGTTACCTCTGATCCAGAGAATGTTACCTCTGATCCAGTGAATGTTACCTCTGATCCACTGACTGTTACCTCTGATCCAGAGAATGTTACCTCTGATCCAGTGACTGTTACCTCTGATCCAGAGAATGTTACCTCTGATCCAGAGAATGTTACCTCTGATCCAGAGAATGTTACCTCTGATCCACTGACTGTTACATCTGATCCAGTGAATGTTACATCTGATCCAGAGAATGTTACCTCTGATCCAGTAAATGTTACATCTGATCCAGTGAATGTTACATCTGATCCAGAGAATGTTACCTCTGATCCAGAGAATGTTACCTCTGATCCAGAGAATGTTACATCTGATCCAGAGAATGTTACCTCTGATCCAGGGAATGTTGCATCTGATCCAGTGAATGTTACATCTGATCCAGAGAATGTTACCTCTGATCCAGAGAATGTTACCTCTGAACCAGTGACTGTTACCTCTGATCCAGTGAATGTTACCTCTGATCCAGAGAATGTTACCTCTGATCCAGTGAATGTTACCTATGATCCAGAGAATGTTACCTCTGATCCACTGACTGTTACCTCTGATCCACTGACTGTTACATCTGATCCAGTGAATGTTACCTCTGATCCAGAGAATGTTACCTCTGATCCAGAGAATGTTACCTCTGATCCACTGACTGTTACATCTAATCCACTGACTGTTACATCTGATCCAGAGAATGTTACCTCTGATCCAGAGAATGTTACATCTGATCCACTGACTGTTACAACTGATCCACTGACTGTTACCTCTGATCCACTGACTGTTACATCTAATCCACTGACTGTTACATCTGATCCAGAGAATGTTACCTCTGATCCAGAGAATGTTACATCTGATCCACTGACTGTTACAACTGATCCACTGACTGTTACCTCTGATCCACTGACTGTTACCTCTGATCCAGTGACTGTTACATCTGATCCACTGACTGTTACATCTGATCCACTGACTGTTACCTCTGATCCAGTGACTGTTACATCTGATCCACTGACTGTTACCTCTGATCCACTGACTGTTACCTCTGATCCACTGACTGTTACCTCTGATCCACTGACTGTTACATCTGATCCACTGACTGTTACCTCTAAGCCAGTGAATGTTCCCTCTGATCCAGAGAATGTTACCTCTGATCCAGAGAATGTTACCTCTGATCCAGAGAATGTTACCTCTGATCCAGTGAATGTTACATCTGATCCAGTGAATGTTACCTCTGATCCAGTAAATGTTACCTCTGATCCAGTGACTGTTACATCTGATCCAGTGAATGTTACCTCTGATCCAGTAAATGTTACCTCTGATCCAGTGACTGTTACCTCTGATTCAGTGAATGTTACATCTGATCCAGTGAATGTTACCTCTGATCCAGTAAATGTTACCTCTGATCCAGTGACTGTTACATCTGATCCAGTGAATGTTACCTCTGATCCAGAGAATGTTACCTCTGATCCAGTGAATGTTACCTCTGATCCAGAGAATGTTACCTCTGATCCACTGACTGTTACCTCTGATCCAGAGAATGTTCCCTCTGATCCACTGACTGTTACATCTGATCCACTGACTGTTACCTCTGATCCAGTGAATGTTACCTCTGATCCAGAGAATGTTACCTCTGATCCACTGACTGTTACCTCTGATCCAGAGAATGTTACCTCTGATCCACTGACTGTTACCTCTGATCCAGTGAATGTTACCTCTGATCCACTGACTGTTACCTCTGATCCACTGACTGTTACCTCTGATCCACTGACTGTTACCTCTGATCCACTGACTGTTACATCTGATCCACTGACTGTTACCTCTAAGCCAGTGAATGTTCCCTCTGATCCAGAGAATGTTACCTCTGATCCAGAGAATGTTACCTCTGATCCAGTGAATGTTACATCTGATCCAGTGAATGTTACCTCTGATCCAGTAAATGTTACCTCTGATCCAGTGACTGTTACATCTGATCCAGTGAATGTTACCTCTGATCCAGTAAATGTTACCTCTGATCCAGTGACTGTTACCTCTGATTCAGTGAATGTTACATCTGATCCAGTCAATGTTACCTCTGATCCAGTAAATGTTACCTCTGATCCAGTGACTGTTACATCTGATCCAGTGAATGTTACCTCTGATCCAGAGAATGTTACCTCTGATCCAGTGAATGTTACCTCTGATCCAGAGAATGTTACCTCTGATCCACTGACTGTTACCTCTGATCCAGAGAATGTTCCCTCTGATCCACTGACTGTTACATCTGATCCACTGACTGTTACCTCTGATCCAGTGAATGTTACCTCTGATCCAGAGAATGTTACCTCTGATCCACTGACTGTTACCTCTGATCCAGAGAATGTTACCTCTGATCCACTGACTGTTACCTCTGATCCAGTGAATGTTACCTCTGATCCACTGACTGTTACCTCTGATCCACTGACTGTTACCTCTGATCCACTGACTGTTACCTCTGATCCAGAGAATGTTGCATCTGATCCAGAGAATGTTATCTCTGATCCACTGACTGTTACATCTGATCCAGAGAATGTTACATCTGATCCAGTGAATGTTACATCTGAGCCAGTGAATGTTACATCTGATCCACTGACTGTTACCTCTGATCCAGAGAATGTTACATCTGAGCCAGTGAATGTTACATCTGATCCAGAGAATGTTCCCTCTGATCCAGAGAATGTTACCTCTGATCCAGAGAATGTTCCCTCTGATCCAGAGAATGTTACCTCTGATCCACTGACTGTTACATCTGATCCACTGACTGTTACCTCTGAGCCAGTGAATGTTACCTCTGATCCAGAGAATGTTACCTCTGATCCAGAGAATGTTACCTCTGATCCACTGACTGTTACATCTGATCCACTGACTTATGTTACCTCTGATCCAGAGAATGTTACCTCTGATCCAGTAAATGTTACCTCTGATCCAGAGAATGTTACCTCTGATCCACTGACTGTTACCTCTGATCCAGTAAATGTTACCTCTGATCCAGAGAATGTTACCTCTGATCCAGTAAATGTTACCTCTGATCCAGAGAATGTTACCTCTGATCCAGTAAATGTTACCTCTGATCCAGAGAATGTTACCTCTGATCCAGTAAATGTTACCTCTGATCCAGAGAAGGTTACCTCTGATCCACTGACTGTAACATCTGATCCAGTGAATGTTACCTCTGATCCAGAGAATGTTACCTCTGATCCAGTGAATGTTACCTCTGATCCAGAGAATGTTACATCTGATCCAGAGAATGTTCCCTCTGATCCAGAGAATGTTACATCTGATCCAGTAAATGTTACATCTGATCCAGAGAATGTTACCTCTGATCCAGAGAATGTTACCTCTGATCCACTGACTGTTACCTCTGACCCAGTAAATGTTACCTCTGATCAAGAGAATGTTACCTCTGATCCAGTAAATGTTACCTCTGATCCAGAGAATGTTACCTCTGATCCAGTAAATGTTACCTCTGATCCAGTAAATGTTACCTCTGATCCAGTGAATGTTACATCTGATCCAGAGAATGTTACCTCTGATCCAGAGAATGTTACCTCTGATCCAGTAAATGTTACCTCTGATCCAGAGAATGTTACCTCTGATCCACTGACTGTAACATCTGATCCAGTGAATGTTACCTCTGATCCAGAGAATGTTACCTCTGATCCAGAGAATGTTACCTCTGATCCAGAGAATGTTCCCTCTGATCCAGAGAATGTTACATCTGATCCAGAGAATGTTACATCTGATCCAGAGAATGTTCCCTCTGATCCAGTGAATGTTACCTCTGATCCAGTGAATGTTACCTCTGATCCAGAGAATGTTACATCTGATCCAGAAAATGTTACCTCTGATCCAGAGAATGTTACATCTGATCCAGTGAATGTTACCTCTGATCCATTGACTGTTACATCTGATCCACTGACTGTTACCTCTGATCCAGAGAATGTTACCTCTGATCCAGAGAATGTTACCTCTGATCCAGAGAATGTTACCTCTGATCCAGAGAATGTTACCTCTGATCCAGAGAATGTTACCTCTGATCCAGAGAATGTTACCTCTGATCCAGAGAATGTTACATCTGATCCAGTGAATGTTACCTCTGATCCAGAGAATGTTCCATCTGATCCAGTAAATGTTACCTCTGATCCAGTGAATGTTACCTCTGATCCAGAGAATGTTACCTTTGATCCAGAGAATGTTACATCTGATCCAGAGAATGTTACCTCTGATCCACTGACTGTTACCTCTGAGCCAGTGAATGTTACCTCTGATCCAGTGAATGTTACCTCTGATCCAGTGAATGTTACATCTGATCCAGTAAATGTTACCTCTGATCCAGAGAATGTTACCTCTGATCCAGAGAATGTTACCTCTGATCCAGAGAATGTTCCCTCTGATCCACTGACTGTAACATCTGATCCACTGACTGTTACATCTGATCCAGTGAATGTTACCTCTGATCCACTGACTGTAACATCTGATCCACTGACTGTTACATCTGATCCACTGACTGTTACATCTGATCCACTGACTGTTACCTCTGATCCAGAGAATGTTCCCTCTGATCCAGAGAATGTTACCTCTGATCCAGAGAATGTTACATCTGATCCAGAGAATGTTACCTCTGATCCAGAGAATGTTACATCTGATCCACTGACAGTTACATCTGATCCAGAGAATGTTACATCTGATCCAGTGAATGTTACATCTGAGCCAGTGAATGTTACATCTGATCCACTGACTGTTACCTCTGATCCAGAGAATGTTACATCTGAGCCAGTGAATGTTACATCTGATCCAGTGAATGTTACATCTGATCCAGAGAATGTTACATCTGATCCACTGACTGTTACATCTGATCCAGAGAATGTTACATCTGATCCAGTGAATGTTTTATCTGATCCAGAGAATGTTCCCTCTGATCCAGAGAATGTTACCTCTGATCCAGAGAATGTTCCCTCTGATCCAGAGAATGTTACATCTGATCCAGAGAATGTTACCTCTGATCCACTGACTGTAACATCTGATCCAGAGAATGTTACATCTGATCCACTGACTGTTACCTCTGAGCCAGTGAATGTTACCTCTGATCCAGAGAATGTTACCTCTGATCCAGAGAATGTTCCCTCTGATCCACTGACTGTAACATCTGATCCACTGACTGTTACCTCTGATCCAGAGAATGTTACATCTGATCCACTGACTGTTACCTCTGAGCCAGTGAATGTTACCTCTGATCCAGTAAATGTTACCTCTGATCCAGTAAATGTTACCTCTGATCCAGAGAATGTTACCTCTGATCCAGTAAATGTTACATCTGATCCAGTGAATGTTACATCTGATCCAGAGAATGTTACATCTGATCCAGAGAATGTTACCTCTGATCCAGTAAATGTTACCTCTGATCCAGAGAATGTTACCTCTGATCCAGTAAATGTTACCTCTGATCCAGAGAATGTTACCTCTGATCCAGTAAATGTTACCTCTGATCCAGAGAATGTTACATCTGATCCAGAGAATGTTACATCTGATCCAGTGAATGTTACATCTGATCCAGAGAATGTTACCTCTGATCCAGAGAATGTTACCTCTGATCCAGAGAATGTTACCTCTGATCCACTGACTGTTACATCTGATCCAGTGAATGTTACATCTGATCCAGAGAATGTTACCTCTGATCCAGTAAATGTTACATCTGATCCAGTGAATGTTACATCTGATCGAGAGAATGTTACCTCTGATCCAGAGAATGTTACCTCTGATCCAGTGACTGTTACCTCTGATCCAGAGAATGTTACCTCTGATCCAGAGAATGTTACCTCTGATCCAGTGAATGTTACCTCTGATCCACTGACTGTTACCTCTGATCCAGAGAATGTTACCTCTGATCCAGTGACTGTTACCTCTGATCCAGAGAATGTTACCTCTGATCCAGAGAATGTTACCTCTGATCCAGAGAATGTTACCTCTGATCCACTGACTGTTACATCTGATCCAGTGAATGTTACATCTGATCCAGAGAATGTTACCTCTGATCCAGCAAATGTTACATCTGATCCAGTGATTGTTACATCTGATCCAGAGAATGTTACCTCTGATCCAGAGAATGTTACCTCTGATCCAGAGAATGTTACATCTGATCCAGAGAATGTTACCTCTGATCCAGTGAATGTTACATCTGATCCAGTGAATGTTACATCTGATCCAGAGAATGTTACCTCTGATCCAGAGAATGTTACCTCTGAACCAGTGACTGTTACCTCTGATCCAGTGAATGTTACCTCTGATCCAGAGAATGTTACCTCTGATCCAGTGAATGTTACCTCTGATCCAGAGAATGTTACCTCTGATCCACTGACTGTTACCTCTGATCCACTGACTGTTACATCTGATCCAGTGAATGTTACCTCTGATCCAGAGAATGTTACCTCTGATCCAGAGAATGTTACCTCTGATCCACTGACTGTTACATCTAATCCACTGACTGTTACATCTGATCCAGAGAATGTTACCTCTGATCCAGAGAATGTTACATCTGATCCACTGACTGTTACAACTGATCCACTGACTGTTACCTCTGATCCACTGACTGTTACCTCTGATCCAGTGACTGTTACATCTGATCCACTGACTGTTACATCTGATCCACTGACTGTTACCTCTGATCCAGTGACTGTTACATCTGATCCACTGACTGTTACCTCTGATCCACTGACTGTTACCTCTGATCCACTGACTGTTACCTCTGATCCACTGACTGTTACATCTGATCCACTGACTGTTACCTCTAAGCCAGTGAATGTTCCCTCTGATCCAGAGAATGTTACCTCTGATCCAGAGAATGTTACCTCTGATCCAGAGAATGTTACCTCTGATCCAGTGAATGTTACATCTGATCCAGTGAATGTTACCTCTGATCCAGTAAATGTTACCTCTGATCCAGTGACTGTTACATCTGATCCAGTGAATGTTACCTCTGATCCAGTAAATGTTACCTCTGATCCAGTGACTGTTACCTCTGATTCAGTGAATGTTACATCTGATCCAGTGAATGTTACCTCTGATCCAGTAAATGTTACCTCTGATCCAGTGACTGTTACATCTGATCCAGTGAATGTTACCTCTGATCCAGAGAATGTTACCTCTGATCCAGTGAATGTTACCTCTGATCCAGAGAATGTTACCTCTGATCCACTGACTGTTACCTCTGATCCAGAGAATGTTCCCTCTGATCCACTGACTGTTACATCTGATCCACTGACTGTTACCTCTGATCCAGTGAATGTTACCTCTGATCCAGAGAATGTTACCTCTGATCCACTGACTGTTACCTCTGATCCAGAGAATGTTACCTCTGATCCACTGACTGTTACCTCTGATCCAGTGAATGTTACCTCTGATCCACTGACTGTTACCTCTGATCCACTGACTGTTACCTCTGATCCACTGACTGTTACCTCTGATCCAGAGAATGTTGCATCTGATCCAGAGAATGTTATCTCTGATCCACTGACTGTTACATCTGATCCAGAGAATGTTACATCTGATCCAGTGAATGTTACATCTGAGCCAGTGAATGTTACATCTGATCCACTGACTGTTACCTCTGATCCAGAGAATGTTACATCTGAGCCAGTGAATGTTACATCTGATCCAGAGAATGTTCCCTCTGATCCAGAGAATGTTACCTCTGATCCAGAGAATGTTCCCTCTGATCCAGAGAATGTTACCTCTGATCCACTGACTGTTACATCTGATCCACTGACTGTTACCTCTGAGCCAGTGAATGTTACCTCTGATCCAGAGAATGTTACCTCTGATCCAGAGAATGTTACCTCTGATCCACTGACTGTTACATCTGATCCACTGACTTATGTTACCTCTGATCCAGAGAATGTTACCTCTGATCCAGTAAATGTTACCTCTGATCCAGAGAATGTTACCTCTGATCCACTGACTGTTACCTCTGATCCAGTAAATGTTACCTCTGATCCAGAGAATGTTACCTCTGATCCAGTAAATGTTACCTCTGATCCAGAGAATGTTACCTCTGATCCAGTAAATGTTACCTCTGATCCAGAGAATGTTACCTCTGATCCAGTAAATGTTACCTCTGATCCAGAGAAGGTTACCTCTGATCCACTGACTGTAACATCTGATCCAGTGAATGTTACCTCTGATCCAGAGAATGTTACCTCTGATCCAGTGAATGTTACCTCTGATCCAGAGAATGTTACATCTGATCCAGAGAATGTTCCCTCAGATCCAGAGAATGTTACATCTGATCCAGTAAATGTTACATCTGATCCAGAGAATGTTACCTCTGATCCAGAGAATGTTACCTCTGATCCACTGACTGTTACCTCTGACCCAGTTAATGTTACCTCTGATCAAGAGAATGTTACCTCTGATCCAGTAAATGTTACCTCTGATCCAGAGAATGTTACCTCTGATCCAGTAAATGTTACCTCTGATCCAGTAAATGTTACCTCTGATCCAGTGAATGTTACATCTGATCCAGAGAATGTTACCTCTGATCCAGAGAATGTTACCTCTGATCCAGTAAATGTTACCTCTGATCCAGAGAATGTTACCTCTGATCCACTGACTGTAACATCTGATCCAGTGAATGTTACCTCTGATCCAGAGAATGTTACCTCTGATCCAGAGAATGTTACCTCTGATCCAGAGAATGTTCCCTCTGATCCAGAGAATGTTACATCTGATCCAGAGAATGTTACATCTGATCCAGAGAATGTTCCCTCTGATCCAGTGAATGTTACCTCTGATCCAGTGAATGTTACCTCTGATCCAGAGAATGTTACATCTGATCCAGAAAATGTTACCTCTGATCCAGAGAATGTTACATCTGATCCAGTGAATGTTACCTCTGATCCATTGACTGTTACATCTGATCCACTGACTGTTACCTCTGATCCAGAGAATGTTACCTCTGATCCAGAGAATGTTACCTCTGATCCAGAGAATGTTACCTCTGATCCAGAGAATGTTACCTCTGATCCAGAGAATGTTACCTCTGATCCAGAGAATGTTACATCTGATCCAGTGAATGTTACCTCTGATCCAGAGAATGTTCCATCTGATCCAGTAAATGTTACCTCTGATCCAGTGAATGTTACCTCTGATCCAGAGAATGTTACCTTTGATCCAGAGAATGTTACATCTGATCCAGAGAATGTTACCTCTGATCCACTGACTGTTACCTCTGAGCCAGTGAATGTTACCTCTGATCCAGTGAATGTTACCTCTGATCCAGTGAATGTTACATCTGATCCAGTAAATGTTACCTCTGATCCAGAGAATGTTACCTCTGATCCAGAGAATGTTACCTCTGATCCAGAGAATGTTCCCTCTGATCCACTGACTGTAACATCTGATCCACTGACTGTTACATCTGATCCAGTGAATGTTACCTCTGATCCACTGACTGTAACATCTGATCCACTGACTGTTACATCTGATCCACTGACTGTTACATCTGATCCACTGACTGTTACCTCTGAACCAGAGAATGTTCCCTCTGATCCAGAGAATGTTACCTCTGATCCAGAGAATGTTACATCTGATCCAGAGAATGTTACCTCTGATCCAGAGAATGTTACATCTGATCCACTGACTGTTACATCTGATCCAGAGAATGTTACATCTGATCCAGTGAATGTTACATCTGAGCCAGTGAATGTTACATCTGATCCACTGACTGTTACCTCTGATCCAGAGAATGTTACATCTGAGCCAGTGAATGTTACATCTGATCCAGTGAATGTTACATCTGATCCAGAGAATGTTACATCTGATCCACTGACTGTTACATCTGATCCAGAGAATGTTACATCTGATCCAGTGAATGTTTTATCTGATCCAGAGAATGTTCCCTCTGATCCAGAGAATGTTACCTCTGATCCAGAGAATGTTCCCTCTGATCCAGAGAATGTTACATCTGATCCAGAGAATGTTACCTCTGATCCACTGACTGTAACATCTGATCCAGAGAATGTTACATCTGATCCACTGACTGTTACCTCTGAGCCAGTGAATGTTACCTCTGATCCAGAGAATGTTACCTCTGATCCAGAGAATGTTCCCTCTGATCCACTGACTGTAACATCTGATCCACTGACTGTTACCTCTGATCCAGAGAATGTTACATCTGATCCACTGACTGTTACCTCTGAGCCAGTGAATGTTACCTCTGATCCAGAGAATGTTACCTCTGATCCAGAGAATGTTACCTCTGATCCACTGACTGTTACATCTGATCCACTGACTGTTACATCTGATCCACTGACTGTTACCTCTGATCCAGAGAATGTTACATCTGATCCACTGACTGTTACCTCTGAGCCAGTGAGTGTTACCTCTGATCCACTGACTGTTACCTCTGATCCAGAGAATGTTACCTCTGATCCAGAGAATGTTACCTCTGATCCACTGACTGTTACATCTGATCCACTGACTTATGTTACCTCTGATCCAGAGAATGTTACATCTGATCCAGTAAATGTTACCTCTGATCCAGAGAATGTTACCTCTGATCCACTGACTGTTACCTCTGATCCAGTAAATGTTACCTCTGATCCAGAGAATGTTACCTCTGATCCAGTAAATGTTACCTCTGATCCAGAGAATGTTACCTCTGATCCAGTAAATGTTACCTCTGATCCAGATAATGTTACCTCTGATCCAGTAAATGTTACCTCTGATCCAGAGAATGTTACCTCTGATCCACTGACTGTAACATCTGATCCAGTGAATGTTACCTCTGATCCAGAGAATGTTACCTCTGATCCAGAGAATGTTACCTCTGATCCAGTGAATGTTACCTCTGATCCAGAGAATGTTACCTCTGATCCACTGACTGTTACCTCTGATCCAGTAAATGTTACCTCTGATCCAGAGAATGTTACCTCTGATCCAGTAAATGTTACCTCTGATCCAGAGAATGTTACCTCTGATCCAGAGAATGTTACATTTGATCCAGAGAATGTTACCTCTGATCCACTGACTGTTACCTCTGATCCAGTGAATGTTACCTCTGATCCAGAGAATGTTACCTCTGATCCAGAGAATGTTACCTCTGATCCAGTGAATGTTACCTCTGATCCAGAGAATGTTACCTCTGATCCAGAGAATGTTACATTTGATCCAGAGAATGTTACCTCTGATCCAGTGAATGTTACCTCTGATCCAGAGAATGTTACCTCTGATCCAGAGAATGTTACCTCTGATCCAGTGAATGTTACCTCTGATCCAGAGAATGTTACATCTGATCCAGAAAATGTTACCTCTGATCCAGAGAATGTTACCTCTGATCCAGAGAATGTTACCTCTGATCCAGTGAATGTTACCTCTGAGCCAGAGAATGTTACCTCTGATCCAGAGAATGTTACCTCTGATCCAGAGAATGTTACCTCTGATCCACTGACTGTTACCTCTGATCCACTGACTGTTACATCTGATCCAGAGAATGTTCCCTCTGATCCACTGACTGTTACATCTGATCCACTGACTGTTACCTCTGATCCACTGACTGTTACCTCTGAGCCAGTGAATGTTACCTCTGATCCAGAGAATGTTACATCTGAGCCAGAGAATGTTACCTCTGATCCAGAGAATGTTACCTCTGATCCAGAGAATGTTACCTCTGATCCACTGACTGTTACATCTGATCCACTGACTGTTACCTCTGATCCACTGACTGTTACCTCTGAGCCAGTGAATGTTACCTCTGATCCAGAGAATGTTACATCTGATCCAGAGAATGTTACCTCTGATCCACTGACTGTTACCTCTGATCCAGAGAATGTAACATCTGATCCACTGACTGTTACATCTGATCCACTGACTGTTACATCTGAGCCAGTGAATGTTCCCTCTGATCCAGAGAATGTTACCTCTGATCCAGAGAATGTTACCTCTGATCCAGAGAATGTTACATCTGATCCACTGACTGTTACATCTGATCCAGTGAATGTTACATCTGATCCACTGACTGTTACCTCTGATCCAGTGAATGTTACCTCTGATCCACTGACTGTTACATCTGATCCACTGACTGTTACCTCTGATCCACTGACTGTTACCTCTGATCCAGTGAATGTTACATCTGATCCACTGACTGTTACATCTGATCCAGTGAATGTTACCTCTGATCCACTGACTGTTACATCTGATCCAGTGAATGTTACATCTGATCCACTGACTGTTACATCTGATCCAGTGAATGTTACATCTGATCCACTGACTGTTACCTCTGATCCAGTGAATGTTACATCTGATCCACTGACTGTTACATCTGATCCAGTGAATGTTACCTCTGGTCCACTGACTGTTACATCTGATCCAGTGAATGTTACATCTGATCCACTGACTGTTACATCTGATCCAGTGAATGTTACATCTGATCCACTGACTGTTACCTCTGATCCAGTGAATGTTACCTCTGATCCACTGACTGTTACATCTGATCCACTGACTGTTACCTCTGATCCACTGACTGTTACCTCTGATCCAGAGAATGTTCCCTCTGATCCACTGACTGTTACCTCTGATCCAGTGAATGTTACCTCTGATCCACTGACTGTTACATCTGATCCAGTGAATGTTACATCTG
The DNA here is from genome assembly GCA_007844125.1 of Sinonovacula constricta. Taxonomy (NCBI): domain Eukaryota; kingdom Metazoa; phylum Mollusca; class Bivalvia; order Cardiida; family Solecurtidae; genus Sinonovacula; species Sinonovacula constricta. The sequence goes on from CM017572.1 coordinate 1,417,765, forward strand.
ATCCACTGACTGTTACCTCTGATCCAGTGAATGTTACCTCTGACCCACTGACTGTTACATCTGATCCACTGACTGTTACCTCTGATCCACTGACTGTTACCTCTGATCCAGAGAATGTTCCCTCTGATCCACTGACTGTTACATCTGATCCACTGACTGTTACATCTGAGCCAGTGAATGTTACCTCTGACCCACTGACTGTTACATCTGATCCACTGACTGTTACATCTGAGCCAGTGAATGTTACCTCTGATCCAGAGAATGTTACCTCTGATCCAGAGAATGTTACCTCTGATCCAGAGAATGTTACATCTGATTCACTGACTGTTACATCTGATCCAGTGAATGTTACATCTGATCTAGTGAATGTTACATCTGATCCACTGACTGTTACATCTGATCCAGTGAATGTTACATCTGATCCAGAGAATGTTACCTCTGATCCAGATAATGTTACATCTGATCCACTGACTGTTACATCTGATCCAGTGAATGTTACATCTGATCCACTGACTGTTACATCTGATCCAGTGAATGTTACCTCTGATCCAGAGAATGTTACCTCTGATCCACTGACTGTTACCTCTGATCCACTGACTGTTACCTCTGATCCACTGACTGTTACCTCTGATCCAGAGAATGTTACATCTGATCCACTGACTGTTACCTCTGATCCACTGACTGTTACCTCTGATCCACTGACTGTTATCTCTGATCCACTGACTGTTACCTCTGATCCAGTGAATGTTACATCTGATCCAGAGAATGTTACATCTGATCCAGAGAATGTTACCTCTGATCCAGAGAATGTTACATCTGATCCACTGACTGTTACCTCTGATCCAGTGAATGTTCCCTCTGATCCAGTGAATGTTACCTCTGATCCACTGAATGTTACATCTGATCCAGAGAATGTTACCTCTGATCCACTGACTGTTACCTCTGATCCAGTGACTGTTACCTCTGATCCAGTGAATGTTACCTCTGATCCAGAGAATGTTACATCTGATCCACTGACTGTTACATCTGATTCACTGACTGTTACCTCTGATCCACTGACTGTTACCTCTGATCCAGTGAATGTTACATCTGATCCAGTGAATGTTACATCTGATCCAGTGAATGTTACATCTGATCCACTGACTGTTACCTCTGATCCACTGACTGTTACCTCTGATCCACTGACTGTTACCTCTGATCCAGTGACTGTTACATCTGATCCAGTGAATGTTACCTCTGATCCAGAGAATGTTACATCTGATCCACTGACTGTTACCTCTGATCCACTGACTGTTACCTCTGATCCACTGACGGTTACCTCTGATCCAGTGAATGTTACATCTGATCCACTGACTGTTACCTCTGATCCAGTGGCTGTTACCTCTGATCCAGTGAATGTTACATCTGATCCACTGACTGTTACCTCTGATCCACTGACTGTTACCTCTGATCCACTGACTGTTACCTCTGATCCAGTGAATGTTACATCTGATCCAGTGAATGTTACATCTGATCCACTGACTGTTACCTCTGATCCACTGACTGTTACCTCTGATCCAGTGAATGTTACATCTGATCCACTGACTGTTACCTCTGATCCAGTGAATGTTACATCTGATCCAGTGAATGTTACATCTGATCCAGTGAATGTTACCTCTGATCCATTGACTGTTACATCTGATCCACTGACTGTTACCTCTGATCCAGAGAATGTTACCTCTGATCCAGAGAATGTTACCTCTGATCCAGAGAATGTTACCTCTGATCCAGAGAATGTTACCTCTGATCCAGAGAATGTTACCTCTGATCCAGAGAATGTTACATCTGATCCAGTGAATGTTACCTCTGATCCAGAGAATGTTCCATCTGATCCAGTAAATGTTACCTCTGATCCAGTGAATGTTACCTCTGATCCAGAGAATGTTACCTTTGATCCAGAGAATGTTACATCTGATCCAGAGAATGTTACCTCTGATCCACTGACTGTTACCTCTGAGCCAGTGAATGTTACCTCTGATCCAGTGAATGTTACCTCTGATCCAGTGAATGTTACATCTGATCCAGTAAATGTTACCTCTGATCCAGAGAATGTTACCTCTGATCCAGAGAATGTTACCTCTGATCCAGAGAATGTTCCCTCTGATCCACTGACTGTAACATCTGATCCACTGACTGTTACATCTGATCCAGTGAATGTTACCTCTGATCCACTGACTGTAACATCTGATCCACTGACTGTTACATCTGATCCACTGACTGTTACATCTGATCCACTGACTGTTACCTCTGATCCAGAGAATGTTCCCTCTGATCCAGAGAATGTTACCTCTGATCCAGAGAATGTTACATCTGATCCAGAGAATGTTACCTCTGATCCAGAGAATGTTACATCTGATCCACTGACTGTTACATCTGATCCAGAGAATGTTACATCTGATCCAGTGAATGTTACATCTGAGCCAGTGAATGTTACATCTGATCCACTGACTGTTACCTCTGATCCAGAGAATGTTACATCTGAGCCAGTGAATGTTACATCTGATCCAGTGAATGTTACATCTGATCCAGAGAATGTTACATCTGATCCACTGACTGTTACATCTGATCCAGAGAATGTTACATCTGATCCAGTGAATGTTTTATCTGATCCAGAGAATGTTCCCTCTGATCCAGAGAATGTTACCTCTGATCCAGAGAATGTTCCCTCTGATCCAGAGAATGTTACATCTGATCCAGAGAATGTTACCTCTGATCCACTGACTGTAACATCTGATCCAGAGAATGTTACATCTGATCCACTGACTGTTACCTCTGAGCCAGTGAATGTTACCTCTGATCCAGAGAATGTTACCTCTGATCCAGAGAATGTTCCCTCTGATCCACTGACTGTAACATCTGATCCACTGACTGTTACCTCTGATCCAGAGAATGTTACATCTGATCCACTGACTGTTACCTCTGAGCCAGTGAATGTTACCTCTGATCCAGAGAATGTTACCTCTGATCCAGAGAATGTTACCTCTGATCCACTGACTGTTACATCTGATCCACTGACTGTTACATCTGATCCACTGACTGTTACCTCTGATCCAGAGAATGTTACATCTGATCCACTGACTGTTACCTCTGAGCCAGTGAGTGTTACCTCTGATCCACTGACTGTTACCTCTGATCCAGAGAATGTTACCTCTGATCCAGAGAATGTTACCTCTGATCCACTGACTGTTACATCTGATCCACTGACTTATGTTACCTCTGATCCAGAGAATGTTACATCTGATCCAGTAAATGTTACCTCTGATCCAGAGAATGTTACCTCTGATCCACTGACTGTTACCTCTGATCCAGTAAATGTTACCTCTGATCCAGAGAATGTTACCTCTGATCCAGTAAATGTTACCTCTGATCCAGAGAATGTTACCTCTGATCCAGTAAATGTTACCTCTGATCCAGAGAATGTTACCTCTGATCCAGTAAATGTTACCTCTGATCCAGAGAATGTTACCTCTGATCCACTGACTGTAACATCTGATCCAGTGAATGTTACCTCTGATCCAGAGAATGTTACCTCTGATCCAGAGAATGTTACCTCTGATCCAGTGAATGTTACCTCTGATCCAGAGAATGTTACCTCTGATCCACTGACTGTTACCTCTGATCCAGTAAATGTTACCTCTGATCCAGAGAATGTTACCTCTGATCCAGTAAATGTTACCTCTGATCCAGAGAATGTTACCTCTGATCCAGAGAATGTTACATTTGATCCAGAGAATGTTACCTCTGATCCACTGACTGTTACCTCTGATCCAGTGAATGTTACCTCTGATCCAGAGAATGTTACCTCTGATCCAGAGAATGTTACCTCTGATCCAGTGAATGTTACCTCTGATCCAGAGAATGTTACCTCTGATCCAGAGAATGTTACATTTGATCCAGAGAATGTTACCTCTGATCTAGTGAATGTTACCTCTGATCCAGAGAATGTTACCTCTGATCCAGAGAATGTTACCTCTGATCCAGTGAATGTTACCTCTGATCCAGAGAATGTTACATCTGATCCAGAAAATGTTACCTCTGATCCAGAGAATGTTACCTCTGATCCAGAGAATGTTACCTCTGATCCAGTGAATGTTACCTCTGAGCCAGAGAATGTTACCTCTGATCCAGAGAATGTTACCTCTGATCCAGAGAATGTTACCTCTGATCCACTGACTGTTACCTCTGATCCACTGACTGTTACATCTGATCCAGAGAATGTTCCCTCTGATCCACTGACTGTTACATCTGATCCACTGACTGTTACCTCTGATCCACTGACTGTTACCTCTGAGCCAGTGAATGTTACCTCTGATCCAGAGAATGTTACCTCTGATCCAGAGAATGTTACCTCTGATCCAGTGAATGTTACCTCTGAGCCAGAGAATGTTACCTCTGATCCAGAGAATGTTACCTCTGATCCAGAGAATGTTACCTCTGATCCACTGACTGTTACCTCTGATCCACTGACTGTTACATCTGATCCAGAGAATGTTCCCTCTGATCCACTGACTGTTACATCTGATCCACTGACTGTTACCTCTGATCCACTGACTGTTACCTCTGAGCCAGTGAATGTTACCTCTGATCCAGAGAATGTTACATCTGAGCCAGAGAATGTTACCTCTGATCCAGAGAATGTTACCTCTGATCCAGAGAATGTTACCTCTGATCCACTGACTGTTACCTCTGATCCACTGACTGTTACATCTGATCCAGAGAATGTTCCCTCTGATCCACTGACTGTTACATCTGATCCACTGACTGTTACCTCTGATCCACTGACTGTTACCTCTGAGCCAGTGAATGTTACCTCTGATCCAGAGAATGTTACATCTGATCCAGAGAATGTTACCTCTGATCCACTGACTGTTACCTCTGATCCAGAGAATGTAACATCTGATCCACTGACTGTTACATCTGATCCACTGACTGTTACATCTGAGCCAGTGAATGTTACCTCTGATCCAGAGAATGTTACCTCTGATCCAGAGAATGTTACCTCTGATCCAGAGAATGTTACATCTGATCCACTGACTGTTACATCTGATCCAGTGAATGTTACATCTGATCCACTGACTGTTACCTCTGATCCAGTGAATGTTACCTCTGATCCACTGACTGTTACATCTGATCCACTGACTGTTACCTCTGATCCACTGACTGTTACCTCTGATCCAGTGAATGTTACATCTGATCCACTGACTGTTACATCTGATCCAGTGAATGTTACCTCTGATCCACTGACTGTTACATCTGATCCAGTGAATGTTACATCTGATCCACTGACTGTTACATCTGATCCAGTGAATGTTACATCTGATCCACTGACTGTTACCTCTGATCCAGTGAATGTTACATCTGATCCACTGACTGTTACATCTGATCCAGTGAATGTTACCTCTGATCCACTGACTGTTACATCTGATCCAGTGAATGTTACATCTGATCCACTGACTGTTACATCTGATCCAGTGAATGTTACATCTGATCCACTGACTGTTACCTCTGATCCAGTGAATGTTACCTCTGATCCACTGACTGTTACATCTGATCCACTGACTGTTACCTCTGATCCACTGACTGTTACCTCTGATCCAGAGAATGTTCCCTCTGATCCACTGACTGTTACCTCTGATCCAGTGAATGTTACCTCTGATCCACTGACTGTTACATCTGATCCAGTGAATGTTACATCTGATCCACTGACTGTTACCTCTGATCCAGTGAATGTTACCTCTGACCCACTGACTGTTACATCTGATCCACTGACTGTTACCTCTGATCCACTGACTGTTACCTCTGATCCAGAGAATGTTCCCTCTGATCCACTGACTGTTACATCTGATCCACTGACTGTTACATCTGAGCCAGTGAATGTTACCTCTGACCCACTGACTGTTACATCTGATCCACTGACTGTTACATCTGAGCCAGTGAATGTTACCTCTGATCCAGAGAATGTTACCTCTGATCCAGAGAATGTTACCTCTGATCCAGAGAATGTTACATCTGATCCACTGACTGTTACATCTGATCCAGTGAATGTTACATCTGATCTAGTGAATGTTACATCTGATCCACTGACTGTTACATCTGATCCAGTGAATGTTACATCTGATCCAGAGAATGTTACCTCTGATCCAGATAATGTTACATCTGATCCACTGACTGTTACATCTGATCCAGTGAATGTTACATCTGATCCACTGACTGTTACATCTGATCCAGTGAATGTTACCTCTGATCCAGAGAATGTTACCTCTGATCCACTGACTGTTACCTCTGATCCACTGACTGTTACCTCTGATCCACTGACTGTTACCTCTGATCCAGAGAATGTTACATCTGATCCACTGACTGTTACCTCTGATCCACTGACTGTTACCTCTGATCCACTGACTGTTATCTCTGATCCACTGACTGTTACCTCTGATCCAGTGAATGTTACATCTGATCCAGAGAATGTTACATCTGATCCAGAGAATGTTACCTCTGATCCAGAGAATGTTACATCTGATCCACTGACTGTTACCTCTGATCCAGTGAATGTTCCCTCTGATCCAGTGAATGTTACCTCTGATCCACTGAATGTTACATCTGATCCAGAGAATGTTACCTCTGATCCACTGACTGTTACCTCTGATCCAGTGACTGTTACCTCTGATCCAGTGAATGTTACCTCTGATCCAGAGAATGTTACATCTGATCCACTGACTGTTACATCTGATCCACTGACTGTTACCTCTGATCCACTGACTGTTACCTCTGATCCAGTGAATGTTACATCTGATCCAGTGAATGTTACATCTGATCCAGTGAATGTTACATCTGATCCACTGACTGTTACCTCTGATCCACTGACTGTTACCTCTGATCCACTGACTGTTACCTCTGATCCAGTGACTGTTACATCTGATCCAGTGAATGTTACCTCTGATCCAGAGAATGTTACATCTGATCCACTGACTGTTACCTCTGATCCACTGACTGTTACCTCTGATCCACTGACTGTTACCTCTGATCCAGTGAATGTTACATCTGATCCACTGACTGTTACCTCTGATCCAGTGGCTGTTACCTCTGATCCAGTGAATGTTACATCTGATCCACTGACTGTTACCTCTGATCCACTGACTGTTACCTCTGATCCACTGACTGTTACCTCTGATCCAGTGAATGTTACATCTGATCCAGTGAATGTTACATCTGATCCACTGACTGTTACCTCTGATCCACTGACTGTTACCTCTGATCCAGTGAATGTTACATCTGATCCACTGACTGTTACCTCTGATCCAGTGAATGTTACATCTGATCCAGTGAATGTTACATCTGATCCAGTGAATGTTACCTCTGATCCAGAGAATGTTACATCTGATCCAGAAAATGTTACCTCTGATCCAGAGAATGTTACCTCTGATCCAGTGAATGTTACATCTGATCCACTGACTGTTACCTCTGATCCAGTGAATGTTACATCTGATCCAGTGAATGTTACATCTGATCCACTGACTTATGTTACATTTGATCCAGTGATTGTTACCTCTGATCCACTGACTTATGTTACATTTGATCCAGTGAATGTTACCTCTGATCCAGTAAATGTTACCTCTGATCCATTTACTGTCACATCTGATATCTGTTACATTATACATATCGTATTGATCATGTTGTATAATATGTGAGATAACATTTGCTCATATTGTTGTTGTTACTGTTACTTCTATTAAATTTTCTAAAGGGCTACGATCACAGATTGTGTATTAATCGTTTACCTCCATTAGGACTGTATATCAAACTAAATTAAGAAACAATTAACTTAAATGTGTCTATTCTAAATCAAGAAACAGTTAACTCTGCTGTGTATATTCTAAATCAAGAAACAATTAACTCTATTGTGTATATTCTAAATCAAGAAACAATTAATTCTATTGTGTATATTCTAAATCAAGAAACAATTAACTCTGCTGTGTATATTTTAAATCAAGAAACAATCAACTCTGATGTGTATATTCTAAATCAAGAAACAATTAACTCTGCTGTGTATATTTTAAATCAAGAAACAATCAACTCTGATGTGTATATTCTAAATCAAGAAACAATTAACTCTGCTGTGTATATTCTAAATCAAGAAAGAGTTAACTCTATTGTGTATATTCTAAATCAAGAAATAATATACAAATACAATACACTTCTAATATTACAGCTCTAATTCATTGATTGTTTTCCATGTATTTGTGACTGAATATCCTTTTGCATTTAGTGTTCAAATAATTTTAGTTTTTGTTCCATCCAGATTCAGGTCTTTGTTTCCTTATTCCTTTGTAAAATATCATCATACAATGTGGTTTATTTACCGGAACTGTCCCATGATTGGTAAATAACGATTCTATTCTATTCTGTTATTCCTTCCGTTACAATAGATTTGTAAAAATGTATATTGTTGTGGTTTGTTCATTTTGACACATACATTTATGGTTATTATGTGACATCCCGCTCTAGATAGACAAAGATACCAGACAAATGTCTGGGTAGAACCACTGATACACATCACTACATGGAACCCTCACTCGGGACCCAAACACACACGGTAATGTCCTGAGAAGTAAACGGGCGATCCTTTAAGTGTCTGAGATAAATCTGACACAACTAATTAATATTATGTGCACATTGAAATAAACGCACGTCATATGATACAGATTGGTAATTTATGGACAGAAGACAACCGAACAAAATAGTTATTGTTAAATAAATACCTCACGTAAGGATTGTCTAGGAATAGCTCGATGATTGTATTCCGTTCAAGTGCAAACGTGTACTCGAATATTTTACAGGGATTCGATAGCAACTGAAGAAACATTGTAACAAAAAACGTTGTGCATTTTATTTTTGATTATTAAATTATTTATTTCTTTTTTTAACTAGGTACACATTTTTATTTACTTGGTATTTAACTGCTGTATCACTAATACCGAGTTTTCAATGAGACGTTCAATGGGAAGCAACCGTGATATTACTAAACTATTTATGTCATGGGTTACACATCTTAGATTTTTCGATTGTGTATCGTAAAAGTAATTCTATAATGAGACAAGAAACTCGATGATGCAAAGCATCAAAGGCGGCGCAAATCATAAAAACAGACTTACAAGAAATGTTGACGTACATTTTAAACTAAACTGAAAAATAATTGTAAATTAATTTTAAAAAATAGTATTTCGGCTACTCAAAGATATACAACCAACAACAAATAACAACAATGCTAGTATGTCGTTTTTTTAGTATTCGTGTTTTCCTTCCGTTACATTTGCAAGCAAGTTAGCTAATCAAAACCTTTACCTGAAATTATCATTTTGAGAACCAAAATTAATGTAATAGAATTTCGATGTTGTCGCTTCTTCTTGGGTGCAATATAATGATAACAAGTTTAACAAGTTATATTTGTGCATGCCTGATAAGAAAAATACAATCCCACACTTCCCGAATTAAGGCTCGTAGTCCCAGACTTATGTATGCAAAATAAACTCACTTTCCCCATATGCAAATGTCAATCAGCAATCGCCAACAAACCGATGTTCAAAATTGTCTTTCAAAATTTCGCAAGTTTATTATGAGAATTATGAGAATAAAACAGAGATTATATAAAAAGTTACGGTACCGAAACGTCTCGATCAAAATTATTTGTTTCTGATTTCGATACATTTAGCCCTACTAGAAGGCTGGAGGAAATTTGTTGATCTGTGTTTGTCTTTTTAGTGCGTTAAGAGTTGTAAAGTTCTTAATTTATTAACTTTTATTATGAACTAATGTTGGTCACACGAAAGGCCTGTTCCTTTATTATGACGATTGTGATGATAACGTTTTAGCTTTTAGTTGACGATATATTGCAATGGATACTACTAATAATTACAGTTTATAGTTTATTCAAGAAAGTCGAGGCTCCATAAGAGCATCTGAAATCAAGAACAACGACAATGGCAAACACGCAACAACTCGAGATAGGTGATTAAATAACAATGTTGCACGGCTTAAGCTGCGTCCCTTAGTCCCAATATAGGAATTTTTTTTAAAAAAAATAAGATGTTAAATAAATTTCCAAAGTTTTCTTAGAAGGCAAAAATATATAAATATTTGACTTACTAAAGAAACACTTCATCTTTTCGTTTTTATGTAATATAAAAACACGAAATCTAAATAATATTTATGGTCCGTTTCATACTTTTTGCTGTGAATTTTCACATCGATCTGTAAAACGCAGTCGACATTTCAATAATAAATTATACAGACACATAGTAAAACCGACCGTCAAACTCATTTGGAACATGTTTGGTCGCTAATATAATAAATTACGCATAGTTGGTTATGTGTGCCATGAGTGTGTGCGAATTTTTCTTAGTTCCTGTATATTCTTCTCCTTTCCGCTTATTTTATAGGAGGCTGCAGGGTACCAACCGATGAGGAAAAAACATGGCAGACAAAAGCAGTTCGTCTACTCACGAAATTACTTATTATCTAAACATCGAGAATGCTAAAGTGTTGGCATTTCTTATGGTGTCGGGATTTATCGTTTACCATGGCTTTATTCACCTTAAATACAGTAAGTATTGCCAAATGTGCGGTTTGCAGCCGAAACTTGCGATTTGACGTTTCTGTTGTGGATGCGGAATGGGAGGGATGCCTATCGGCACCCTAACAACTGATAGTGTTGGTGTGATGAAATAATTAAATACATTTTCGCATATTTCATTACATGTGCTTACAGCACAAATTAATATGTTAAAAATGTGACTTCATGTTTACGTCTTCTATTAGTCATTAACCTGAACCAGCTGAAGTTGATGCTAATTGAGAGTACAGAGTTAGGCAGATTTTCAAATGATTCACCACTAATTTCTGTTTTACTAACAATAAAGGGGCTGGAAGTGGCCATGTAATGCCAATGTAATTACATGCTACAGTGTTTGTGATTTGCGTTCGTTTCTGTTTACTCTATCCTAGTTTGCTGCTGATGTTGGTGTTGGCCCTAATCCGGCAATCAAACCAGCCAACCTCAGCTGGTTTGAGGTACTGAGGTCTCTGTTCTCATGGCCATTATATTTTTTTCTGTGTATCCTACTGAACATGTTCTTAGATACCAGACAGCGCTACAGATCAGCAGTCTCATCATCACTTAGGAGCAGGGGCATCAAGATGTATAGGGCCAGGAAACTCCTTCCAGCCTTTCCATTATTCCTTCTGTGCCAGTCTAGATAATAATGAACACATTAAATTATGCCATTTTTATGGCATGGAGCAAAGCTTGGGGACATTTAGGGATCATGTAGTGTTTACTTTCTGCACCGAACAATACAACATCTCAAGTATCTATCTATCTTCCAATAATGTCCAGACCTAGACATTTGCATGTCGAGCTGCAGAGAAAGTAAGAAGAACTGAATAAGATAAAAGAATTTTAACATAATAAACTGAAACAAAGATTAGAAAACAAAGATTAAGAAATAAAATAAAAGATGTTTGCATATTGCTTATGGTGAGATATGTTAAATCTGACAAACTGCCTGGCTGAACTGCTGCAGGGTACAAGCTGGGATAACTAGTGGTAAACTATTCCAGTAAACGACAGAACAGGGGAAGAAGGAGAATTTAATATAGTCAGTGGAAGCATTAATTAATCTATATGTAGAAGAGTGGTAGTGGCGTGACTGTCTTGTGAAGGGGATCAGATAATCTTGGACTGGAATAGCTATAAGGTTACGGGGGATTTTATAAATCAGAGAGAGTCTATTATCTATGTGTCTTTGATCTACCTGAAAGTAGTTTGTACGCGGAATAATTGGTGTCATAGCTGCAAGAAATGTGTTCTTTTTCATTTCATAACCTATTTGATATAAATGTAGGTTATTTTTTGCTGTTATATCAAAGTAAAATGAAACTTATGCTAAAAGTTCACATTCTTTTGACACGAAAGAAGACAGAAACATTTATGAATGGGTGGCTTTGATATAGGAATAGACCTATTATATATTAGGGGTGGTAGTTGTTGCAGCAAACTTACGCTGGAAAACTTGTAGCTCATATTTTCATTATGAAAGTTGGTTTTGTGCCTTTTGAAGTTCCCTGGTGCAGAAATAGTGGAAATGGTTAAATAATGAAACTTTGAGAATACAGGTTCAAGCGAGAATAATCAAACTGAACATGCCATAATGGATTTGTCCACTTATAAAATATTGTGGGAAACTCATTGAGGTTGACTGTAAACAACACAGAAAGCGCAGGAAAAGAGGCAGCCATTTTGACAATTCTGAAGCAGGCTGAAAATGTGAAATCTTCAGTTTGATATATAGCCTGCATAGGTGTGTATGGTATATTGAAGAATCTTTTAACAACCAACTGAACATTGCTCATGTCATTAGTGATTGCTAGTGTTTAAAAAAAAAGGAAATGGTCAAATGTGTCTGAGCTAGTTTTTTATTTACAATCTTCAGTTTCCATAAATTACAAGTTGTCATTGTGGAAATATTGATGAATTTTACAAAAACAGAAGCTGAGTCTAAAAACAGCTTAACTGAACAAGCACTAATGCATAAAAAAAAATCAGGTGAGGCCAACAATTTGACCCCATAGCATGTGTTAAATGAATAGCAATTTCGTACCTATATGTTTTGTACCACGCTATGAAAGTGTAAACATGCATTTGATAATTTTGAAATAATAATGATTAATCATCAACAGAAACCTTTCTGCTCCAAAACTTAGTCATTAAATGTTATAGAAATCAGTTCTTTTTAGATTTATTTGTGAATGCCTATTGAAAATGAAAGGAGAAACCAGAATCTTACACCCTTTTTATGACCGGCTGCAATAGCTCAGATGGTAGATCGTCGGCTTGAGGATCGGGAGGTCATGGGTTCAAACCCTGGCCGGGTCAAAAAAAAGACTTTAAAGTTGGTAGTAGTGACTTCCCTTCTTATGCTCGGTGCTTAGGGGAGAGTATTAACATTACGCCGAAATTTGATTGACAGGACAAGACGCCTAGCGTTAGCTAATCAGCGCGCTCCAATTGGTCACATGATTCTTTTGATTTGGGTCGCCATTTTCCTTGGACAAGCTGAGAGCATTTCGTTGACCAAGAATCGGAGGAATAATTCTGATTTTAATAACAAAAAAGCGAGAAGAAAATGGTTAAAAGATGTCAGTGGGGTCTCTGTGATTCAGATAGTCGATATCCGGAACGTTTGACAGGCGGCATCGTTTTTATTCCATTTCCAAAGCCGAAACATAACTTGGACAAATGTAAAAGATGGATAAAATTGTGTAATCGTGAACACCACCAGTTGAATGTTGAAAAAGTCGATGGAAATTACAACTTTTATCGTCTAACGCATTCTCGTTTTAATATATATGTATATATTCCATCTTTGTTATGACCTACTGCAGTAACTTCTACTCAGATCAAAGAAATAGATCCCCTTTAACTTGAGTAACATTGGACGATTTCGTTGTGATAAATGGTAACAAAAATAATAAACACATTATCAAAGGTTAACTGCATTTATAAATTGTGGATTTAATGTAATAATGAAAATTACCCGGATTAAAACGAACAGTATGCGTCTGTAACGGAATCAAGGCCGATCGTCATGTGCACACTGTGTGGCTTCTCGCTCTTTCGTTGTGATCGGAAAACACTAGAATTAACGTCAATTTCTTCCTTCGATCTAAAAGTCAACCCGACTGATTGAATGTAAGATTCATTTGCGTATCGTCTGGCTTGAATTCTTTGCCGAAGTGACGATTTTCTTAGCATAAAATGCTCACCAAAGTTCGCTGGTAGATCGCTTAAACAGGCAGCCATGTTTGTTGACAATGGGTCCTACGAGGATTAACATCTGATTAAAATATGGTGCAGAGTATACTATAACATTACATTTAATAGCATTTCAAATCTGGTGTTAATTGCAATAATTATTGAAGTTTGCTCCACTTATCTTTCAACAAGGAAGATGCCGCATAGGTGCGAAATGTATTGCTTTAATTTTTAAACCTCCCGCTTTTGTTATTATGGATATTCCACATTAGGTGTTAATTATATGTTTTGATCAAGACAAATAATAACCACTTCAATTTTCAACACATTCTTTTCAACTGCACCTGTGTTATTCAATTTTCTTACCGACAAAACACAGAAAACATTTATCGCTTTAATTGTGTTTATTTTCAAAGCAGTCATAATTATTTGACATATCTCGCTCACAAACGATAATACATTGGTCATGCTTTGTAATTTATGTTTTAATGTTCATATCTTACATTTAATATTTCATACAAGTAACGCACACAATATTTAGTACATACAATAATATTTTCATTGGAGATGATGTTAATTGTATTGACACATGTTTATTGTTATTTATGCCCCTATCAACGAATTGTTGATATATATTATGTAATATATGAATACATATATACATTAAAATCGTTTTTTATGTCTTTGTATGTCTTTGTGGTGTCTTTGTTGTGTCTTTGCATGTCTCTGTGTGTCTTTGCATGTCTTTTGAAATGTTTAGTAGGACTGTTGACAATAGAGTATTGACCCGATCGACGATAAGATGTCCAAGGTTATCAGATAGTGGGTCACGTGACTCGGTGGGCGGAGCAATCTACCCGCGAGCGTAATGTTAATTACGCCTGACTCGTCAGTGTCAGTATAATGGACCGGCCTGGTTCATTCCCTGGGCACCTCATAAGTGCCCCTGTGCTATAATGATAGAAATGTTGCTGCACAGTATCGGCAAAAATGCTGGCTAATCTCATTCCATCCCATCCCTATTTGTGATTTCAGAAAACTGTCCTACAGTAACTATAATGTGATAATGCTAGGAACACACAGATCTAAGATAATAACATTGATTCAATTTGCAGGATTTTCAAATCATTTTCTTATCATTTAATATAATAAAAGTACAATTTTATATAGGACTTGGGTAAACATGCAGGAAATATAAATTATTCATTATTATTTATTACTGCCCTGCTGTCTGTCCTTTTTTGTAAACCTTTCTATATTAATAATTGCAAAACAAACAAAAAAACACAACAACAAAAACACAACATCATAAGAGTTTGATTTACAGGCACAGAAGTACTGGAGTTTTTTTTATAATCTATATCTGCTGCATTAGTAATTTTATCATCATATTCAGCTTTAAACACCCATTTAAATTGTTCTACTGCGCGACAACACTGTAGCTGTATCAGCCTTTGATTGTAGGTTTACCTTTGCAAAACAATAGTCATACAGTCAAAATCATGTAGCTGAACTAAGTCATTACATTTACATTAATATGTTCAAGCTGTGCTAACTAAATGCAGATTTTGTGATTAAAGGCCATGTTAATGAAATAGGAATTTATAAATAAACCATGCCTTAAGTGTGGAAGAATATTTTAACAGTATCTAGACTTCTGTGTGACATAAGCAGCAAAAGGTGATACATTGTATTGATCTACTCTCCAGAAGTAAAGGGTGCCAATTACCGGTAGTTTTGGATCGCAACCTTTAACCTCCTGCTGATATCTACCACATTGAAAGTAGAAATGTTTTAGACTGGGAAAGGCAGGTCATGCTGGCACAAAAATTACATGTACTGGACTCATTATTTAATTTGGTTGAGTTTCGGTTCAGGGTACAGACTGCTCCGGTTTTGATCCTGGGTTGTTAAAAATTGTTTAACAATAAAAGGGTGTGCACTTGACATACCTACTTGATAGAAATCATTTATTTTTATTTTCAGGTAATGATTCATGTAAATGGTTACTTAGTGATGGCCGTTTCCCTGGTTACGGTACCTGGCAACCATATGGATGCATGACACATAAGTATACAAGAGAGTAAGTATACTTACCAGTTAAGAACTTTTAAAAATTAGATAACAGACTTATTACGATTAAATTAATTAAGCCATACTACACATAAAATACCATAATTTTCATAAGAAAAATCCTTCGAAACAACCTAATCGTTCTAATTACAGCATAAAACTTAAGTATAATCTCCAACTTTCAGGTTTTGTCAGCCGACTTAGCCTTTAAGCCACAATATTGCCTAATAACTTGGAAGTAATTTGCTAACAACTATGCTCTAATATTAGAATTCGTTTTGCTTGAGAATCAGTAACAAATAGATCTTGATTAAACTGCTGCCAGCAAGTGCTTAAAGGCTGAATCCAGATGTTCATCATATTTGAGGGGAAAAAAAGTAACGATTAAACATATAGAATGTTTGCAGGTGGACAGGGTGTTTTCATTTGAAGGCTACATAGCCTTTTAATACTTCTTTTAGATTCCGCACGGTTTTTGAAAGCAGTTTATTGGGAACATCACACAACTATTCTTACTGAATTTTTAGCATGAACCATACACAGACTGTTACTAATGTCAGCCATTTTGTTGTTTATCTGTAAAGTGAAGGTCTCGTGCTATTTTGATGTGTTTTAGATATTAAGATTAATTAAACACCGTTCAAACCAGTGAAGGATGTAAACTTGTGCTTTATAGCGAGTTATATAAATAGCAATGAATACATGTGTCCACAACTGTTGCTTTTTTAATTATCAATAGTACTCAAATTCAATACTCGGCTTTTAATGATGTGGATTTTTACTGTTAGCCTAAGCTTGGTCATTTGTTTTTACTATGTTTAAAGTTAGTAAAGTATTCATAATGCTCAAGAATTCCACTGGACCTGGTAGCACAATCGGTAGAGCATGGGCTTCAGGTTTGGGAGGTCCAGTGTTCGATCCTGGGCCACGACACACCAAAGTCGTAAAAAGTGGTAGTGGTATAGCTCCTTGCTAACGCTCAAGCAAATATAAGGTAGTTCCACGACTGGTTGGTCCATTGTCAGGATAATGTAACTGGGTGTGGTATCATGCCAGGTGTTCACGACATGCTATACAAAGTGAAGGCATTATAAAATAATACTGTTGGTGGTACGATAAACCCAAGAAACAAACTAACTAAAGAATTTCATACAAACGTTGGGTAAAGTTTATCATTAAAATTTTCATTGATTGATGTATAGTTTAGTATCTATATGATTGAGGTCTCAAAGAACTTTCTGGACCAAAACCATCCTGCTGTTTTGGAATTTGCCAAGCAAAACCTTCCTATCCTTTTCTTACCAAGATGAAAGTATTCCTATCGATTTTCTGGCCCATGCTCTACCCCATGCTGAAATCCTAACATTTACAGAGTTTATTTCTCATTCCAGGGATGCTCGTATGTGTATGCATTACATATCATACTGGGGTGGATATAACCACATAACGTTCCTAGGTGACTCTCGTATACGTCAGCTGTATTTCGAGTTTGTGTCACTCCTAAGCAAGAAGCCAGTGGAACCAGAAAAAGCACATAAGAATTTATTTTACAAAGATGAACATATTAATGTCAAAGTGGTAGGTATTTACCTTATTTTTGTTGT
This sequence comes from Sinonovacula constricta, assembly GCA_007844125.1. Lineage (NCBI taxonomy): Eukaryota > Metazoa > Mollusca > Bivalvia > Cardiida > Solecurtidae > Sinonovacula > Sinonovacula constricta. The sequence continues at coordinate 1,435,288 of CM017572.1, forward strand.
TGTTTTTTGTATATAATATATTTCTGATCAAGTAAACATAACAAATAAGTTTGTCAGAAAAACATATCAGTAAAACCCTTCCCCTTTAATCAGGTAATATTGAAACGGTTACAATTAATACTGATATAAACTTGGGTGGCCAAGCAGTTTTAACTGCCCAAATGTAACCCCTTGGCCTGTAATATATCAGTATTAAATTAAGCAGGATTGCTTTGGATGTGCAGTTCTACCTCAGATAATTGTCCATGGTATTCCCACCATGAAAAATAGCTTGACATCTCTATATTCATGATTGAGCTGGAGTGATTACTATGGTTGTGTCCCTTTATATGATAACGTAAAAATACATATCAGTGCCCATTAGTCAGTGGACGAGACCCAGTACGCAGTAGGTTAAATGTAAACTCCAGATACGAGAGGCCTGTGGTTCAAGACATAGCAAAGTCATTAAAAGTAGTAGTGGTATAAATTTCTTGCATACACTCAAGCAAATAGTTTCACAAATTATCCTTCTATCTACCAGACATGTTTATGCAGTAGGTAGAGTGTTGACTGTAGGTATGGAAAGCCTTAGCTTAAAGCCATACTAAAATCATTTAAAATTGTATAACTGGCTTGCTCACATTCAAGTAAATACAAAAGTAGTTACAAGAGTTTTTCTACTAACGACCAAACCTGTAGTGGTAGGGCAGTAGTAAGAGCCTCAGTTCCAGGTACGGGCATCGTCGGCAACCACAGTACTTTCTTCCGTTACACTCCATACATACCATGGGAAAATTGACTAGCAAAATCTCGTTTTCATGAATATGCATGAGGCAGGGGAGACCAATCTTCTTCCAATGAAATCGCATGTTACAATAAAATACTCTTCAATCTCAATGACGTCATACTGGGATTGTCTTACTAAAAATAGAAACCAACGCACATGTTTACTCATGGAGGTCGCCATTTTGAATGGTAAACCGAACCTTAGATATAAAACGTAATTTCATTTGCTAGTTATCCATGGTGGTTTCCTTATGGCACCAATGAAACTTCCTCATTAATCATTCATGACTACGAGATTTTCCTAGCCAATTGTTCCACGGGTACATAACGCAGCATAGCGGAGTAATGTAACGGGGGATAACCGACGATGAGGTATGGGAGGCATCTGGCTAAAACCAAACCACGGTCATATTGGACTTACATTTAGAGAGTAATGAGGTGTTGATTAACTTTGCATGCTTTGATGTATCACTTGATTGATCTCTTTTTTGTCATGAAGGAAATTAGCAAAATATATTTTGTTATTACAAGATTTTTAATCCAAGCATTATGAATTAATATATTGTAGACTTACCTCATCTGATTGGCTTTGTATGTTATGTTGTATTTTAGGCCAGAGACTTTCCTTTACAAATAAATTGTTGTGACTTGTTGCAGGAATTCATATGGATGCCATTTGTGAACACAGAGATGTATAAAGTGTACAAGACCTGGATGTTGAACAGCCCACGAGATAGACCAAACGTTGTTGTGACAGGCAGTGCTACAGTAAGTGCAACAATTCATTCAGCCTAAGGAGAAGGGATATAATTATAATAGTGTTAACCTGTCTGCCCATTTTCCTGTCTTGTTCAATGTCGTTTCTTAAAAAGCAATGGGTGATTCTTCATAAAACTTCGCACAATGATGCCCATGCACTGGAAATGGTCTACAGCAAAGATCAAGGGCTCACTTCCAGGTGAAATGCCATCTTAGTACCAAAAGGTCACACGGCCTTCAGGACATAATAAACTCTGCCACGGTGTAGATAAAGGACTGGCTGTCAGTCAGTCAAGATTTTTATATTTTGATACATGTATATAAATTTTCGTATCATTATAGTTTTATTGTAAGGTATGGTCTGGTGTTTATGTATTTATAAAGTTAACCGTTTTGAATTTATTGTTTTTGAAATGTTTGTGAAATGTTATTGCATTTGAAATGTTGGTGAAATGTTATTGCATTTGAAATGTTTGTCTGTCTGTCTCTCCATCTCTCTGTCAGTCTATCCATCTGTCTGTCTGAATATCAGCCTGTCCATCCATCAGTTGGTCTATTTATCTGTCAATCCATCTGACTGTCCATCTGTCTGTCCAATCAAAAGTCACAGTTTTATTCTGGGCTTCTACAGCTGTTTGGCTTCAGTTTTGAGAAAACTTTACACGTATCTTAAGCTCCTAGGGAACCTATGCACCAACTATTTTCATTACTTTCATGTGAATATTGCAGGAGTTATTGCCCTTTTAATGATATGCATATCTGCTGGTTCCTGTATATGGATTGGCAATATTAAACTGACACTCATGCATATCTGCTGGTTCCTGTATATGGCTTGGAACTGACACTCATGCATATCTGCTGGTTCCTGTATATGGCTTGGAACTGACACTCATGCATATCTGCTGGTTCCTGTATATGGCTTGGAACTGACACTCATGCATATCTGCTGGTTCCTGTATATGGATTGGCAATATTAAACTGACACTCATGCATATCTGCTGGTTCCTGTATATGGCTTGGAACTGACACTCATGCATATCTGCTGGTTCCTGTATATGGCTTGGAACTGACACTCATGCATATCTGCGGGTTCCTGTATATGGCTTGTCAATATTAATCTGACATTCATGTATATCTGCTGGTTCCTGTATATGGCTTAACAATATTAAACTGACACTCATGCATATCTGTTGGTTCCTGTATATGGCTTGGAACTGACACTCATGCATATCTGCTGGTTCCTGTATATGGCTTGTCAATATTAATCTGACACTCATGTATATCTGCTGGTTCCTGTATATGGCTTGACAATATTAAACTGACACTCATGCATATCTGCTGGTTCCTGTATATGGATTGGCAATATTGAACTGACACTCATGCATATCTGCTGGTTCCTGTATATGGCTTGACAATATTGAACTGACACTCATGCATATCTGCTGGTTCCTGAATATGGCTTGACAATATTGAACTGACACTCATGCATATATGCTGGTTTCTGTATATGGCTTGACAATATTAATCTGACACTCATGCATATCTGCTGGTTCCTGTATATGGCTTGGCAATATTAAACTGACACTCATGCATATCTGCTGGTTCCTGTATATGGCTTGGCAATATTAAACTGACACTCATGCATATCTGCTGGTTCCTGTATATGGCTTGACAATATTAAACTGACACTCATGCATATCTGCTGGTTCCTGTATATGGCTTGGCAATATTAAACTGACACTCATGCATATCTGCTGGTTCCTGAATATGGCTTGACAATATTGAACTGACACTCATGCATATCTGCTGGTTCCTGTATATGGCTTGGCAATATTAAACTGACACTCATGCATATCTGCTGGTTCCTGTATATGCCTTACCATTTACAAACTGTTCAAAGAACAACACATACATTGCATGTAAGACCCAATAATCTCCCAAAGTTTGGTGACTGCAGTTTTTTCAAAAACTAATGATGGCCAGTTTAGTGTTGGTATACTTTACATATCAGATTATATTTCTTGTATTTTCAGATTATAATCAATGTATAATTTCAGACACTGTGTATCAATGTAATACACCTGCATGTACCACTCAACCTTTGTCATCCTGTCAACTTAAATTCATCTTTTGTCATCCTGAAAGCTTATTAGATGATTGGCTTACTCTTCCAGTTTATAATGCCATCTCCTCTGGCAATTTGCCTTTTTTATTATGTTTTAGATATATTATTATATATTAAAATGTTATAATATTATTGTCATATAAATACATTTTTTTGTATGTTGCAGTGGAGTATCAAGCATTATAATGCTAGTTATGAAGCATTGAAAAACTTTCAAGGTATGTCATTTTTTCCATTTAACAGACCTTAAATTGTAACACGGCACGACATTGATCTTTGATAGCAAAAGCTACCTGACCTTAATGCTGTCCCAGATTAACCAAAGTTGTTTAGCAAACACTTTAGCATCTCTAGATGACCAAAAGGATGTTGTTTGGACATAAAAACCTTAAACCAACAATATATTTCCTGCTTAATGCTGGTATCCAACAGTTTGTCTATCGTGAATAGATGTTATAATATTTTTCCATCGTTTTGGGGAATTTAGGCATATTTTTTGCATAAACTTATATTTAAGTCTGGATAAAGACAACTTTTCAACACTACCTCAATTGATAAACAGTACAAATTGTAATAGAAATCATTCTAAATGTTGATTCTTTCCAAATATGGGAATTCTGCTAAAAATAGATATCCACATCAACGCTGATTACCTGGATGATATTATATAATGTGATTTCAAAAGTAGTCACATGGTTTTCTTAGTTTAAAAATAGTTAACTGTGCAGCATGACATGGATAGGAAATACCTGTTTGCAATGACGTGTGGGGATAAACGCTTCACTGTTCACCTAGATCTAAGACATCAATAAACAGAATTTTGCAGGACCTGTTAAGGTAACAACTACTTATTTGGTTATTTGAGAAAAAAATCTTTGGTCCAAACTGTGTGATAGCAACTCTAAACCAAGATGATACCAGACAATCCTACTCCTGGTAGACTGTAATAATAATAACTGTATTTAGTTATATATCATGTGTTCTTGGCGTCTTAGTTATGAAGGCAATTCTTTTATAAGCTTCAGTTGATATTCATTTTCTGTTTACTTTACTGGTGGGGATGTTTAAACCAGTAAGCAATTTTCTCTAAATTTGCGGTCAATGACCATTATTATGTAAGAACACAAAAAATATTTTTTATATATATATTAAAATTCTTTCAACTTGTCTCAATTAGTGACTGTTTAATGTTATTACTACACCTGTATTTTGGGGTTGACCACGGCCCAGCGGTTAGAGTCGCCAACTTGGAACCTCTTAGCCACTCACCTCTGGGTTTTAAAGTCACAGTTGGGGGAAGAATTTTTATGTGGAAAGATTTTCCAGCTTATCTGCATTGCGCCAGTTGTTTTGCCTGGACATATTGCCCGGGTCTTCCAGCAATACTGTGGCATCATTCAATTTCGCTGTCACGAAATTTCATGCAATCGCGGAAAAGCAGCTGTTTATTCGGAACCCGTTTTATCCATACAGTTTGACCATTTATAACATACTTTAATTGGCATGTTAATTGGAGAACCCGTTATATGCACCGAAGTGTCACTTAATTGTAAAACAATTAATCAAAAAGGGGTAAAAGAATTAAGCATCAAAATAATTAGCCTTTGAAACATGTCTGTCTTCCCATAGAAGAGTAGATACCCACTAATAAGTTTACTAACAGCTTTAATCACCCTTTTGTTCGCATAAATGGCTTAGGTCAGTCAACAATTTTCCTTTCCCTAAACTCTGATATAACTCCTCCCATTTTGTTGATTTTTGTCCCTCATCTAATCATATCTTAGAAGCAGAGTTTTAACACTATCCGCACGTGAGCCTTTGATATTTTTTTTCTGTGAACAGTTCTCCCAATTTCTCCCAGTACACTCACTTACTGTGATGTAGATCAAAAGAAATCTTAGGGAGTGCCAAAACTGACAGCTGGGATGTTAAAATGTGCTTATTTCACTGGTCCCAATTTCACTGTCACACATTTCATAGCTCTTGGCAATAATAGACCAACAAATATTAACACAGTAATTATATGTGTTACAAATTCTTAAAAAAAGGTAAGCTTTATACATAAAAATGAACAGAAAAGACTCAATAAGTTTTACAGCTTTACAGCAAATGATATTTTGTTTTTATTCATATGAAATACTTCAAATTTTTATTGAATAGCGATACGGGCAACTAAATACAAAGTGTATGTCCATTCGGACATTAGCACTTTTTGGATACGCATGTTAAACTATATGGTAAAATATTAGCTTAGGTTTAAAATTCGCGCACTAACCCAAACGCGAAATACGCGAAAATTAAGCCATCGCTAAATAAAATGATACCACAGTATTTAGCTGGATGTTGCCAATATAGGCATAATTGTATCAGTGTGGCTGAGGAAATTAATTTTTTCTCTTTTCAGCAAATCTAACCTTTATTGTACCCTACTTTGAGAAAATGAAAGAATCCACCAAAATTATCTGGACACTTCAAGGTAAGTCTATAAAAAGTCTGTGTTTGAGTGTTTTATTTGTTTGGGTGAGATATCATGCCAGATATTCAGGGCATGCTTTACAGAGTGAAGGCAGCTCTATATATGCTTTAAGTGGACACCATCTCCAGATAACTTAAATACTGTTAGTGGGATGATAAACCTAATAAACAAACATTAAGTGTGCTTATAGACAGCTTACTTTCCCTTGAGACATGCCTTTAACAACTTTTTCTTTCATCTGCAGTATTTGAATTTAAATGTGTAAACATTTAATGAAAGCCATAGAGGAAAAAATATTTAATTATGCAGATATACCTTAATTAAGTGTACTTAGAAAACAACATAGTTTTACAATTCTGTTGTTGTTTTATGGTCTATTTTATTTCCAAAATGTACTTTTAAATTTATTACTGTAAAGTAGAATGACACCCAAATTAAATAAATGACCCTAAAAAACAAAAGCTTATTGGGGACATAGTGGCCCTCAATATTTAGTGTTAAAGGAAAATCCTGTGATATCACCTTGTCATTCTTTTATCAGAATGTTGGAAAGGGTGGGTTATTATTTATTTGAATTTTCATTACTGCATCTCTTTTAATTTAGGAAATGTAATTAAATGTCAGCAATCTCAGGAAAACATTATCAGACATTATCATGCTGTGGGACCAGTCTGGCCAGCCTCGACACTGCTTCTGCACTGCTTACCATCATGCCTCTAGCAATATGCAGTCAAACCCATTGACCAGCAACCGCATAAAAACATGTCTAACATGCCTCAGTTGGACCCCAATAGATGACCACACAAAGGTTGTCACCAATCAACACAACCATGTATTCCGTATAATTGACTGACTTGGACAAAGTGTCACTTTTTCTTCACACCTTTAAACCAAACCTGCTCTTATTTAGAACACTTTTTGCTAAAATCAACTCTTTACTCAAGGTAAGGAAGGTAGAGCGATGTAAATTCAAGAAGAAGAAAGAAGATGATGTGTAAACTATGCCATCACTGAAAAGAGAAAGGTTATGGCAAAATTATTTTAATGAACTCCAAAATGGCAGACCAGAAGTGCATTGCAAAATAGAATCATGTCTATATTTGTGTTTGTATTTGACATCGAAATAAACACAAATGCACTTGATTTATGCTAACAGACATGATATCAATGTTTGCAAATGATGTGTTACACCTAACTGAGTCTTGTAGGTTGGATTGTATGAATATGGCAACCAGAACCCCATTGTATAAATAAAGGTTATAGTTAACCCATGGTTATTTTCTTACAACTGGTTAACTTTAACTTCCTTAGTTTTTTAATCAAAGTGGTTTTCTTTTTGTATAAAGGCAGTTAACTGTATTGTTAATCAAACGGTTTCATTTTAACAACAAGTTAAAGTAACCAAAGTATCCCACAATGCAGCATTCTTATTGGTTCTGCTAACTGAGCAGCCATTTTTTTTTTATTATAAACTTTTACAGACCATTGGGAGAATGGTTAAAGTTAACCAAAAATGGTTAAAATTGGAACTGTTTAAAATAACAAAAACATTTTAACAATAGCCAAGCAGCAAGTTAACCAAAATGTATTAGGTAACCAAACTTAAACCATTGGTTAAAACTTAACTACAGTTTATACAATTGGCCCCTTATGTTTGATACGAATGTTAGCAAGGTCTAACTGTTTTTAACCTATCTACTTACCATGGTTACTCTGGCTTGGAATTACAATTATGTAGCTGATAATGTTCACCTTACGAAACATTTGTTTTGCTAGAAATTAAGTGTTCTTTTTTATGTTGTTGTTGTTTTAATTTATTTATCACCTTTTTATTTATTAATAAAAACATAGACTATGAATATAATTAAATTTTAGAACATAAGTTATTGTTTTCAGTCGTGAGAATTGAATGCTTAGTAGTAAAAACAAGTTTCTATCATATTCATTATCACCACCATCATCATCATTACTGCATCATGTTATTATAAGAAAACGTAATAATTGTACAAACACAATTTGCCAATTTTAGTTGTCATTCTCATAAAAATAACAATGCTGCATAAAGAGACCACCTCTCTGGAGAGACCATTTTAGTCCTGACCTGTGGGTGGTCTTTTAATACAGGTTTGACTATATTGAGTTACCTGGACATCTTATTATAAGGTCAATGTGGCCTTCTAACAAGTAGAGTATATAATCAAAACAAACCTTGACTGTTATTTGCAATGTTTTAATATGTAACCATGGGCTTCTTGCAAATATACCTGACTACAGGGGAGAAATGTATTTTTATTTTGTTGTTGATAGACCCAGTGGTGGAATCGCAGCTTATAGCAAACAGATCCATGATTACAAATGAACAGATAGATGGCTATAACAAGGTGGCACTGGACGTTTTGTAAGTATTAACAATCATCTATAGACAAAATTGGCTGATGAAGAAATTTTGCTGAGCCCTAGCCGTAGTTAGAAACTTTACTTCAGAGCATCTACTTAGAGCTTCTGAAGGCAGTCAACCTTTCAGAACACCTTGCATATACCCCAGGATTCAATGAACGCTAAACCCTATTTTTATAAAAACAGATCAAAGATGCACCTGTTACACAAAAGAGGTTTGCTAAAAAGTCCTATTTAAGAGGGAAAAAATATAAACACAACCAACATATTTGTCCAAAAGCTTTAATTTCTTCTGTCGTGTCATATTTATCTTTTACATCTACAGTGCAAGAAGAGACAGTTCTGTATCTATCTGGAGCTCCTCTCGCTTGGTGGCCCAGGGCATGAGGAAAGAACTCATTGATGGCCTTCACCTATCTCAGCCAGTTCTACAACTGGTAAATATAAAATATTCAAACCTTTGGATGTTACTTTAACTTAATCGTGCTTAATCCATTAGTTCACCTGCAAACCCCATACGCATGGTCTTTGTAATATCTAAACCTTCTACTATTCTGCCAATTGCTATATATTTGGTACTCATATAAATCATATCAGTGTGACAATTATAACCAATACCAAAAATGTAAGATTTGGTTTAGAATTATGCGCTGTTTTTCTTAATCCTTTTTCTTCCAAATGCTTCAAACCTGGTAGTCATTAGCATTGTCTCAATGCAATATGCTACATTCTTTACAAGAAATGTCACTAGAATTGACTTTTGCTTCTTAAGATAAGAAGACCTTAAATAAGACCCCAGAAATGACCCTGACCTTCATGGTTGTGCTAGTTTTAATGTTATGCATAATACACTTTAATGTGGGGATTTAAATCAATTTTACTAAATTGGACATTTTGCTCCATGTATTTACTGGAATTTGGTATTAAATTTAATTGGGTAACTCAAACATAGATGTCACATAAATAGTAAGAGGATCTTGGGCATATTTATGGAACACCCCTTATTTAGGGTTCGGTTGAGAATGATAGGATGTATTTTTGTGGTTAATCAGAGTAACCTCCCTTATATAGATGTTGGGATAGTCTAAATTAAGCCCCATGTTATTGAGGCTATATGGCCATTATGGGTGGGGTTGTTTTTTTTACCCATTTGTCGCTCCAAAATGTGTTCAAACACTGCATAATATTGGGGTAGTTTATTGGGGATGGTGCGGTAGTAATCACTTTAAAAGATAAGGATTGCATTTATGTGCTTTCAGCATGACTTTACGATGTGTTTTTGCATTTAATGATGAAAATAGACATAGTTTAACTACAAAACTATTTAGTCGGTTTCTGGTTGTGCAATTGACCAAAGTTACAACTTAACTGCAACTATGTTTGCTTTAAGCATAATATTAGCTGGAATTGTTCTTTGAAATGGTATATCAAAATTTATCACTTATAGTAAGATATAGTAAAAAAAAAAATTTCCATAGGACACCTATTTAAAACATGACATCATTCTGTGTTATCTTTGAAATGATCTACAAAAATATATTTGAATTTACTTACCAATTAAAAAATATACACTTGCAAAACTAATACAACAAAAAACTGCTTAAAAAAAACAAATGTTGAATTGCATCAAAGCAGTCATCAGTCGTCTCGTCTTCAGAGCATCTCCAAGTGATCATAGGACCTGGAGATGCGCTGTCAACATCGTTAAACACACCTAGATGGTGCAGTCGCAAGTTCCAAACTGCCGGAATAGCATGACTTTCAAAACTCAAAAATATCTAACTCACTACCTGACTTATTAACCCAACAATGCTCCCATTCTCTCCCATCCAGGATGTACAGATGCTGATGAACATGTACTGTAACAACCACATGAACCATAATGATGGAACCTGCTGCAGTAAACCAGAAACAACCAGCACCCTGCAGGTCATCGTGGCTGCATTCTTCCTCGTCTGGTATGTCTTGTTGTTGTTATTGTTTTTGTTTTCTTGTTACACATACACAATCATGGTCATATTGGCAATGCCAAGCTAATTATCTGTGAAGGAAGACCCTATGTCTTGAGTTTAGTTGGAAACACCATTGTTTTTTAAGATGGTAGTGGTATAGCTCCCTTGCTAATGCTGAAGCAAATATAAGGGTAGTTTCACAACTGGTTGGCCTGATGTCAGGATCATGTTACTTAGGGATTTCATGCCAAATGTTCAATGCATACTATGGGCAGTCTAGGCAGCACTGTATCTGCTTCAAGTGGGCACTGTATCCAAAAAACTAAAATACTCTTAGTAGGATGGAAAAAAAACACACACAAAAAACACACACAAAAAACACACACAAAAAACATACCTATGCTTTTTACATCTTAACGAGACTCAGCAGATCTTATTTAATCTTGTGTAAAATTTAGTATATTGACTTACTCTCTTTTTTGGGGATAATTTTCTACAATTAAAGCAAATTGCCCAAATGTCAGACAGGACCTTTAAATGTCTTAGTGATTTTCAATTAAGTTAAATGTCATGTTCCATATTTCAGCATGGTTTCTACCCTGGGATTAGTCATTTATAGACGACGGTTGAGGCGTAATGGTATAAAGATAAGAGCAGGTTAGTTCTATCCAACTTTTTGTGGTATTATTCTTTCATTTTTTTTAAGAGCTAAAAATACTGGTATTTTGTAAAATTAATCAATTTACAACTAGGATATCTTTTTAAAAAATTGTACCTAGCTGTATGTGAATTTTTAATAATCTTTTATAATTCTTTTCAGGACATTATGTAATCATACTGATGTTTTTTTCTACCAGTATAATTGGGGCTTTTGCTTAAGCAGTAATAGCTTGAATGGCAGTTTCACCAACTTTATAAAAAAACTGTGTCAGATCAGGATTTATTGTATCACGGTTACATTATACCCATACAAATAGTAGTGGGTGCCACATAAGTGTTATGGTGTCTGTCCATACCAACTTTAGTAAATCTTACTACAGAATAGTTGGTTAGTGGGGATAAAAAATACTTTAAGTGACAGCTTTAGTTTGTTATAAATATATTGTATGCTTATCGTAGTTTGCTACTTACCCTAATTGGCGAATTTTTCTATGTACAGTCAAACCTGACCATACGACCACCCCTAACCGGCGACCACCTGCTCTATGCGACCACTTCAAAGCCGCCCGATCATATTTGTTATGTAATTGTAATGCAATTAGCGCCCACCTTTGATCTGCGTCCAGCGACCGCACTCAAACATGTCAAACATGCTTTAATTATCCCCTAATAGGCGACCGCGTTAATCTACTCACACATTAGTTACGACCACACAATAAACAATTGACACGTTTGACCTTGTTTGCTAATCACCGCAATCGGCCGTGTCAAACTGGGAAATTACGTAATGTCACTGGGTCGATGTACACATCAAGCCCCGCTCGATTCACACCTAATCGAGTGTGCCCAATTACCGCTCGTATTGACGCTTATTGATCATGTTCCGACTTCGGCTTCTTTAAAAGTAAATCAAAGTTATGTTTGTATTAATTACGATAAATTGATTTGCTAAAAACTTAAAACATACAATTATAACGTGCAAACTGCAATTAGATACAGTAATATAATGGAATATCTGGAACAGTTGTTCTTCATTGCATTACGCATCAACATGTCTAAACGAACGTGCCTTACACTAGAAGATCGTGTCCAAGTTGTCAAACTTTTGGACAGTGGGAAAAGTTGTCGTGCTGTTGCATCTGATCTTGGTGTCGGAAAAACGCAGATTCAGAACATTGCAAAACGAAAACGTGAAATAATGGACGAATATGAACATGGAAATTCGGAAGCGAAACGAGTTAAACGTTCAACTCAAAATGACTCGCTGAACGACTTGTGTTATCGTTGGTTTTTGGATGCGACCGGACGTCAAGTGCCAGTGTCAGGACCACTCTTGAAAGAGAAAGCTCTTTTGTTTGCGAAAGACTTGGGATTGTCAGAGTTCAAAGCATCAAATGGCTGGTTGGAATCGTTCTTAAGAAGAAATAACATTGTACTGAAAACTCAATCCGGCGAAAGAGCAGCTGTGAATATGAACATAGTGCATGATTGGAAAAACAAACTGCCTACATTGTGTGAAGGATATGATGCTTGTGACATCTTCAACATGGACGAAACAGGATTGTTTTACAGAGACACAACAAGAACAACATTTTTTAAGAAAGGGGAGACTTGTGCTGGAGGAAAACGGTCAAAAGAGAGGGTGACAGTGGCTTTGTGTGCTTCAATGGCTGGTGAAAAGCTGCAGCCAGTGATAATTGGAAAGTCAATGAACCCAAGATGTTTCAAGTCACTAAAACATGAAAAACTTCCGGTCAAGTACTACGCAAACCAAAAGGCATGGATGACAAGCTACATCTTCGAAGACTGGCTAAAAACTATCGACAAACAAATGAGAAAAAAAGGAAGGAAGATTTTGATGTTTCTGGACAATGCACCATCCCATCCTCACTTGACCTTGACAAATGTGAAGCTGCAATTCATGCCTGCCAATACCACATCAATATGCCAACCCATGGACCAGGGTATCATCCAGACAATGAAGCTGAAGTACAGGAAGCAACAGCTACAGTATGTGATTAACGAAATGGACAAACATCCACTTAAGACAGGACCAGAAATCATCAGAGATGTGAACTTGCTTCAGGCAATATGTTGGGTCAGCAATGCATGGGAGGATACTTCCAGCACAACAATTGAGAAGTGCTTCTCCAGGTGTGGATTTAACATGGACCCCAAGACCACAACAACTGATGAGTGCTCCAATTCAAGCGAGACAAATGCATTGGACATTGACGATCTACCATTGGCTGTTCACAAGATGGCAAAGGAAATTTTTGACTGTGATATTCTGGAGCTTGTTGACATTGATACACACTTTGCAACTTGTGAGACAGACATGAGCAAGTGGGATAAACCAGCAAATGAACTCCTCGAGGAAATGTGTGAGGAAGTTGAAGAACAGGTAGAAACGGACAAACCAGACACTCACAGTGATGACACAATCACCATCGTGGATGCAGGCCTTTTTTTGGATAAGGTGAAGAGAATGGCTCTGCAAAAGGGTGAAGATCAGCTACTGTTCAGTGCTCTGCACATGGAGAACATTCTAATTGACATGCGAATGAAATCATCTGTGAAGCAAACTACCATTCATAATTATTTCAGTGCTAAGTGATGATTTTAGAACTGTTAGGAATGTACACAATACAAACTGCACAAACATACATGTAATATTTAATAAACATATTATGTGCTTATTTATTTATTTTTATTGACATATGTTGACCTTTACATGCCTAACTGTTCTGTTACACTAATAAAATATGTAGATGTTATTGTTTTCTCTACTTTTTGCTTATACAACACAATTTGTAATGTTCCAGTGTGGTTCTCACAAAAAGTAACCATGCTGCATTAAGAGACCACCTGTCTTAAGAGACCACTTTTACCCTGTCCCGAGGGTGGTCTTTTAATACAGGTTTGACTGTATATCAAAATTTGGCAAGATTGTCCAAATTGAGGCTGCCCATGATTCTGTGTTTGCTACAGTGTCTACCTGAGATTATATCATTGTCAAATGAGGAAAAAAATATTGGTAATAAAACATATTTTTCTCAGATAATATTAAAAACAATTTATGTCTATAGACTTAAGTATGTTAAAAAAATTCCTTATATTCCTGATGTTTTGTTGTCTCAAACTTTATATACCACATGTCAGGGTAAGTCAAGGATACACCAATATATTGACCCTTTTCTTCCCAATTTATGAAATTATCTTTTTCCAGAGAATGGCGTGAGAACTGGCCCTGGTGAGCTAGCCAAGGAAGACCATGCCCAGTCACTATATGAGATAGTATCATCACTGGCCAAACTGGGACTTATCATGGCTTACTTTTTTCTGTGTGACAGGTAGCAATGTTTTTTGTGTGATGTAATTTTTAAGAAATGTTTTCGTGTTTTTTTTTTCTTGAAAAAATATTTTGAAAATTCAAGCACATATTTAAACACAAAACAGAAGTTTGTTTTCACTGGCCAACTTGGGCTTGTGATCTTCTTTGTCCTGTGTGACAGAAAAAAATGCTTATCATAAAATGTTGTTGTTTTTCCATTTTCAAGGTTAAAAAAACAACAAGGTTCTGCATTATATCTCAGACACAAACACCCATGCACACTCTATTGTTAGGGCGCTTTTGACTGACGGGTTAGAGATGCTGACTTGTAACTCTGCAACCTCTCACACCTGGGTTCAAGTCCAGGTAAATGCAAACACATTCATGTAAGAAGGGTTTTTTCAGCTGACGTATGTCTGGGGACTTCCTTCACCAATAATTAGCTAGACGTTGCCAATATGACCATAATTGTGTCAGTGCAATGTAATAAAAAACAATAACAAAACACTCCAGTGTTGTCTCTCTTGGAACTATTGCACATCATGACTTTCTTTCCCAGTGTGTTTGGTAATTTTGATGATCGTTTGTGGTTTATTTATTTAGATTGTTTCTCATTCAAAATGGAATACTTTCTGACAAATAAAAAAATAATGCAGATTGCGAACGAGTATTTGTTTACTTAAAAAATTCCTGCCACAAGTTGCAAGTTGATCATGATCTTGTAATATTTGTTGAAGTTGTTATTAATTACTATAAAAATGATTTCCAATAGAGGAGTCTTGTTCCCCATTCACAAATAGATCTATGATTCTTTTATGGAAACGGATTTGTATTTTGTTAAAGTAATTAATGTATTTAATTTTCATTATCAAAATTAGTGCATCATCAAAATTAGTGCATATATTAGCTCATCTATTTATTTTTTTGTAACATATATAATGGATATTTGTCCATAGGTGTTAATGCTATTTAAAATGAGTTAACCAGAAAAACAAGCCATAACAGTTAAAAAAATCTTCTTTTTGCCAAGTCAAAAGATTTAAATGATTTTTGTTGAATCTCCAAAAATGCCAGCTAGTTAAATAAGCGGAAGCATTGTCCCATAACTTACATTTACATAATTTCTCAGGATGATGATACACTATGTACACACCACTGCCTATTGTGCAAAAGTAAAATCCTAACCAAATCCAGAAAAATACATCAGCAACTATGTTTTTTTTCACTAACTGCCAACAATTTAAACTTTGCTACTTAAACAATTTTTTTAATACTATCAACCTTGACAGTCAAGTTTTAATTTGAATGTTTTGTTTAGTTTGTTTTTTGCTAATGATGAAGAAAGAAAGCAATATGGGATGTGTTTTGTCTTTCAACCTTTACACTAAATGATCATTTATGGGACTGTCCAACATTGGACTATGATGTTGATGCCAGATTTGACCTATTTTTCGTAATCCGAGCAGTAATATATTTTGTACATGCAATTATACGTATATAACTTGTGTAAAATTCCCTAGTTAAAAAATGCTGCTGCATTCCCTGTGTCTACATCTTTTTTATAAGTACTCCAAATATGACATATTTTTGTTTTGTTTCAGAACCAACTTCTTCATGAAAGAGAACAAATACTACACCCATGTTAATTTCTTTCTGCCATTTGCCTACATCATGATCCTAGGCTTCTTCTTCACAGAGACTACAGACAAGGTACCATCCTATACAGGGGCGCCTGTGGCGAAGTGGTGGAGTTCTGGATTTGTAACTCCTCTAACAACTCACCTATCACCATGTGGGTTCAAGTCCCAGTTGGGGCTAAGGACTTAAATGTCGGAAGGTCTTCCAGTTGACATGCAGTGCACTGGTGGTTTTACCCAGACATTTGTGGTTTGACTGTTTGCAATACTGCTGGGAGACAAAGTGGTAACAAGTCAATCTTAAATTGTCACTCTGCTGCATTGATTATACATTGTACTGATTGTCAAACTAATTTCGCGTCATATCCAATTAACAACTTCAACCAAACAGTTATTGAAGCCAAACATCCATGTTACTGGAGTAACCTCCCTTCGTAGTTTGACTGGTGACAATACATAATGGTCTACCAGTGGGATTTGGATAAGATGTGTGAAGATAGCATTAAAATTTTACATTGTACCTCAGATAGAAAATACAGATAATATGATGATGAGTGGGGTGCTATACTTCACTGTTCACATAGATGTAGGGAATCGATAAACAGTATTTTATTTACAGTATCTATTCAAGTAAAAGTAACTTATTTAATTGTTTGAGGGAAACATTTTTAGTCCAAACTACCATATACAACCTAAAAGATTGAGTGATTCTTAAGCTTTCTGAAAAAATACAAATTATTTATCAAATGTTTAATTCCAGACAGAAGTGCTCAATCGTAACCAGACGGATGAGTGGAAAGGATGGATGCAGTTGGTGATTCTAATATACCACATCACAGGTGCCAGTAAGGTATGGTGAAGGTGCTAGGTTTGATCCCCTGTATAGCCATTGTTGTTGACTTTTCTCAGCCCCTCATTGGGGTTAAGTGTCATTAGGGCCCTGCTTGTGTGTTGAGGTCTTTAAGCAGACCATTGGTGTGCAAGTCATACTACAATTGTCTTGGATTGATTTTGACCAATAATTCACTGGATGTCACCAATTGACGATAGAATATCAGGTGTGCTGATGTTCAAGCTATATGAATCCTGGTCATTGTGCGTACACAGATTTTGCTTGTGGTTTTTGAAATCCACATTGATTCATCAGCCTTGTGGTACCGGCCGCAATAGCTCAAGTGGTAGAGCGTCGGCTTGGCGGATCGGGAGGTCGTGGGTTCGAACCCCGGCCGGGTCATACCAATGACTTTAAAGTTGGTAGTAGTGGCTTTCTTCCTAACGCTCGGGGCTAAGGGGACAGCATTACGCCTGATTCGTCGGTGTCAGTATAATGGACCGGCCGGGTTCAGTCCCTGGGCACCTCATAAGTGCCCCTGTGCTATAATGATAGAAATGTCGCTGCGCAGTATCGGCCAAAATGCCGGCTAATCCCCATCCCCTCAGCCTTGTGCCTTTGTATGACAGGCCTTTTTTCTATGAAATAAATCATTAAACCTAAATGGTTTATAAACTGTGAGAAAATTGCCAATGGAAACTGAATGTTTTTATTATGTTAAAATGTTGTTTGATATCTTGAACAGTCTTGAGTATAAAATGCACACATTTATGTGCATGATATCTTGTATTTCCACATACTCATTCAAAGGGCACCTGGATCATTCGGTTTATATAAAAGTAATTTTTTTCTCATGAAATGTGTAATGAACTGTAAATATGACCATGATTGGGTTAGTGCGATGTAACAACAAATGAACAAAACAGACATGCTGATGTTTTGGCTGATGTTGAACTATAGTATTGTGAATGTTCCTCTGTCTGGTTGATTTGTTTAGAAAGTTGGTAAATAAGGAAAATATTAACTTTATCTTAATAAATATATAATTAAACAGTCTGTAAGTTTACTCGTTGTATGAGCCAAGGGTTAAATGATGAAGGTAGATAAGGATATCATTTACAGATAATTTTCACAGAAATAAAATTTATTTATTTTTGCCTCCCAACAGGTGCTACCAATCTACATGCATATCCGTGTCCTTGTCTCATGCTACCTGTTCCTGACTGGATATGGCCACTTCTGTTATTTTTGGAAGAAAGGCGATTACGGTTTCTATAGATACTGCCAGGTAAATAGTTGATTGATTTTCTACACCATTCCCTTAGATAGCGTAGGTAACTGTTTTCATTTAACGATTTACTGCCCCAAAATGGTTTCTGTTTTTATTCATCAGATGAATATATTTATGTATGGTAATACTTACATTATACATTACATTACATTTTTAGTGAAAAAATAGTGATGGTTTTTTTTAGAGTATCTTAAAAAAAATGCTTTTTTCTGTTTCGTTTGTTCAGTTAGAGATGAAATATAAAGGTTTAAACAGAATTAATCTTAAAATATAGACAATCTCTGATTAACATACTTTTAATTAAGTTTAATTTTGATTTAGAATAAAGATATCTTAATTATTGTGTGTGTATGTTGGTATAGTTGTTTCTGTGAAAAAGCATGTATCAGTATACATTTTAGGGTGGCATATGGCAATTGTTCTATATGTTCCTCTGTCCATCTGGCTTAATGCCCATCCCTCCCATTTCTATGTCTAGACCATAACATACATATATTGATTATGGTACTTCATTCAAACTTTGCTGTCTTACAGACATATAACACAATCAAAGATGTGTCATGCATAATAAAGTAAGTTATAGTAAAACCATAAAGCTGAAGGGAGGTGCCTGTGACCAAGCGATAGAGTCACTGACTTGTAACTGCTCAGCCATGATTATTCATGTCCCATATTGGGGCAAGAGCTTTCATGTGGGGAGGTTTTCCAGCTAATCTGTAGTGTGCCAGTGGTTCAACCCAGACACACGTTTGGGGTTTATTCCACTAATAATTTGCTAGACATCTCCAATATTACTACAGTTGTGTTGGTGTGATGTAACAAAAACATTAGCTGAAGGTCACATTTTAATACCATTACTAAAAAATGGCTAATTATGGTACATGTAAGAGTTTTAGTCATAATTTTGCATGTCTTACTTGCTTAATTTCTTACAGGTATTCAATAATATTTACTATCTTACTAACATACACTTGAAGGTTTGTCTTGCATGCAATTTGCAAGTTCAGCCTTTAAGTTTGAGTCATATTTAAGAACATATAACAATTCCAGTGAAATGTTTTTTGTGCAGCATTTAAAAAGTAACTCTTATGTTAATTCTTTTGAATCAATTTAAATTAAAAACTCTCTATCAATTAACTTTTGTCTGCCGTTGCTGTCATTTGACATTAAATTGGTGCTAAATCTCACAGAGATGGTTCTGCCTTGATTACTGTCTCCGGTTTGTCTCCACTAACTGTTGCTAAATGTCTGAACAAAGTAGATTGACTGAATTTTGAATAAGATATGGAATAGTCGATCTAGCTTTTAACTAATGATAAATTTATATAATGATGTATTTTTATTAGCTGTAGGCCCTCTGCACCTCTTTGTTTGGGTTTACTTTGATGTTTGAGTATTTATTTTAAGTATATAAGCTTTTTCATTTTAGGAAATATATCTTTTATTTTGGCGGAATGGGCATGTTTTATGTAAAACATTATTTCTTCCTCTCACTATTTATGTAGAAAGTGTTTGAAACAAAGTAAAAAAAAAAACATTGGCAAAGTAAATGTTTTTCTCGTTAATTAGACCTGTAGTTTGGCTGTATTACATTGTATTTTGGTTCAATAACTTTCCTTTGACATGTATTACATTGTACAGCAAGAAAGATTATGCTGTTAAGTCGAAAGAACTGTGCTGTCCAGCAGTATAAAATGTAATTTACAGCAAGGAAAATTGTGCTGTTTAGCAGTAAAAAGCTGTTATGTAGAGGAAGAAAAAATATGATGTACAGGAGGGCAAGCTGTGTTGTAAAACAAGGAAAATTGTATTTGACAGCAGGAAAAACTGTGATGTACAACAATAAGATTTCTTTAAACAGAAATCAACTCATTTATCTTTTATATAAAGTACATGCAATAATATGCTCTCTATTTTTATTAGAATTGTTTCAACTATTTTGTTCTACTGACAGTGAAGTTGTTTGCCCACTAAAAATAGCTTGTCATCAAACTTTAAATGGGCACTGTATCCTTATTTAAAATGTCTACACTTTTAGTTACTCCAGTACTCCATTATACCAAGCATGTATTTCCTGTACATATTAAACAACCCTGCCGATACTTGCTTCTTAGATTTAAATATTATTCAGATTTTTAAGTAACAATAAGAGGAAGCTTATTCATACAGCATGTGAAATATAAAAGGTTTCTCTAGGGGCCACAGTTATACGGCTGTGAGCTAGTCTCTTTTGTAAGCATGTGCCAAATGGGGTAGTTGAGATAGTCTTAAATTTGCAAAACCCCTTGGGCCTGATCCATTACATAATGCAGGAGTCTTCCTTTTATTGTAATTATCGATAAACTATCATCCAAGGCATTGTGAGTATGACTTGGCACAAAATGACAACATACGATAACAATGGTTACAATAATTATTCCTGCAGTCCTTTTTTGCCTTTACCTCCTGGTCTTAATGTCTTTTATATTGGTTAAACTTTAGTGCTTTGTTTCTCAGGATTTTTTATTTTTCTATTCTCCAATATAAGCATTTGATCTCTAATGATACGAAGGACGATAGCTTTGGTACAGATCTATTCTTGAAGCTTATTATGTCCTCCACAACAAAGAGGGTTCTCTGGAATCAGGTTGTCTATCCATCTGTCCACCTATCTGTGGGTATAGTTGTCTGGGCTTCTTCTGCTATAGTTTTGATGAAAATTTAAAATTATCTCCATAACAATATTTCAGACAATATACACAAATATAAACTTAACATCAAGATAAAAGAAATTGTCTCTTCCTAGTTCTGAAACACAGACTTACAACAATTACATAATGTGTGTACTCTTCTATCCACAAAAGTTATTTCCCTTGAATGTGATTGATTTTTTATAGTTACTTCCCTGTTATTTCAGGGAGGGTGTCGTCATGTCCCCATGTATTGGGAAATGAAAGAGGGGGGTCTCCGTAGACTACTAGAAGTAAGTTTGTAGATTAATCAGCACAAAGTTAAGGAGTTATCTGCCCCTCAACCGTGCAGTTTCCCTTCTTTTCACCACCTTAGTCACATATTATCTGTTCTTTCATTTAGCAGAATATTTTTTTATTTGCTTATAGTAAATTATTCTTTCTATAACTTATGCAGTGTCACCCCTCTTTCCCTGCTTGAGTAATACTTCTCTGGCCATTAATATTGCATTGCAGTTCTTGTCTTATGCTTTAATCAGGCTTATCTACATAGAGCTTTTGCATAATTGATTGTTTATATGGGGACTTCAGCGGCTGAATGGTTTGAGTCACCAACTTGTCAATCCTCAGCCTCTCACTGCGTTTGTTCGAGTCTCGGATGGGCCAAGAACTTTCGTCATCAGGTGGGGAGGTTTTCAAGCTAACCTTTGGTGTGCTTGTGGCTCTACTCAGACATAAGTCTAAGGTTTTCCTCCCAAAATAATTAGGTGGATGTCGCCAAAATGACCATAATTGTGGCAGTGGGATGTAAAAAAAAAAAGAAATGGACCTGGCAGCACAGTCTGTAGAGCGTCCGGGGCTCCATATCAATGGTGTTAAAAATGGTAGTGGAATAGCACCCTTGTTAACGCTCAAGCACATATAAGGGTAGTGTCACGACTGGTTGGCCCAGTGTCAGGATAATGTGACTGGATGTGGTATCATGCCAAGGGTTCACGGCATGTCATACACAGTGAAGCCAGCACTATATCTGTTTCAAGTGGACGCCATTTCCAGATAACTGAATTACTGTTGTTTGGACAATAAACTCAATAAACATAAACATCAAAAAAAAATTGTGCTTCATGTGTAATTTGCTTTTAAAAGAATAATCTGCATTTTCTTCTAGATTTGTAATTTGTGCTTGGCTCATACTTAAAATATGTATGGTGTAGTTAACCTTAGTTGATACCATATAATTAAGCCTTGATCAGTTCTTTATATAAATACTGCCATTCTATTGCCACCACATCAATCTTGTAACTGTATGTAAAACTACACCTGTCTCCCTGTTGATCTGCCCTAAGAGTTAAATACAGACATTATTAGCCCATATTAGCACATTGTAACTGTAGATTTACCTTTCTCTTTCTTACTGCTTTCATTATATTTTCCCTGCATTACAAAGTTGCAGATGTTCAAAACAAGCTCCAATTTTTTACAGAAAGTAGTGTTGTTTGTCATGACCTGCTTTACGGTGTTGGTTATTCTTTTTGTGAAAGTGCATTGTTTAAAAACTGTAAATAATATTATCTTTAAAAATGACTTGTTTACTTATCAAATGCATTTATATATCCAACACAGGAACCCTTTTAATAGGGCAGGTACACTAAACATTCATTTAGGCACAGTTCTGCCCCATTTTTACTTAAACTATTTTCTGTGTGGGTTGAAGTGTTTGCCAAAGTTAGTAACATATAACACTCTTCAGCCTTGAGGAAGCCTGGTCTTTGTTTTCCCCATTACTTCTTCTGCTTATACGTATGCATGCATCTTACTTAGTGAAGTATAACAACTCACTTTTCTTTTCTTCACAATATAAATTATAAAAGTTTATTCAGTTGGGTTTAGGGTACCCATTCCCTCATTTCTTATTTAAAGGAACTTTACTCTTACTATTAATAAACTACATTGTTACCTCTCTTGTGGGTAGGTATTTGGTATATAGTTACTGTAGAAAACTTACACTTTGGACTGAAGCATGTTCACAAAATGGAATCTGATTGATTGAGATAAGAATTTATTTAACAGGTTGAGCGCTTTTTAAAAAAAATAAGCAAATTAAAAATAAAATTTATTATATTTCTTATATAAAGTATATGAAAATACCTTCCCACAAGGGAGATAACTAAAACATTTCTTTCATTTATGAAAAGAGGGAATTGCTTAAACTTGCTGATGTGTAACTCCTCAGCTTCTAACAAACTTTCTTTAATGGCTGAAATAAAAGAAACATGTACATAGAAGTAGCATTTGTTCCTCATAAAGAAAAAAAAACACAAAGAAATGATATTTTGTTTAAAAGAATTGTTATAATTAACTGATAAAAGTTTGAATTTTTAAATATTTTATCTCATGTTAACAAAATTGAAGTCCTTTTATTCATATCACATTTGGCCCATTTTCTAAGAAAATGATGTCAAGTTTTGTAGAAATGATGTCACCAAAAAGGATGTCCTGTTGTTTAATAACAATGTTTAAACCCTGGCTCATTGGTTCATATAAACCGTCTTTTAATGAAACAGTCATATGAATACAGGCCAGGGCTGACATTGTCCCAGTTTGTACATTACCTATAGAAAATATTCATATTCCTTATGTTTCCTGATGAAACTGCATGAAAATATGATGTGCAGTAATAATTACAGAAATCATCCTTAAGCAAGGTTTGTCTGCTCCTGAACAAATTTAGGTCAATGTTTTCTAAACTTGATAAGTCTTGCAGGTATATTTACCTATGGGATAATATTTCATTATAGTTCTTCAGTTTGCATGTGCCATTGTCTCTGTCATTGCAGCAATAGTTAGATAGACTACATATACTCTTATATATAATGGCAATACCTTTGCTTTATAACTTGATATTATAGTTATTATTTGTTATCTTTAGAATTTTGCAGTAAAATTTTGCTTTTATCAAGTATCACCATGTGTTATTAAATTTGAAGGATGGATAATAATAGTTGCACTGTTTGTCCATCTGTATATCCATTCGTCGATGTTCAACTTGCTAGCGCTAGAAATGTGTTTCAGTTTGAATCAAGCACGACGCCACTGTGGCTCTTTAGGTCTTTGATTTTCCTTTTTGGAAAAATCTTTCAGAAGCTGTCTGCTCAAGTTTCTCTTAGCTTGCTTATATTTTAACCCATTTCTGACATAATTTACAAATTGAAAAACAAATCAATTATTCCTTATATTGCAAAATTCAGTCAATTATTATTAAAAATTAAGTCAGTAATTGCAAATAAATATTCATTAGAGTGAAGGAATGTATAAAAAAAGAAAGACAAGATGGTATTTAAATTAAGATGAGTTTGTTTAAGACTGTGTTGATGTTTTTTATGAATATGTTTCAAATAAAGTAGATGTTGATGATGATGACGGTAGTAATGGGGATGATAATGGTGTAGTGTTGGTATTTTTGCTGATGATGATGGCTATACATCTGCTGCTGATGATGATTATGTTGGATTTACAACATTTTAGTTGGGGTGATGTTGATGATTTGTAGATTCTTTATACAATTGCAGAGGTTGATTTTGTTATGAAAGTAAAAAAAAATAGTGATTATAATGATGGGAATAGTAGTTACTCTTGTGGTGACAGTGAATGTGGTAGGTGAAATGGTAGTAGTTTTAGTTTTTATGGTAGTGGAAGTAGTAGTAGTTGTTAGTGTAAGAAGTGATAGTTGAAGTAGCAGCAGTGGTGGTAGTAATATCAACAGCAGTGGTAGTAGTAGCAGCAGTGGTAGTAGTAGCAGCAGAAGTAATAGTAGCAGCAGCAGTAGTAGTAGTAATAGTAGCAGCAGTAGTAGTAGTGACAGCAGTGGTAGTCATAGCAGCAGTGGTAGTAGTAGCAGCAGTGATAGTCGTAGCAGCAGTATAGTAGTAGTAGTAGTAGTAGTAGTTATAGTAGCAGCAGTAGTAGTAGTAGCAGCAGTGGTAGTAGTAGCAGCAGTAGTAGTAGTAGAAGCATTGGTAGTAGTAGCAGCAGTGGTAGTAGCAGCAGCAGCAGTAGTAGTTAGTGTAAGAAGTGATAGAAGAAGTAGTAGCAGCATTGGTAGAAGTAGAAGCAGTAGTAGTAGTAGCAGCAGTGGTAGTAGTAGTAGTAAGTGTTAGAAGTGATAGTAGTAGTAGTAGCAGCAGTGGTAATAATAGCAGAAGTAGCAGCAGTGGTGGTAATATCAAGAGCAGTGAAAGTAAAAGAAGTAGTAGTAGCAGCAGCAGTGGTAGTTATAGCTGCAGCAGAGGTGGTAGTAGTAGCAGCAGCAGTGGTGGTAATATCAAGAGCAGTGAAAGTAAAAGAAGTAGTAGGAGCAGCAGCAGTGGTAGTTATAGCTGCAGCAGAGGTGGTAGTAGTAGCAGCAGCAGTAGTAGTAGTAGCACCAGCATTGGTAGTAGTAGCAGCAGCAGCAGTAGTAGTAGACAGCAGCATTGGTAGTAGTAGACAGCAGCATTAGTAGAAGTTGCATCAGTGGTAGTAGTAGCAGTGGTAGTAATAGCAGCAGTAGTAGTAGCAGCAGCAGTGGTAGTAATATCAGCAGTAGTAGCAGCAGCAGCAGTGGTAGTAATATCAGCAGTAGTAGTAGCAGCAGAAGTGGTAGTAATATCAGCAGTAGTAGTAGCAGCAGCAGTGGTAGAAGTAGCAGCAGCAGTGGTAGTAATAACAGTAGTAGCAGCAGCAGTAATAGAAGTAGCAGCAGTAGTTGTAGTAGCAGCAGTGGAAGAAGTAGTTAGTGTTAGAAGTGATAGTAGTAGCAGCAACAGCAGTGGTAATAGTAGCAGCAGTAGTAGTAGCAGTGGTTGTTGTAGTTAGTGTTATAAGTGATAGTAGTAGCAACAGCAGTGGTAGTAGTAGCAGCAGCACTGGTAGTTGTAACAGCAGTAGTAGTAATAGTAGCAGCAGCAGCAGTGGTAGTAGTTGCAGCAGTAGTAGTAGCAGTGGTTGTTGTAGTTAGTGTTATAAGTGATAGTAGTAGCAACAGCAGTGGTAGAAGCAGCAGCAGCACTAGTAGTTGTAACAGAAGTAGAAGCAGTAATAGCAGCAGTGGTAGTAGTTGCAG
Source organism: Sinonovacula constricta (assembly GCA_007844125.1). Classification (NCBI taxonomy): domain Eukaryota; kingdom Metazoa; phylum Mollusca; class Bivalvia; order Cardiida; family Solecurtidae; genus Sinonovacula; species Sinonovacula constricta. Next base: position 1,461,289 of record CM017572.1, read on the forward strand.
CAGTGGTAGTAGTAGCAGCAGCAGTGGTAGTAGTAGTTAGTGTTAGAAGTGATAGTAGTAGTGTTAGAAGTCGTAGTAGTAGTAGTAACAGCATTGGTAGTAGTAGCAGCTGCTGTAGTAGCAGTGGTAGCAAAAATAGTAGTTGTTGTATTAGTTGTAATAGTAGTGGGTGGATAAAAGTAGTAATCCATTATTGATTATAGGCTCTACCTGACGAAAAAAGTATAAATCAGAAAATAGTTGTGGCAAATGCCAAAAAAAGCCTAAAGATTAGAAGTTTGAATATAATATAAAAATACATATTCACCCTTTCTTTGCAGGAAACACCCTTTACCCCATTAAGGTAAAACAAACACCTTACGGTGTTTCCAGCAAATAAAGGTTTAAAGACACTCATATAATATCAATTGTGCTGATATCTATCTGCTTCTTCATATGTTTCAGGTTCTATTTAGACTCAACCTGCTTGTGGTGACGCTGTGTTTTGTGATGGATCGACAATATCAGTTCTACTACTTTGTACCTCTTGTATCCTTCTGGTTTATTGTCATCTACATCACCATGCTAGTGTGGCCACAAGTCTCGGAGAAATCTGCAGAAGGTCAGTGGCATTACCCTCATCATGCTTTCTCATTTGAAGTTCTTTGCTAACAGTTGTATGCATATGTTACAATATTTATTTTTTTATAATTCTTACATGACAAAATCTCATTTATAAACAGACCAGCCGCAATAATGCAATCATGTAAGAAGAGACAAATGTAGATGACTACTCCTTATCTGCAGCTTACAATTTGAACAAAATGTTTACAAATGTTGAGGCGTTTTTATATATTATTTCTGTAGTGCTCAGTTAGAATATACTTAGTATACATAATTAAAATCTGTTTTGTTTAAGACTTATCCACTTCTACTTATAAGGATATTTACTGTATATAAAATTACACTTTGTATGTTTGTAGGCTCTTATATTTATTCTTTTTCAACAAAAGTCATCTACATAATGAATATATGAAATTATACTCTTTTGCTATAATGAAAACCCCCATGAAGTAATGTTTAAATAAAATATTGTTTTCTGTAGGGTATTTTATCTTTCCTCATTGATGCCCTCTGCACATCAACACCTCTTCGTAGCAGCAGTTTTTTGTGCCTCTTTTAAATGTTGTTGTGTAGGGGCTTCACTGTAGTGGCAGACCTGACAGCTCCAAGCTGGATCTGGCTAATCAGGATTTTCACTATCTGATACATCTGGGTTTAGTAGGCTTACAGTTAATACAAGTTTGCTTCACAGTTAGTTACTTATACTATAACTATAGGAATCCTTTAGAATGTGCGAGGGATTTTCCAATCTTTTATCTTATTATTTGTCTTAAAACAGTGTCTCTGATAACTACAAAACACATTAACAGATTGATTTGACTTCAAGATATTCAACATTTTTGTAATAATATATTACCTTTCCCAAGACAAATGTTTGTGGTTACGGTCCTGATTTATAAAATAACAGCTCTGTATACTCTGAAGACATATGTCAAATTTCATAGACTTTCTGACTGTTTGAAGTATATTTGCTAAATATTACCAAATAAAATGACTACATCCATGTTTTATTTTCATTTTTTAATTAAAAAAAAGACTAGGTACCATATTTGTTATGAAATTTAGCTTGGGTTATCCAGTCTTAACAAAAGAAATTTAAAAACACTGGACCTTTGGTTCACCAAGCTGACAATATCTACTGGACTGGACAAAATTTTAACCAAACCAGTTTGATTTTGGCATTTTGACACTAAAGGTTGGTAAGGTAATCGGGGTGTTACAAATGGTCGGGTTCAGCAAAACGCTCTAACGGATTGTTTAGTTTAGTTAAGTATATATTTTTCATAATAATTCAGAATTTTGAAAATGATGTGGCTGAAAATTCTGGTGAAATGTCAGTCCATAAGTTATAAAATTGAATTGACCAACATGATTTTGGTGGACTCTGGCCGCATTCAACCAGGTTTTGTTGAAGACTGTTATCTAAAAAGTAACTTTTAATACACAAAAAAAAAAAAGCCACTTTTTTCTTTTTATTTTTTTTTTCATCATATACAACTTATGTAGAAATAATGATCAAAGAGAAACAAACCAGCCGCAATAGCTCAGGTGGTAGAGCGTCGGCTTGCGGATCGGGGGGTCGTGGGTTCGAACCCCGGCCGGGTCAAACCAAAGACTTTAAAGTTGGTAGTAATGGCTTCCCTCCTAACGCTCAGGGCTAAGAGGAAAGCATTACGCCTGACTTGTCGGTGTCAGTATAATGGACCAGCCGGGTTCAGTCCCTGGGCATCTCATAAGTGCCCCTGTGCTTTAATGATAGAAATGTCGCTGCACAGTATCGGCAAAAATGCAGGCTAATCCCAATCCCAATCCCTCAAAGAGAAACAAATTACACCAAATAGCATTTGACTCTAAAGGGATTTGAACCTACAGTTTGAAAGCAGTTAGCAGTTATTCAAGCCTATTTATGAATACTCTTCAAAAGAAGACTGTGTACATTTTAGCTCATCTCTTCTGTAAATAAGGAGAACTATTCTACATAGCCCTGGCTCAAGTCTTAATTTTATTTTAATATTCCAGATATTATAATACCCCATTGGACAGTTTTAATTTGTTCTTCAGATCTCCAGAAGACTTCATTATGCCTTGTGCAGCATCGTCCTGAGACATCTCTTGTTGGTGGATAATTATTTCTTTATTATTAATGTTTTACTTTCAGAAAAGATTCGGCATTATTTCGTCATGGTGCTGAAGTTTATAATACTGGTCACTGTGATAACTCTGTTTTATTTATCTGAGGTGAGTTCAGGTTTAATTATTTTAAGTATTATAGTACTAAAATCCTACCTTAGGCTTATGAGGCAAATAAGAGTTTATCAAGCAATATGTTCAGTTTTGATTTTGAAAGACGCTGTAACTAAAGAATTATTATTATATTTTTACCATGGTAATCCAGCCAAAAATGATATAGAACCAAGCTGCCAGTCAGCAGGAAGACCAAGACTTTAACTTATATGTGTTCATGGCATGCTATACACAGTGAAGGCAGCACTATATCTGCTTCAAGTGGACATCGTTTCCAGATAACTGAAATGCTGTTGGTGAGATGATAAACTGAACAAACGAACAATCTTGAGCTTGGAACAGCATAATCAATCGTCTCTTAAATGTTCTGTATACCATTTTCTTTTGTCGCAGGTGTTCTTTGAGAAAGTCTTCCTAACTCGCCCGTTCAAACCATTATTTGTGACATCTGATGATTCCATTCATGAATGGAGGTTCAGATGGCAGCTGGATAGATATGTAAGTGGATTTTGTTTTTCCTCTTTCGTTTTTTTTTATTTATGATAGAACATCACTCTAACTATTCAGAATGTATTTGTAATCTCCCTTGCAGGATTCGGTAAACAGGTACTATAGGGTAACACAGAGACACCTGAACAAATAAATGTATCTTGTTTATTGAGGGTTGTCCGTAATCAGGACCAGCATGGGCAGAGCATGTTTAAATACTTGTGGTTGTCAATGCCAAGATCAACAAAAATTAAAAAAGATTTAAATTTAAAGTGTAAGCAATCAGGATATTGCAAAGCAATTTAAGAATAAGTAAAAGATAAAAATGTAACTTTAACAAAAGACCAGTATGAAGCCTTTTTTTAATCACAGATGAAAACTGCCCTGGAACTTTAAGTTTGTATTTTTAAGAGAAACCTTTATTGCTTTGCTTATTAAATTACAATGTAATACACATACACTGAAGGAAAAAAGTTGAGCAAGTTTTTTAAGTATTTGGTTTTCGTCTATAAATCAATGTGACTAAAATGTTTCCGTATTGACCAATTGTGCCCATCCATTGACAACAGGATTTCCCCCTTTTTTTAAAACTACACCATTATGTAAGCGTGAAAGGTAACTTCCACAAAAATTCTGTGCAGTATGTGCGCAGCAAAATGGACTATCCTCCGCAGGTCACAAAGTTCCCTAGGAGTCAATCCTCTCTGAACTTGCTAAAGTTTTTTCCTTCAGTGTATATTGATGGCTAAGCACTGTACTAGCCTAACTTCATATTTTAAAAAAAATGTTGTTTTCTCAATATAATGATGTTTTATTACTTTTTTCTATTATCCCAATAAATGTATGGACAAATATACTCAACATGTCCAAAATAATTGATATATATGTGTTCATAAAATATGTTAAGTGCAAAACTATGACTAAACTTGTAGGTGCTAATTTTACACTCACATTTTTATAAATGAATGAATTTCTTAGTGCAACACATTATAAAGCAGGTAAAAAGGATATGTAAAATGAGATAATATTCCAAATTATGATAAACAAAATAAAAATAAAAACATTCTGAAGAAATTGTTTTGGGGGTAACAAACTGCTATTAAAAGTCATGTGATAAATATGCTTCAATGATAGACATTGATGAAAAGGATCCCCTGAATAATCCCTAACTGCAAGTAGGTCCTTTCATTTGTTTTACTTGGTTTTTATGCTTGTGCTCTTCAACAACAAACACTTTCATTTTTTTTTTTAAATAACAAATCTCTGTAAGTATTTAGATAGATTTTAAGCTTATACTTATACAAAAGTAAGAAATTTCACTGTTTTTAATTGCTATATCTACAAAATAACAGGCGAGAAAGTCCAAGAAATACAGCTGAAAGGAACTACTTACTGTTTGGAATACCTCAGATATTAACTAACAAGGGAGACTATTTCTATTTTACAAATGTTCACTATTCATCACTTAATAGCTATGAAAAATTTGTACTTGCATGTTTATATTACTTTTTTTCAAACAATATGTTATTTTTCTGTTTTTCAATATTGTTGTTATTGATATTTCTGCTTTAATTACAAAATCTCTCTTACAGAGTGTTGTATATGGGATGCTGTTTGCATTTGGATATCAGATGTTGAAGCGATATAAACTGGTTGGGGATGAAGATACCAAGAATCTGTTCTCCTTCGGTTTGTCCTCCCTTCTGATTGTACTTGGGGTTGTAGGGCTTGGGGTAAGCTTGGTCTAATTTTGTTTTTAAAAAAAGAAAAATCAGAACTTTGCCTCTCTTTTTTTTTCCAAATGCAAGGACACAAAAGTAGTTTGTGGGAGGATTAATTGGTGTTATAGCTGCAAGAATAATTTTTGTTGTTTTCTAATCATAACCTTTTTATTTTTACTGATAGGAATTGTTGCTGTTATTGCCTAGTAAAGTTATGTACAAATGAAACTAAAATAAAAGTGATGTGCAAATGAAACTTAAATATTCTAAAAGTTCACATCTTAAAGTTCACATTATTTCAACATTGAAAAAGACAGTGACATTTATAAATGAATGGCTCTGATGAAGGAATAGACCTAATATATATTAGGGGTGGTAGGTGTTGCAGCAGACGTTCACTGGAAAACTTGTAGCACTATACATTCATTATTAAAGTTAGGCTATGTGCCTTTTGAGGTTCCCTTTTATAGAGATAGTGGATATGGTTAAATAACAAAACTGTGACATGTTCAAGCAAGACTAATAACCCAGTGTGTCATAATGGAATCGTCGGCTTATAAAATATTTAGAGGAAACTCATTGAGGCTGACTGAAAACAACACAGAAAGCACAGGAAAAAGAGGCAGCCATTTTGACCATTCTGAAGTAGGCTGGAAATGTAAAATATTCAGTTTAATCTATAGCCCACATAGGGGCAGTAAATTGAGAATTCTTTAACATCAAAAATAATGAACATTGCTTGTATCATTAGTGATCGCCAGTATTTACTAAAAGAAGAAATATAAAATGTCTGACCTAATTGTTAATTTATCATGTTGACATTTTGCTAAATTTCTAATTGACAACCTGGAAATATTGATGCATTTCATGATAACAAAAGCAGAGACTAAGAACAGCTTAACCGAACAAACACTTATGCAGCCATAAAATCAGGTTAGAACAATATTGCGACCGCATGAATGTGTATTGATGCATTTGATAATTTTGAAATAATAATTATTAATCATCAACAGAATCCTTTCTGCACCAAAACTTGGTCATTAAATGTTACAGAAATCACAATGTATTTAAGTACTTCTTAGTGTTAATCTTTCAATTATAATTTAATTGTGAATGCCTAATGATTAATGTAAACTCAATGGATTGAGAATGAATATGAAAGCAGAAACCAGAATCTTAAATTCTATTTGCGATTTCAGAAAACAGTTATACAGTAACTATAATGTGATAATGCTAGGAAACAACCAGATCTAGGATTATTCAATTTATTCAATTTTTCTTGAAACTAAAATAAATTTTAAATTTAAAATAATAAAAAGTACAATTTTATCTAAACCTTGGGTAAACAGGAAAGGTAATGATTATCATTACTGCTCTGCTGTCTGTCCTTCCTCTGTAAGCCTGTCTACATTATTGTTTGCAAAGAAAAACATCCTTAGAGTACAGAATAGGTGGGGAGTTTTTAATCTCTTAGATCCACTTTATCAGTCATTACATCATCATGTTCATCTTTCTAAACGTGTTTCATTCTATTGCATGGTGCCACTGTGGCTGTTTCAGCCTTTGATTTTTATTTTGACATTTCCTATATTTCTCCACAAGATTTGACCAATCCTTTACAAGACTTATCATCAAATGACCCAGTTTGTTTTGATGGATTTTGCAATGGGTCATGGTTACTATTATTAAAAATATATTTTTTGTTTCCATCGAATAACTATCTTTTGAATGTTTACTTATATTCTATATTTCAGAGTTATGCAGCTTTTTCTTGCCTGTGTAGAAACAAACAGGAGTGTAATGAGGTCCACTCTTACATTTCTTTTATTCCGGTAAGTTCTGAAACAAGTATTTGTTGTATTGTTTAAACTTATTAAGTAAAACCTCGCTAAGAAGATCTATTGCGGTACTGTTGAAAAGTGTCCCACTTAGTGAGATCGTCTTAGTGGCGAGGCAAGATCTTCCTCTAAGTGGTGAGATCGTCCTCTTAGTGGTGAGATCTTCTTCTTAGTGGTGAGATTGTCCTCTAAGTGGTGAGATCATCCTCTAAGTGGAGAGATCATCCTCTAAGTGGTGAGATAGTCCTCTAAGTGGTGAGATCATCCTCTAAGTGGTGAGATCATCCTCTAAGTGGTGAGATCGTCCTCTAAGTGGTGAGATCGTCCTCCAAGTGGTGAGATCGTCCTCCAAGTGGTGAGGTCGTCCTCCAAGTGGTGAGATCGTCCTCCAAGTGGTGAGATTGTCCTCTAAGTGGTGAGATCGACCTCTAAATGGTGAGATCGTCCTCTTAGTGGTGAGATCGACCTCTAAGTGGTGAGATAGTCCTCTCAGTGGTGAGATCATCCTCTTGGTGGTGAGATCATCCTGTTAATGGTGAGATCATCCTCTTGGTGGTGAGATCGTCCTCTTAATGGTGAGATCGTCCTCTTAGTGGTGAGATCATCCTCTTGGTGGTGAGATCATTCTCTTGGTGGTAAGATCGTCCTCCTAGTGGTGAGATCCTCTTAATGGTGAGATCGTCCTCTTAGTGGTGAGATCATCCTCTTGGTGGTGAGATCGTCCTCTTGGTGGTGAGATCATCCTCTTGGTAGTGAGATCATCCTCTAAGTGGTGAGATCGTCCTCTTAATGGTGAGATCGTCCTCTTAGTGGTGAGATCATCCTCTTGGTGGTGAGATCATTCTCTTGGTGGTAAGATCGTCCTCCTAGTGGTGAGATCCTCTTAATGGTGAGATCGTCCTCTTAGTGGTGAGATCATCCTCTTGGTGGTGAGATCGTCCTCTTGGTGGTGAGATCATCCTCTTGGTAGTGAGATCATCCTCTAAGTGGTGAGATCGTCCTCTAAGTGGTGAGATCATCCTCTTGGTAGTGAGATCATCCTCTAAGTGGTGAGATCGTCCTCTAAGTGGTGAGATCGTCCTCTTAGCGGTGAGATCGTCCTCTAAGTGGTGAGATCGTCCTCTTAGTGGTGAGATCATCCTCTCAGTGGTGAGATCATCCTCTGAGTGGTGATTTTGTCCTCTAAGTGGAGAGATCATCTCTAAGTGGTGAGATCGTCCCCTTAGTGGTGAGATCGTCCTCTAAGTGGTGAGATCATCCTCTAAGTGGTGAGATAGTCCTCTAAGTGGTGAGATAGTCCTCTAAGTGGTGAGATTGTCCTCTACGTGGTGAGATAGTCCTCTAAGTGGTGAGATTGTCCTCTAAGTGGTGAGATCATCCTCTTAGTGCTGAGATCGTCCTCTAAGTGGTAAGATCGTCCTCTAAGTGGTGAGATCGTCCTCTTAGTGGTGAGATCGTCCTCTAAGTGGTGAGATCATCCTCTAAGTGGTGAGATCATTCTCTAAGTGGTGAGATCATCCTCTAAGTGGTGAGATCATCCTCTTAGTGCTGAGATCGTCCTCTAAGTGGTAAGATCGTCCTCTAAGTGGTGAGATTATCCTCTAAGTGGTGAGATTGTCCTCTTAGTGGTGAGATCGTCCTCTAAGTGGTGAGATCATTCTCTAAGTGGTGAGATCATCCTCTAAGTGGTGAGATTATCCTCTTAGTGGTGAGATCGTCCTCTTCGTGGTGAGATCATCCTCTAAGTGGTGAGATTATCCTCTTAGTGGTGAGATTATCCTCTAAGTGGTGAGATTATCCTCTTAATGGTGAGATCGTCCTCTTAGTGGTGAGATCATCCTCTAAGTGGTGAGATTATCCTCTAAGTGGTGAGATTATCCTCTTAGTGGTGAGATTATCCTCTAAGTGGTGAGATTATCCTCTTAGTGGTGAGATCGTCCTCTTCGTGGTGAGATCATCCTCTAAGTGGTGAGATTATCCTCTTAGTGGTGAGATTATCCTCTAAGTGGTGAGATTATCCTCTTAGTGGTGAGATTGTCCTCTAAGTGGTGAGATTGTCCTCTAAGTGGTGAGATCATCCTCTTAGTGCTGAGATCGTCCTCTAAGTGGTAAGATTGTCCTCTAAGTGGTGAGATCATCCTCTAAGTGGTGAGATCGTCCTCTAAGTGGTGAGATTGTCCTCTTAGTGGTGAGATCATCCTCTAAGTGGTGAGATCATCCTCTAAGTGGTGAGATTATCCTCTTAGTGGTGAGATCGTCCTCTAAGTGGTGAGATCATCCTCTAAGTGGTGAGATTATCCTCTTAGTGGTGAGATTATCCTCTAAGTGGTGAGATTGTCCTCTTAGTGGTGAGATCGTCCTCTAAGTGGTGAGATCATCCTCTAAGTGGTGAGATTATCCTCTTAGTGGTGAGATCGTCCTCTAAGTGGTGAGATCATCCTCTAAGTGGTGAGATTATCCTCTTAGTGGTGAGATTATCCTCTAAGTGGTGAGATTATCCTCTTAATGGTGAGATCGTCCTCTTAGTGGTGAGATCATCCTCTAAGTGGTGAGATTATCCTCTAAGTGGTGAGATTATCCTCTTAGTGGTGAGATTATCCTCTAAGTGGTGAGATTATCCTCTTAGTGGTGAGATCGTCCTCTTCGTGGTGAGATCATCCTCTAAGTGGTGAGATTATCCTCTTAGTGGTGAGATTATCCTCTAAGTGGTGAGATCATCCTCTAAGTGGTGAGATTATCCTCTTAGTGGTGAGATTATCCTCTAAGTGGTGAGATTTCCTCTAAGTGGTGAGATTATCCTCTTAGTGGTGAGATTATCCTCTAAGTGGTGAGATTATCCTCTTAGTCGTGAGATCGTCCTCTTCGTGGTGAGATCATCCTCTAAGTGGTGAGATTATCCTCTAAGTGGTGAGATTATCCTCTTAGTCGTGAGATTATCCTCTAAGTGGTGAGATTATCCTCTTAGTGGTGAGATTATCCTCTAAGTGGTGAGATTATCCTCTTAATGGTGAGATCGTCCTCTAAGTGGTGAGATCATCCTCTAAGTGGTGAGATTATCCTCTTAGTGGTGAGATTATCCTGTAAGTGGTGAGATTATCCTCTTAATGGTGAGATCCTCCTCTTAGTGAATTCATACATATTACTAATTAAAACTGTTACACATGTTTTATAATGTGTTATATTATATTGTATTTATATTATATATTATACTTACAATATTAAAGTTTATTTCGTCATTCTTTCATGTTTTATTGATAATTATTTTCTAATTTTGAAGGGAAACTTCATCTTGATTTAAAAAACAGCAAATGTGTTTACAAATTCTGTTAAATGCTACATTGTTTCTCATTTAAGACCCCTTTTATAATTTATGATATGTTTAACATATATCAAAAGTATTTTATGTAAAATATAGAAGCTGGATTCTTTTAAAATTGTTTGTTGTTATTAAAATATTATCTTGATCTTTTTATTTTCAGATTGTTTCCTTTATTTTGATACGTAATGTTCCCGGTGTCCTTAGAACAAAATATAGCTCCTTCTTTGCCTGGTTTGGAAGAATATCATTAGAAGTAAGTTTTTTGATTACTCAATAATTCTTACCATTAATTAATTCTGACTTGCTGTGCGCCGGTGGTTCTACCCAGACATTGGGTCTGGGATCTTTCTCCACCGAAAAGCTGTTGCTATAATGATCATAATTGGTTGCTGCAATGTATTTCAAAAACAAAAACCATTTTACCATTAATTATTTTCTTCTTTTTTTCTGTCTGTTTTCAGTTGATTCTTCTTTTTACTTTTTGGAAAGGTGGCAGTCCTCTATGGGACATTTTGGACACTTATTTTTGTGTTCATTATTATTAAAGAAATATATGACTTCAAATCTTTCTGTTGCCAAATACTGTGTGATCGTCTGTATGATCTTGTAGTGCAAATGTTTAAATGCTCAATATGTGTAAAATATCATGTTTATCCTGAAATGCATTAAACTGACTGAAATTTCTTGTTTGTGTTTTAACAAATCATAGGGGCTTATTTGCAGTGTAAAGGATAATTAAATTTCAGAAATGAAATTGACCTTAAGTTTGTTCCAGCTATTTCCAGCTGTTTTTTTATAATGTGATTCATTCTGTTTTTTATTATGGTCAAAATCTCCACAGTTTTTGTGGGTTTTTTTTTGTTTATCCATCCTGTCATCATTTTAAATACCATCATCAACAATATCTACCTCCTCGTTATCATCATAATTACCAATATCCACACAATAATTAGCATTCTTAGCCCCATTCGAGTCTTTCACTAAGATTATTCACCTTGACACACCCATACTTAAGTCTCACCCAGATAGTAAGCTGGACATCTCCAATATGACCACAACAATGTTGATGCGATTAACAGAACAACAAAGTTCACATTATCAATCATCTGCTTCTCTACCTTCAGCTATTCATCTCCCAATACCACATCTGGTTGGCGGCAGACACCCATGGGGTACTAGTTCTCATCCCGAGCTACCCAGTCCTGAATGTCATCCTTACCAGCTACATCTTTATTTGTGTCAGCCACGAGATTTCCAAGATCACCGGTGTCCTCACGAAGTATGCCATACCCCAAGAATGGAAGGCCCTCCTACGAAACATGATTCTACTGACATTGGTTCTCATCCCACTTTGTATAACACGTGGAGTTATTTGAGCTTGTCAAGCTTTATTTCCTTGTGATGAAATCAAAGATTTGTATTTCATTGTTGTTTTTTAATATTTTTTTTTTTTTATAATTACACATACTTAGAAGTGATGTTGATGACAGTTAAAAAAGTGGTGACTGGAAAAAAAAAAGCTGCTAAAGAGACATACTTGAAAAATTTGTTCTAAAATTAAATTTTGCTTTAACATCCTATAAGATTTAAATGGGATACTGAATATGATAATTCATATTTAAGTTCCTGTTAAATTGAAGCAAGCAACTTTTTTTTGTCAATTGCAGTATCAAATATAGTATAAAAGTCACTGCCATAAATCTTTTTTTTTTAAGTTGTAAGGTGACTCAAGTGGAACTTACAGTATTCAATACTACTAGAATTTCATGGTGAGAAATGAAGAACATTAACACAAAAATGACCTTTTATCAGATTAAAATCTTCATTCTACATAAGATGATGAACCCAAAACCCATTAGTATACAAATCTATCAAAACCATTATGATTTTTTTTTTTTGATTTTTTTTTTTTTGATTTTTTTTGTGTACATGATAATGTGGAGTGTATTATAGAAGTACACATCTCATTTCAGCTGAACAGAAGAAGTTTTCTTTGTACACTTTTTTGTAGAAACAACGTTATTGTTACTTATAACCTGTTAATGTAATATTTTGTAAATATTTTTTGAAACTTGTAAATAATGTAAATATAAATAGTCTGTGTGTATCAATGAATAAATGTTGTCTGTTCATAATATGTATGTGTACCAAAGTTTGTGATCATTTGTATAACATTATCAAAAGTGACAATGTGTTTTGCTGCAACTATTGACATAGCTTTTAAGATTAAATTTTTTATATAATTTGTATTTATCTATAGGCTTTTCAGTGCAGTTTTTTGAAATAAGAACATGTATGTACACATCTTAGTACAATACTAAAAGAGTGTGTGTGTTTTAGTGGCTGTTGTTGTTTTTTTCTGTTGTTTTTTACATTTTAATTGATTATAAAGAAGAAACCATTTCAGACAGTGGTAATATCGGTTCTGCACAAGTATTATTCTTCAAGCCTCAATTCTGAAAACATTTCCCTGTTGGGAATTTGCTGAAGCAGATTTTTGTAATCCCAGAATACTTCCTATGAGGATGCAACTTTATACACCATTACCCTTGAAAGGTATCAAGATGTTGCAATGAAGTTGTTTATTTATGTAAAAACTGAGCAATCAAAGTTAGAACTTGGACAGGGGGTCAAAGGTCATAAAACTGAGCTTGAGTGAGAGAGCGGTCGCAGACATCTGATTGGTCATAATTTAATATAGCTCAAAATCTGATCAATCAGATGCTTGAGAATGAACTCAGCCTTACAATCTTGGGCCAGGATTCTCCATTACAGCCATAATACTCCATTCCGTACCCCTTAGTTACTGTTGCTATCTGCTCACATGCTACCTTTCAATGGAGACGCCTAATTGAAATCTCAAGCTGTACACCATTGTCAGATGTACAATGATAAGTATTTTTCTACTGAAATAAAAAGTATTTAGCAACTTTCCATTATTGGCAACACTAATAATATATAGCTATTGATTTTGTTTTTCTCATAAATATGGATATTTAGAACTGCTTTATTAGTCGCTACCAGTTCAGAGCCATGTATACTTTGCATGATGGAGGTTGAATTTCAGATGGCCTTCCTTTAGTTTTGGAGCACTAAGTCAGGGGATCAGTGAATTGCTACTTTCTGATTGGTTAAAGTCAGTTGATTTGGAATGATTTGTTGTGTCCCATGCAAACTTAATAGAAATACTTCCCCTTTATGGACAAATCAGTCGTGGGGAAATCATTTTCTTCAACAATGCATCTCCTTACTGGCTAACTCCAAATCTTTAACCCTTTTTCTCATGCATATGCCATTTTACGCATTATGTTTATAAAGTAAGTTATTCCAATTGTGTCAGATTTCTGCTAGTATTGATCCTTGAGATGATATAATTTAAATCTATATTTGTTTGCTGCATTAATACAATGTAAAAGGATACAATAAAGAATGGGTCATTTTCAGTTTGGAAAATGTCAAAGTTATCTAAGAAATGATTTATTTACAATGGAATTATTCTACAAGTTTTAGCAACAGTTTTAATCAATAATTGCATTAGTTTAGTTTTTATTTATGTGACTTGCTTTATTTATTTGCCATGCCGGTGATAATTCACAATGCACTTACATTACTGCATATTTGCTATTGCACAGGATCAAACCCAAGCTGTAACATACAAAAAATTAAAAGAAAATAGTAGAAGTACAGTTCCCTTACTAACACCAAAGCACTATAAGTGTAGTTCCCCTTATGGTAAGCCCGGTGTTAGGATAATGCAACCGGTTGTGGTATCATGCCAGGTGTTCATGGCATGCTATACACAGTGAAGGCAGCACTGTATCTACTTCAAGTGGACACCATCTCCAGATAACTGAAATATTGTTGGTGGGATAATAAACCCAACAAATAAATCAAATGTCAATTTTAATATTAAAACACTACATATTATTATATGTTATAAATGGTAGTGGTATAGCTTGCTAACACTTAAGCAAATATAAGGGTAGTTCAACGACTGGTTGGCCCGGTGTCGGGTTAATGTGACTGGATGTGCTTATCATGTCAGGTGTTCATGGCATGCTATACACAGTAAAAGCAGCACTATGTCTGCTTCCATTGGACACCATCTCTATTTTGGTACTTATACTTATTTGAACAACACACATATATTGCTGATAGTCCTTTTAATGACATAATATATAGTCTGGTTGAGAAATATAGAATACATTTGACCAATCTCAAAATTTTAAATACATAAGTTACATTCTTCATTTGTAAGTCTAAAAAATTTTAAATTCATAAGTTACAGTATTCATTTGTAAGTCTAAATACTTATCTGTAATTAAATATTTACAAATTCCATTAAGTAATCAGACATTTTAACTATCAGATCTTTTCCAGAGCTTTTTGTTTTTCCCGAGCTTTTAAAAAAATTTTATTGCATGTGTTATCACATGATATGTATACAAATTTCTTTAAAAAACAATGCAATGTTACCTTTTTTTCATTCAACCCATATTCAATAGAGCTTTTTAACCTTATAGCTATCCCTTGATTGAGTATATTTTCCTAACATTTTTAGTCATTTTGTATTTTTGTAAATACATGTAGCATTTTAGTTTTACACTTAGTTGGCACTCTTTTTTAAGTATAAATTATTTTAATATGTGATCCTTATTATGCATTTGCTCATATGTTAGTCAAATCATTCCTGTAATAACTTTCCTCTTAATCTACATTTCCATCTTTAAAACCCAAATCATGCAGGGTCCAGAGACCCTGGGCTTATTTCTGGTAAGGACACTAAATTCTCACGCCTAGAACAGGGAGTGATTTTTGTTTCCCATGTTAGTTATGCATTTAACCCCTTTATTTTCCTACCCCAAGTTGGGCTTGGGTTAAGACTAGCTTCCACAATACCTTACGCCACGGGTTTCTTTGGTTTTACAGTGTAGTTTTTTTAAGAAATGAAACTCTTGCATTTTTAATCCATCCAAAAGGCTGTAAAGTTGTCTTACTTACCTTTGTTACATTAAAGTTGCATGGATAAATGAATAAATTTAATTTGGCAAACATTATATTTGTGTAGTTGAACCTCCTGATTGCAACAAATTACACAAGCATGCTTTCGTAATGTACCATGGTTTTGTGTAATGATATGCTGGCAGAGATTCATAACAGACTTATTTTGGAGATTCATAGATATATCAGAATTCAGACAGTAAGAGATAAGGATGTGACACATTAAGACTTTCTTTTATCAGGTGATGCATTACAAAATAACAAAACTCAAAGTGGGAGGGAAAACGCTGTGGGAGACAATGTAAAATATACATGTACATGGTTTTTCAATTATCTTTTGGAAAAACCGGCCGCAATAGCTCAGGTGGTAGAGCGTCTGCTTGTGGATCAGGAGGTCATGGGTTCGAACCCCGGCCAGGTTAAACCAAAGACTTTAAAGTTGGTAGTAGTGGCTTCCCTCCTAACGCTCGGGGCTAAGGGGACAGCATTACGCCTGACTCGTCGGTGTCAGTATAATGAACCGGTCGGGTTCAGTCCCTGGGCACCTCATAAGTGCCCCTTTGCTATAATGATAGAAACGTTGCTGTGCAGTATTGGCAAAAATGCCGGCTAATCCCAATCCCTTTTTTGGAAAAATTTGTCCTTATCACACTTGCTGGATACTTTCATATACAAGTAACATAAAGTAGCCTTGAAACAAAAAAAAAATGGTTTATTATTACAATGCCAACTAGAAGTCTTTATAAAGTGTATGAAATTGTAATTTTTGATTGGAATCAATTTTTTGTTTGGTCCAGGGATTTTAGTGGCAACTCTGCCACCATCCAAGTCCACAACACCCCTCACCCCAACCCCACACTTGGGCGTCGGGGTGTCAGAACAGTGTGCACAAGTTGCACATCATATTGAGACCCCAGCAAACGAGCACAATGAATGCTACATTACTTCAAGTAAACACTGTTTCCAGGTAGATTGTAGGTGGTTAGTAGCATGTAAAACCCAACACAAAATAGCATGTTGACTCACACTTTGCTTTATTATCGGCCATGGAATATTCAGATGCACAATAATCCCCCCTTGATCACAAAATACATGTACTGGGGATATTTGAATGCAAAATTTCATTTCCATGCACATTCTTCCCCCATCAGCTAACCAACGAAATTGAAACCTATATTCATCATATAAAGCAGCCCAGTGTATATGTACATTTGTTTAACAACCTGAGACATAAACAGATGGTGTTCACGGCATGCTATACACAGTGAAGGCAGCACTATAACTGCTTCAAGTGGACACCGTCTCCAGATAACTGAAATACTGTTGGTGGGACGATAAACCCAATAAACAAATAAACAAACATAAACAGATGGAGATTTGTTTGGCAACTTTAGACTTAAAAAATGAAAATTTAGTGACTTTAAAAAAAAAAAACAGATTTTTTAGCAATCTGAGACTTAAAAAATACCGATTTGTTTAGCAACCTTGGACATAAACAAATGGAGATTTGTTTAGCAAAACTAAGATTTAAACTAATGTAGATTTGTTAAGCAACTTTAGTCTTAAACAAATGGAGGTTTGTTTAGCAAAACTTAGACTTTTAAACAATAAAAGATTTGTTTAGCATAACTTAGACTTAAACAAATGGAGATTTGTTTAGCAACTTTAGATTTATAAAATGGGTACTTGTCTAGCAAAACTTATACTTAAAACAAATGGAGATTTGTTTACCAACCTTGTACTTAAACAAATAAAGATTCTTTAGCAACTTTAGACTTAAAAAATAAAAAATTTGTTAAGCAACTTTAAACTTAAAAAGAAAAATGATGATTTGTTTAGCAATCTCAGACTTGATTATCCAGATATAAGCTATACATTTGGTATCACAATTTTCCTTTCCAAATTTTGCATTTCGTCATCTTTTTTCTTTTCTTTTTCTATTATGTGATTTACTTTGCGATACTTGCAAAAATAAGTTCAGAAAATTGTATTATTTTGTCTGCAAGATTTTTTTTCAACTTATAACTGTTTACTTTGTATCTGTATTATGTATTTTATACATTCTTTGTTTTTTATTGGTGCTAATAGATTTATGTATAAATTTTATTTTTATTTTTTCCTTAAAAGGATGTGTGTTTATGTGAAACGCCCATACAATAATTGAGTGACCATCTTTAATTGTATTCATCCAATAGTATAACACTATAAAATATGAATAAAAATATGGCGGGCGGCTTAAAACAGAGAGTTTCCTGTCAATAACTTCAGTTTTCGATAAACCAATCTTGCTGAAACTTTGGATATAGCAGGCTTGCATGAAGACCTAGCTCGGGATAGGATTTGGGGCAAGTCGGTTCAAGGTCACTGTTACTAAAAATAAACAGTTTCCGGTCAGTAACTTTAGTTTGGATAAACCAATCTTGCTGAAACTTTGGATACAGCAAGCTTGCATGAAGACCTAGATTGGGATTGATTTGGGGCCTTTTGGATCAAGGTCAAGGTCACTGTTACTAAAAATTCTGCTTAATAATTTGTGTTTAATCGTTGAACACCTTGTTTCATGGCATGGCCACATTTCTTGTTCATTTATTTATTGTTAGTAAAAAGCATATGGTTTGTTTAAAATGTTTCAGTATTTTTTTTTTAATTAAGTCAAGATTCCTCTTGTTCAAAATAGTGGTGCTTTTATTCCTTCAATTTTATTAAAGCATGTTTATAATAATGATTTTTCTTGTAACTATATTTGCTAGACAAATAATGATTTAAAACAAATTGGTTCCACTCAAGATTGGAGCCTAAGAGTTATTTTATTATATTTCCTGTATTAGCTGACATTTTGATTCATCTTCTTTTAGAATTCAGCCAGCATTAAAATTGCTTGATTTAAAGAAAAAAACTTTTTAAATTAAAAATTAAATATAATATCAAATAGTGCATATACTTTGATGTATTGCATGTAACAGTCATAGCATAATTTCTTCTTTTTCAGTTTTGTAAGGATATTAACACATTTGCAGCCGCTGAGCTTAGTATTAGGCAAAATTGTCATAAACTAGGTCAATATCAAATGACAAAGCTTTAATTATGTGAACATGTAAGATTATTTCTAGAAATTCTTCTGACGTCATTAAAAAATGTGGCTCATTAATAGTATGATATATTTTTAATTATAAGACAATGTTTTTTACATCAACTTTATTGCAAATTGCCAAAGTACATGAACATTCTTTTGTAAAGTACAATTATTTTTACATTCAGTGTATCACTTGTTTGTTTTCTGTACAACCTTTTTTTTTCATGTAAAATAATTATAATACTGCATTGTATTTATTCCCAGTGTGTATCTTGAAGATCAAGTTCATGTTGTAGCTGTTTTCAAATTATGTTATCAATTGCCATTATTTGCAAGTTAATGTTAAATAAATGTTTTTAATTTGCCATGAATGGTCTTAAATTTCTTTGTGTCCTCTTTCTCAATGTTTTGCTTTTTAACAAATTTACTTTTTTTATAATATCAAGATTAGGCTTTGAAATAAAAGTAAAACAAAAATAGAAACCATACCTCTGTTAGTAATATTTTTTTTAAAGAATATTTTGTCCATATTGCCCATTTTTTTTAATTATACAACTGTTTTCCCATTTAAAAATTCTTCATTCACAAATCCAACTAATTTTCTTGGTGACAGCAATGCAATGCGATCTATTGCGATGTTGCAACATGCCTTTCTCATAGACATTTAATAACATTTGTATATTTTTTTATGAACATGTTTCGTATATTATTAAGTTTACTTGTTATATAACCAATATCTTTTTTTACTAATATATTACTTGTTTTTAGCAGTTAATGCTTTTAAGTGACTTATGTTGACCCACATTTTTTTTTAAACAAAAACTTAAAGCAGGCTCCCCATGAGTTTACATATGTGAGATGCTAACATGGTTATGTTTGGTGCATATTTCACATTTTCCCATTTCTCTTTTTTCACTGTTGGCTCAACCATTTGTTTTTTCATTTCTCAGAGTGCATGCACAACCTAGATCTACACTGGAGCAATAAGCTAGTTATTTTTAGAACTTCGATTTTCCAAAGATTTACAAATTTGTTGTAAATGGTGAGTAAACTTTGAAACAGAATTTGGTGTTTATATGCAGTTATTAATATTGGGGTTGACATATATACATGCAACTTGGTACTGTTTGTAACATAAAATACACCTAAAAATGGATAAGTGGTCCAATTGCTACTAAGTAACTAAAATGATTGTTCTCTGGTTTCATGTTGTCTGCCATTGCCAAAAACACTGCAAAAAGTAAACAAGAGGGCCATGATGGCCCTTAATTGCTTGCCTGAGGACACAGGAGGCTTATACCTGGCATCAAGTAATTAAGAGTTACTTGCTTTAGAAATCTTTGGTGAAGATTGGACCATTAGTGTGGCCATTGGGCTAACATTTTCTAGAATTTTACCTAGTGGCCTACTGAATCCATGCGTCCCACTTCAAAACATATCTGGCAAACATTCTGGCCAAGTTTGGTGAAGTTTGGGCTATTATTATAGCCTGTGTTTTCACAAGGTTTTTCTAAAATCTGACCTAGTGAGCAGGTTTTTGACCCCACATAATCTTGTTACAAACTCACCCAAGATTTGCAAGCAAACATTTTGGTCATGTTTAGTGAAGATTGGGCCATAAAGGTGGTTTCCTGTGTGTTGACAAGGGTTTTCTGAAATTTGACCTTTAGTGATCTCTTTTTTGACTCCAGGTGACCCAATGATGAACTCGGTCAAGATTTTATGCTGACAAAATTTCTGACCAAGTGAGACTAATTTGGTTTTATTTACCCTCCCCTTTCACGTTATTGTATGTGGTCAGCTTCAGCTCCAGGACTTAATGTGGTTAAGAAAAATGGTACAGAAGTTTATCATAGATGTACTAGGTTGTTGAGGAGTCTACAATGGCTTAAAAATCTAAGAATATTTAAGTACTATAAATGCTATAATCCTTGTTAATATGTTAAAAATCATAGATTAAAAAGTTGGTCTTAATTCAGAGACTTACGAAAATATAAATGAAGACTATTTTAAAAAACAAAAAATTTTCTTAATGGAAGATTAGACTCAAAACAAAAGTGTATATCACAGATGTTTTGTTATTACATAATTTATATCACAGATGCCTATTTTATGACTAGGTGAATATTACAGATGTTTGGTTATCACAAAAAAATGCTTTTTTTGAGACTTAAAAGAGTAATTTGCAAGATCTCACGAAGTCGTGGAGTTTATTATCTCTATTTATTTATTCATAGGAGTAACCACATATGCTAGATGTGATATATCAGTACTGTATATGCCTATTCAGGCAACAATCATGTTTTGTATGTACACAATATATATACAATGAAATAAGGTGATTTCTCTTATTCTGCTCCTATGGTGCATGTGGATGAATAAAAAAAAAAAATCTGACTGCCAGCGGGACCTCTGAATTAAAAATAGGTCCCATCGTCCACATGTTAACCAGTCTTTTCTATTTATAAAATTTGTTGGATTCAGATGATACAGGGGACAGGCCTGTAAATATGTACATTGTAAGCTGTATATATAAATGTAAATATTATTCATGATTTAAATTCTTGATTTTTTAAAATAAACATACTTTTAAAAAGGTCCTAAAAAGGTGCCTATAGCATCGGTTAAATAATATAATTATATGTCTTATCTTTTATTTTAACTGAATACATTTTTTGGTTTTTAAATTATTGTATTTTTTACCACTATTATAAGTCCCAAATGAGGCGCTGTATAAAAAAAATATTTTGTAACTTTACAAAGAGGCGAAAAAATCTATAATCTATGTTAATTAGGTGGACTGGAAATGAAATGTATTACAAGAAAAAAGGAAGTGTAAACTGATATTTTATATAAAACAACTTTTACTACACATTCATCTCAGCACATAAATACAACACAGATAATAAAACCACCCGTACATTATATAATAGCCTATTGTCAATACACCAGTAATTCATAATCATCTTTATGTTGTTTAACTTTTAATCCTTTTTAATCTACCAGACACTAGGCAACCCTCACGCCATTAATATAATACTGTGATATTTTATTTTAAACTCCCTATAACAATAGTTAGGGCGAGGGTAAACAAAACCAAATATTGATTGATTTCTCTTATTTGCAAATCTTATAGATATAAAATATATATAGCTACCGTATAAGGTAGATTCATGATAGTATTGAGGAGTATAGTCTGGTGTTTGTCATTCCTTATATGATAAAAAATGATGTTAAAGAAAATTGGCATATAAATGTGGCCTCCTGTGTTCACAAGTTTTTTCTAAGATTTGACCTAGTGACATACTTTTTGACCCACATGACCCATTTACGAATTCATCCAAGATTTCATGCAAACATTTTGATCAAGTTTGGTGAAGATTGGGCCATAAATGGAACCTTTAGTGTGTTCACAAGCTTTTTTGTAAGATTTTACCTAGTGACCTACTTTTTGACCGCACCTGACCTAGTTATGAACTCATTCAAGATTTCATGCAGAGAAACATTCTGATCAAGTTTGGTGAAGTTAGGGATGGATATAAGTGGGCCTCTTGTGTGTTCACAAGCTTTTTTTTCTAAAATTTGACCTAGTGATCTACTTTTGATCACACCTGACCCAATAACGAACTCATGCAAGATTTCATTCAGACAGACATTCTGACAAAATTTGATGAAGATTTGGCTATAATTGTGGCCTCTATTGTGTTAACAAGCTTTTTGTAAGATTGGACCTAGTGGCCTACTTTTTGACCCCACGTGACCCAGTTACGAATTCATTCAAATTTTCATGCAGGCAAACATTCTGACCAAGTGTGGTGAAGATTGTGCTATAAATGTGATCTCTAGTATGTTCACAAGCTTTTTCTAAGATTTATCCTAGTGACCTACTTTTTGACCCCACGTGACCCAATAACGCACTCATCCAAGAAAATCATTCTGACCAAGTTTGATGAACATTGGGCTATAATTGTGGCCTCAAGCATGTTTACGAGGTTTTTCTAAGATTTAATCTAGTGACCTACTTTTTGACCCCACGTGACCCAATTAAGAACTCATTCAAGATTTCATGCAGACAAACATTCTGACCAAGTTTGATGAAGATTGGATAAAAACTGTGTTCACAAGCTAAAATGTGATGAAGCAGTATCAGAAGAGCTCAATGTGTTCAAGGTGAGCTAATTAAACATACTTGAATTGCATCTATTTTTAACCAGCCGATAGCATTTTGAAAAATATGCAACAAACTAAATTTCAAATACACAAACTGTACCCATTGTACGTCAAAGGGTTCATACACTGTTATAAACACAACTTCCAAGCATTAATACCTTCAAATCAAGCAATTTTTTTCATTTGTTGGAGCTGCCTAATGTAATATAACACTGCTATTGAGTCAGAAAAGGATATCTTTAAGACAAGTTGTATAGTGTTCAATATCATGTCACTGACAACAGACTGTAAACCAACACCTCAGAATGTTTATCCACTGGATGAAGTACGTAAGGTTGTACAAGAAACAACAGTTTAGCATGTCAGCTGAAAGGCAGGCAAAGCTTGCATTGTACTAAACATTGTAAGATCAATACCTTGTGCAATTAGAAATACTCATCACAGGTTAATGGGATGGGATTGGATTTGACGGCATTTTTGCAGATACTGTGCAGCAATATTTCTATCATTATAGCACAGGGGCACTTATGAGGTGCCCAGGGACTGAACCCGACCGGTCCATTATACTGACACCAATGAGATGGGCGTAATGCTCTCTTATCTCTGAGCATTTGGAGGGAAGCCACTACTACCATATTTAAAGTCTTTGGTTTGACCCAGTTGAGGTTCGAACCCGTGACCTCCCGATCCGCAAGCCGACGCTCTACTAATATACACACAAACTAGATAATCAGCACAATTAATCTGATTTCTACACTCCTCACACCAGTTGAAGCTTTGGTGTGCTACTATTATAATTGCCATTGTGAAAAAACATGAAACCATGGCAGTTATCAGCTTGTGGACATCTTTTCCAATGTCTATGTAAAAAAAGAACATTCTAATTAACACGAAAACTTTCTGTAGTCTTTATTGTTAGAATAATTCTTTATCTAAATATTACCTCATTCTGTAAGATCAATGTTTTTTATCTTTCTTGGTGGCAAAGATTACTGTAATATGAAAGGCACATGGCCTCTGGAATAAATACCAAGACCTTTGCCATTAAAAAAACAACAAAACACATTAACTCGTTAATTGAGTAGTATTTGTCCATATTACTTTAAATGGATATAATCAACTTGGTCACAGTTAGTCAAATTTGCTGTTTGTTTTTAAATAATTTTTGCTAAACAACAGGGCCATGATGGCAATCGCTCACCTGTGTTAATTCTTCACATTAAAACAGGTATTAAAAGAACAAACTAAAGCAATTTTTATTACAAAAAAAGCTTTATTAGATTAATACATTTATTAGATTAATACAAAAAAAGACAATACATTAAATTAGATGACACAATATGTGTCTTTTTTTACAATACGTCTTTTGACTTGGGGGTTTTTAAATTGTATCTTTTGTTAAAACACTTATGAAAAAAAAGTTACCGAAACTGGAGGAAACAAATTGTGTACAACAAAAAATACAATTAAAAATTTCTTTTTTAGAAGAAAAGGAAAAAATTGCTATTGGATCAATTTTAAAAATTTGTATTAAATTTGAAACTTGTCACATTATTTATAATAATAAAACAAGCAACTATTTTAAAACTATTTCATACAAAAGGAAATTTCAAGTTTTTTTTCTAATCGTAGATCAATAGGCAGATGCAAAACCCTCGACATTTTTTTTTAATTATTAATACTGAGTTGACAGCTGAATTAAAACATAAAAACATTTTCTCTTCTTTTCCCAATCATTGGCATTTTCCACATTTTTTATCCTTGTTTCTTCATTTTTTCAGAATTAATTGAATATTTTTCTCACATGCAATGATTTAAGTTTATATGGTAAAGTTCTTTCTAGAAATTTGGCATGTTCTCAAGATTCCCCTTTTCTTTGCTTACAGTTATATTATCGCTTATTTATAACTTTCTAGCAGAAAAGAAACAAAAGCATGGTTTTAGGAAGTATCTGTGCAACGTCTTTGAAATTCCTTCCTGTGATTGATGCATCGTTTCCGTGTTGTTATCATTCTGCTGCCAATTTGACGATATTTACACCCGGTGAATTATAGAAAAAATCCCTTGCAGGTTGATTGAAGGGGAAAAGGTCACATCAAATGGGCACTTCTGGCAATGAAGGGTTGTTTGTTGTACAGCTGATTGTGATCTTATAATGGTGGAAGATGTTGCAGATGGTATTTAGAAGCCGTGCACCTGAAAAATAAAAATATTAATGAATCATTTCTCAGTTCTGACAGATGTGCTTGGATTGTTTTGTTTTTTTGTTACATTACACTGACACGATTATGGTCATATTGCCAACATCCAGCTCATTATTGGTGGAGAAAGATCCCAGTTTGATGACTCGGTAGAACCACCGGTGCACCGTATGTTAGCTGTAAAACCTTCCCACATGAAAAGAATGGGAATCAAATAGATGCGGTGAGGGGCTGCGGAGATGAAAGTCAGCAACTAACCAATTGGCCATGGGCACCCCAGGCAGATACGTAATTATACAAGCAAATTACCACATGCATTTGGTTATTTTATCAAATCATACAAAAATTGTCACTGAAATACTAATTAACTATTTAAAAGCTTGGTTAACAGTTAATCCTGTATGTTTGAACCAGGGCCATTTTTCTCATCAAATCCAACCTGAAACCATGTAACTTTATTATATCAGAAGGAATCTCAATAGGACAACATAATTTTTACTGCATTTACGAATTTAGGGTATAGCACACCTGAAAGTTTTAGGAAACTCAGAAATACATATTTTCTGACCCTATAAATTAAAATGTGCCACTGCTGACAGTGAAAGCATAGGTCCATGTTGTACCCAAAATTCTTATTTGACCAGTAACACTGCTTTTGTTTATGTGTGTTTGTTGACATGTGTTTGTTGACATGCCACAAGTTGAGTGCAATAAACACAGAAGTGACAGCAGCCAGGTACCATTTTGGATAGGCAGCAAACCCACATGAACTGTTTTGAGTTCATTACTGGGCCACCGTTTTAAAAACTTGTCTAGGTCAGGCCAAATTTTATTCTTGGCATTGTAAAAGTATGTTAATTTGATCCACACAAAAAAAGAAGTCACAACACAAATTGTGAATTACAAATAAAAGTAAATTGATGTTTTACCTGATTACAAATAAATACTGCTTTGGCAAATGTTCATGTTTAGTAGGATTACTCCTTAGCATTCCCATTACCCCAATCTAGACCTTTTCCACATTATGTGACTTTGTAATGATGGAAAATTTCAGTGGCCAGTGGAAGCTTTTTTGGACTAAACAGTAGTCGGCCCCATTTACATTGGTTGTCCTGCAGTAATATGTAAAGATTGAAATTAACGTGAAAAGACTTTTTGTAAATGTAAAGGGTCCAGTCAAGATAGAGAACTTGTCTGCAGTCAACTGTGAACAAGTCCCTTTACCCGACCCATTCAAAGAAAGAAAACAAGAACTGGTATAGTGCATTTTTTTGCAGCACTAGCTTATCACTACTTTGGTTTCAGTTTAAAACCAAACAAGTTTGTCTTTATCCCACATGAACATTTTTAACTGTACAATAGACTCATCCCACATGAACATTTTTAATCGTACAATAAACAAATTCTGAGCGAATAGGGATAGTTAAAGTAGCATTAAAAGTGGTGAATCATGTTTACAGTTACATAAACTGAAAACCAAGAAATCTTATTTAACATTCTGTGCCATATAACACAATTGTTCATCTCTATGATGGCTAAGAAATAACTGAAACTGAAGCAAAATCAAAAGCCAATAATTCTGCTTTAAACCAAATTCCATTTCCACTTCTTTAAAAAGTACCGTAAAGTTTTATAGATAAGACGCAGTTTTTTGACCCAAATGATGATAAAAAAGTGGGGGGTGCGTCTTATACATGCGAATTTAAGTTTTCCCCTTTTTTCCCAGACCAAAATTGACCCTTAGACTAATCCGACCACAGAGAATATCGCTGATAGTATCGGCCATAGACAACTGTATTGTGCTATTTTAAGGGAAAGGTTACATACAGGATTAAAGGTTTTTACCTAAAATTTGACATTAAACATAAAAAGAGACATTTAAATTCGTTTGTGTATACATAAAACAACAATATGCAATAGATATTTGCATAAATATCAATTTATTCTAACAAAATCGGCGAAGTTTCATAATCCGGAAACGGTTATTGAGTTTTAGTGGAACGGGCATATTCATTGACGACGCTGTTATTATCAGCGCTTCCACTAATATTATTTTTTTGGAAGTCCAGACTTCCAGATGTTAGTTTTTGGAAGTCCCAGGTATTATTTTTGGAAGTCTCTGTTACAGTACTACTAA
The DNA here is from genome assembly GCA_007844125.1 of Sinonovacula constricta. Taxonomy (NCBI): domain Eukaryota; kingdom Metazoa; phylum Mollusca; class Bivalvia; order Cardiida; family Solecurtidae; genus Sinonovacula; species Sinonovacula constricta. The sequence continues at coordinate 1,488,085 of CM017572.1, forward strand.
GTCGAAAAGCACAATTACAATTGTATATATGCATGTTACATATATCATATACTTGAAAAGATACTAGAGGGTTAAAGTAACAAATATGAGTTTTGTTCATAAATATTTATTTAACAGTTTATTTATAACAACACATGCATGCAAACACATTGTCATACAATATGTCAAATAAATTAAAGTTGGTGGTAATCCAATTATTATCACTTCTTACTACAAACTTCGAATAATTAAATCTTCTAAGTGTTATTAAATGATCGGCGAAGGTATTAATTACTGACTTCAAAGCACATATTTATTTTAAAGACAGGCCGATATAATACGGCTGTAACAATTAATTGGTCCTCAAATTTACATTTTTAGCAGTTACATTTCCGTGAGTTTTTAAATTATGTACAGTTATATATAATTCAGCATTCCAGATATTGTTTCAACAATGTTGGTAAAAATTAATTACCCAAATTTTCAAACCATGGAAGTAAACAGATAAGCGGTACAAGGAAAAATAGTTAGTACAGTTACAGGACTGATATTTTTTCTATTTCCTAAGTATTTGTTCTCTCATACTTTCATAGTTAAAGAATATTTTAGAGATTTTAAGTGTAAAATAAAAAAAACACACCTCCTATCAATAAATTGCACGGAGGCGGAGCATTCCGAATCATGCACAGATACTCAGGCTATTCGGGAAAGTTTACCCGTCAGTATAACACAACTCTCACAGTTTCGCGATCCCCGCATGTTTGTGCATAGTTATCAATTAGTATATGTCCACAACTCTCGCTGTTGGCTTTCGCGATCCCCGCAGTGATCAGGTAGGCGGAGTTTCCGAAGTTCGCGGGAATTACCATAGTTACATCACTAGTGTACAGCTTCACAGGAGTTGTATGGCGAAAGAGATCATGTCACCTGCTGTTTCCTTATCAATGGAGTCGCTTAGCATACACGCCTACGGCGCATGTGGTGATTAACAATGCATTTGGTCAATTTGCAATGCACATGTAAGTCGAGCGCTCTGTGATCTGGCGTAATACAATTAAACAGGACGTCCCGCGGACTTCCTGAACTTTTAATTTCGGCGTACGCTGGCGATTTTCGGACGTAATTTACGCCCGGACGCCCGTTAACGGAGGCGCTGTATTATCATCGTCTAAGTAATATGGTATTATTTAATTGATCAATTTTGAATTGAAATTTGTTTTATTTTAAATGTTAACTACGAAAAAAATTTAAGTTGAAATTAAAAACCCTCTTAACAACAATAAAATGTGCATCGGCTATTTGCGCAAACAAGTTTTCACACCTCTTTTGGATGTTAATAGATCGTCCATCATCCGTAAGTAATTACAAAGGAGCATAGAACTAATTTGTTGGTAAGCAGTCACTTAAATAGCATGGTGTGAAAATGAACATATAAAAGCCTTTAGTTGTTATTTTAAATGTCATTTGCGTGTTTGTCCCATGTGTCGAGAACTTAATTATAGGCCGAGAACTTAATTGTTTTTATGACATGCTGCCGCGTGAAACAGGATGTTCTCTCATGTGTAGGGCTGGGATAGCCGCGAGAATATCCTGTCTGGCATGTAAACGATATATTGGGGTAGAGTGTCATAACGTAACACAATACACACGGTCTCACTAGGCAAACAGTCGCGACGTATTATTCAAGACACTTAGAGAATAATAAGCACTCGGCGCATACACCGATTTACGGAACAATTGGAACATGTTCCCTCGAGTAAAATCGAGCGATGCGGCGACACGGGAATTTCGTAATGGCGGCCAGATGGATAAGTGAATCGGGGATGCGTCTTGTCTTTGAGAATTTGCTTTTTTCCTTGATTCTAGACCTCGAAGAGGGGGTGCGTCTTATCTTTGTGTGCGTCTTATATATAAAACTTTACGGTACAACATAAAACAGTTACAGCACTTACAGACTGCAATCTACAAAATCTTTGCAAAAACCTGTTACTTTGAGACATAAAAAAACATCGTGACAAAATCTCTGTCTAATTTATAAAATACATTGTACTGTAAAATCTTGTACAGTGATTGTTCCAGACATCAGAGCCTTTTTTAAATATAAACTATATCTTTCCATTAGAAAGATGACCACAGAGCTGACTTTACAATCAACTAAAATATTAAGTCATTTTGACATCCTGCAACTGTTGTAGGCAGCAAACCCCTGACAAATATCAAGTTTAAAACCACTGGCACACAGTATATCCTTTCCACTTGTACATTCTCACCCCAACTGGGACCCGTAACCTATGTGATGACTGTGCACCGATAGTTACAAGTTTGCGACCTGATCGAATACAGGCAGCTCATATGAAAGTTTAAAGGTAGAAATTTGGTGTATGATAAAAATACCTTGATCTGCTCCTCCTTGGCTAGGCCAACTTTCTTCAGGAAGTCCTTGATCAAGTTCCTCTGGTCTCCCTGTAGCTGGATCACTTCTCCGTACTCTGGGTGTTCAACTACAGTACCATTGCACGCAAACTCCTACACAAAGAAAAAGGTTATATTTTTATTGTTTTGCTTTTTGAAATACATCCCGGCAACCAATTTTGGCAATTTTAGTGATGTTTTGCTATTTTCGTGGAGGAAGTCCCGAGACAAATGTCTGGATAGAACCACTGGTGCAACAAATGTTGTTCGCCAAATGAAAAATCCCACAACTGAACCAACAACCTGACCCAGAACAGCTCAGGAGACTGCATTTTTACTACAGGATATAACAGGGTTGTCGTAATCCACATGCCTGAAGCCCAGGGAAAGTAATTTCTGTCTCCAATCCCTTTAGAATACTTTTAGCAAAAATGCAAAAACAAAATGACTAAGCAGCCTTTCTTGGTGCCTTTCTAGTAATATTTTCACATTAGTGACATAACAATTATAGTGCACAGCGTCTAAATCTTAAAAGCGCTAATTCTTTCAATTGAGGTAAACAAGAAATTGCTATGTCGTAAGGTCTGTGTCAGATGCACTTTTTGCTTCTTGTTCATAGTAAAACCTGAATTTATCAAGCAGTATAGTCTTCATCAATGACTCGCTTTTGGTACTGAATCAGAACAAGCACATTAGCAGACTTTTAAGTCTGTGGTTTTACACATAACATATTCACTTATAATGAATGGAGAATTCACAAATATAAGTGGATATAAATAAGAGTTCTTGTTTACATGCTTTATTTAAGAAAAAAACATATCTTTGGGTGTTTATATCATGTTTCAGAATGCCCAAGTAGTTCAGAACTAGATCTTTATTTTCAGGCAAGTGAAAACATTTCAGGCAAGTACCTGGAAAAAATTAAGGCAAAGACTGACATAACAAGTCAGAAACTCAAATCAAACAGCCACACAAGAATCCAGTTTTAGAGTAAAAATAAATGGACCAATAAAATGACAGTGGACTCAGGCCATTGTTAATCCCCTTTATTTCAATAAAAGGTACTTATTTGTTAATTAAACTGTGGAATGAAGACACAGTGTACATTTTTACAAATTAACACATCAAATTAGGCAACAAAATCACTGGGACGATAAAAAACCACCATATCGGATCTGAAATTCTGATACTGCATAAAATTACCTTATATACATGTATACAATAACCCAATGCTTGCAATTACAATAAAAATATATGTCTCCAACAATAACCTTACACAATGTTATAAGACAACGTAAAAAACGATTGATTAGATTCCCTTGAAAAATGGCTTCAGTAACACACTAAAGAGTATAACGTGATAACATACATCTCACTGAGCAGTATCTGTTAAAAGTTGGAACAATGAGTGACTGACTCACGCTAAAACTCACTTAACAAATACGAAAATTACACAGAAAAATAGGACTTGGTAAATCTCGGTTGGTATGAAACATTTCCAATCAATTTGCTTGAATATGACAATGTAAAATTTTTGACAAATGCCATTACTTAAGTCAGTAGGCTGAATTGATATACTTTTGCATTGTACCAATGGTAAAGGTGGTAGCTAACAGTCTGCCTATATTTTAAAATGGTATCCAACAGATTGCCTATATTAAATACACGTGCCAATATCTAACCAGTGCTTTGGAGAATTTGATCACAGGCATAAGCCCATACTTTAGTCATTATAAAGATGATTTTGAACAGTAGCTTTGTTGTTGGACTGGACTAATCTTAAATATTTCTCCGAATGCTAAAAAAAGGTATCAACATCAGAAAGGATTACTGTATAAAAGTGGTCACATGGTTGTCTAAGTTTAAAAATAGCCATCTCTGCAGCTTGTCTCGAATAGGCAACACCTGTTTGTAATGCCAAGTGGTGATTTATCGTTGACTATTCATGCAGATCTTTGGCATCAATGAAATTTTTATGAATAGCAGTTTGCAAGATCTTTTCAGGTACCAATGACTAACTTGGTTGAGACTTTATTTTTGGACCAAACTGTTGGATACCACCTTTAATATGTCACAAAATCTTAACACTATTGGGCAGTCCGATAACTCAGTTACTTCCCTTGAAATCAAAGGGAGGCTACTCGCCGCCGAGCCTCTGGGGACTAAGTAAAGAAAAAAAGATGGCGGACACGGACAAAGAAATCAACGAGGCTTGTGTAAGAATTAGACCATTTCAAGCTAACAGATTTAAAGAAGGCAGGGTTCGACATTAAGGACCGACCGAACGACATTCACTAGTAGATCGGTGGTTCGGTCTAGCTAAGTCCTAGGCTAGCTGGACCGACTGGTCGTGTTCTAAATCGGACAAACTTCGCCGAAAATCCACATATGAATGAATCAAGTCAAAAAAACAAAACAATGGTTAAACTCGGTCGCTATTGACGCTTGTCGATACATTTTCTCGGGAAACCCGTGTGCTATATTTAGCAGTATATATACATAGTAACAGCCTTGACATGCGTTCACTCATTGGCTGGTGTTTTCAGAACGAGGCTTTGTACCCTACGCACTTGTCAAATATCCAATGTCGTAATACTAATTGTTAAGCGGATACAAATGCTTATTTCTTCATCTATATTATTTTCTAATGTTTACGGAACTGTCCTATTATTATTTATACTATTTAAATAAAAATGCGATGGATAACCAAAGCACGAATAGTATTATACTGTCTGTAATGTTGAGATCTCAAGTATTACGACAACAGACTATAATACGGTTTGTTTATAACGCACTGTGCGCAGACGACACAAAAATATCGAGCAATGTACTTGAGTTTGATTTTTCGTCCGACAAAATAAAAAAAAAAAATAAAAAAAAGACGGACGACAGTACGAAACGAAAGAGCAAGGATGCTTCAATGAAACTGTGCGACAAAACAAAGCGGATAAGATCGTTCTGTCCAAAATGAACAGATGAGTTTAGTTGGCTAGATTTTGAAGAAAAAGAGCAATCTTATGTTTTGTAAGACATGCGATTTCAGAATCGATAATATAAAGGGGCATTCTCAATCTAAATCCCATATATCTCACCAATGTAAATATGATTTTAAGTACAACTCACCGCTCACTACTTTTGTTGCATCCTATACAGGGGAAATAAAGCAGGTTGAAAATAATGTGTGCTTAGCCTGTTCAGTTGTGTGAAAACGTTTAGTCATATAGGTATGGTCATACTTAACTTTCTAGTCATATAATTACCAATGTATGATACCTATATTATACTAGAAAATTAAGTATAATCATACCTAAGTTGCATTAATAGAATGTTAAGTTTCATACCAATTTTCTAGTCATAAATGTCGCATACTTAGTTATATTGGTATGTTTTGCAAGACAATGCTTGAACTCATATAACAATTTGATTTACGTATGTCTTTTATGTGTATTATGCGTTTTACATTTTGGTCTAGTCCAGTTTAGATCAGGTCTAGTAAGTTTTCTAAGTTACTGGACCACTGGTCCAGCTCTCAAAAAAGTTAACGTCGAACCCTGGAAGGACCTGGCGAATCGTCGTTTGGCTGGATCCTGAAGGGAATATCAGCTAATCGAGCGAATTATCGGCGTTTACAAGCTAGATATTACTGGCAATTATGAATTGAAAAGGAGAGACCAACTCGAGAAAAATTAGTAACACTTCACCCTTCCTTAACTGGTAACAGGTCGCCCTTGATCGGTAACAGTTCGCCCTTGATCAGTAACATGTCGCCGTCGTATATAAGTGTATACGTCAAGCAAAAGTGTATACTTGTTAACTTATTTATAATTATTTCGACACAATTCACATCAATTTGTATTTGTTTTCATCGGCTTCATATGCATTATGAGTACTTCGTATATAAGTGTACCATTTCCACGCGTTAAATGAAGGGGGAAAATGATGTCAAGTAAAGTTTATAATGGATTAAATTTGTTATATAGTGTATAATATATATAATATTTTATAAGATATGCATACAAATCAGGGGTGTGATTGGTCAGGTACGAAAAGGGAGGAAAATTTTCGGAGAGGGATTTGGGGGCCGCATTAGGCATGTATTTTTTGGATTTTGGAAATTCTTAAGTCCACAACAGTTTCATTTCACTAAAGTATTTAACCATAGAACCTAACTAGAGCAACACGTCCTCGAGACCCATACGATATGGTTTTCTCACAAAGAATACACATATACTTTCCTGGTCTGTCGACCTTTCTGATAAATTGGGACAGAGCTACACGAATACCATCAAGTTCAATTACACTTTCTAACCATTACCATCCGAATTTGTTTTTACATTCCGCATCTACATCTCTCGCCAAGTGAGAATCGTCCGTACGTTCAATATTCCGTGACAATTTTGGGGTGTTTTACTACTTTAATTTTCTAGGTTTAAACAGTCACCATCAAAACTTCAACGGATATGTTATCGCCAAGCTACGGCTTTTCTGATTGGATGAGCAGTCGGGTAACAACCAATGTAATCGCGCGTTGCAAATCGTAAGTTAAATCGTGTCTCAATCGAAACTCCTCGGATAATTCCGTCCTCGAGATGATACGTGAATTATCCGAGATGTTCAGATTTTCGCTTGTTGCCGCAGAGACAGTATTTTTAATTGGATGAATAGTTGGTTAACAACCAATGAAATTGCACGTTACAAATCGTTCGGCTTGGTAAGTGGAATCGTGTTTATGACTACGCCAAACGGTGTTCCCCGGGGAATTCTGTCATCTAGTCGGTCGCTTGTCGCGCAACTGAGGAACTTAAACGGATTCCGCGGTGTCCGCTCCCCCAACCCCTCTAAAATTTTCTCCTCGAATTTACGCGAATTGCAGAAATGGTCCTTGGCCGACCCAAATCCGCGGAAAAATCACACCCCTGACAAATACAATTAGTTGGTTGCCGTCTTAGTCGACTTCTTCATACTGTATTGCGTACGTTGCGAGATTGAATCACTGACTAGTCTATTAATTGCAAGCACTTATATACGTCTATGACGGCAAGCATCAGTTAAGATCATGGTGACTAATTATCACTCAAGATTAGTGCCGACGCTTTCATCATAATAATGACTAGGCAAAAGTCAATTAACAAACACACACTGACCAATTTATTAATTTTAATTTTTATATACGTCTATGTCGGTAAACATTAATCAACATCACACTGACTAATTATCTATCAAGATTAGTGCTAATGGTATCATCACAATAATGTCTGTAGGCAAACACTAATTAACGTTCACGCTTTTATGTGCAATTATAAGATAACTGCGTACTCAAGTCATCTTGAGTATGACAACATTATTAAAGTATTTGCAACAAAATATGTATGCAACTAAGTAACATTAAAATCCTTGCAACAGCGGAATTTTATTTAAATATAAATTATGAAATAAATAAACCATGTACACAGTATAATGATCTTATTTTAGGTCGCAACATTGCATTTAAATCAAGGAACAGTGACAGCTCACATATTGTACTGGGAGGATCAGAATTTTTTCTTTGGTTAAAACAATTTTAAAATATGAAAAATAAAAATATAATAATTTACGATGCTAATAATACATTGTCAATAATAATAAAGAATAAGGAGACAAAAGAAGCATACATTTAATGTGAATGGTGTCAAAATAATAAAAAAAAAAGTTTACATTCTTTTTACTTAATTTCTTAAAGATTTTTAAGGGCGAAGATTGGCGTATATACTTATATCAGAAGAGCGCATAATGTATATTAAGACGAAGAAAACAAATACAATGTGAATGGTTGTAAATAAATTAACCAATTTACTTTTTTTCTTGATGTATACACTTATATCCGAAGGCGACATGTTATAAAGTAAGGGCGAACTGTTACCTATCTAGGACGAGCTGTTACCAATCAAGGGCGAACTGTTACCTGTTGAGGGAGGGCGAAGTGTTATAATACCTTCGAAATGCGTCGCAGTCGCTTGTTTTGAGGAAATCGATGCCATGAAACAGTTCTGTTTTCGACCACCTTCCCGCTATAAACACCTTTAAATATTCAGCAATATTTCGGCGATGTCCATTTTGGTTTTGTTTCTTTCTTTAATTAACTTTCCATGTCACTCGATGTGTGTGTTATACACGCTGATAAAATTCCTATTTATACCCCGGAAGTTTTAATGCGCATGCGCATTCGGAGAGTACTCAAGGGCAGACAACTTAGTTATCGGACTGCCCAATTTTGTGAAATTAGTCTGACTGTGCTGTGCTGTATGATTTATAAGGAATGCATTTTTGTAACGATAAATGGTGGGCTGTGCTTGATTTTTTACAATGATACTTGGCACCAATAAACAGCATTTTGAGTGATCTTTTAAGGCTACAGTAATAGATTTGGTTGCGTGAGGGAAAGAATGGTCTCAACTGTTGGAATATCTGATATAAATCCATCTAAAATTGCAGTTACTATGTAGCATATCTCACCTTTTTGCAAACCTTCACAATCTTTTTTAGGTCATAATCTGAATTCAAGCCTTGCACCGTTGTGAGTGTTTTTCGACCGTTTCGTTGCTGGATTCGAATGTGGATTAGTTTATCTTGAACACCTTTTCCAACATCTTCTACTTGATCACTAAATGGATCATTTGATCCTGGAAATAAAGGGGGGAAAATATTAGTGCATCATTTAATGCAAACAAAAGCGAGAAAAAATGGGTGCTAGATGAACAATAATCAATTTAGTCAGTTTAACTGGTTTGGTCAGTTTTCTTGAAGAATCACTTACTAACAAAGTTTGTTTGTTTTTTTCTTTGTATTCACTATTATTAAAACTATTTACTTTTGACGTTTTGTTTTGAAAAGTGGCCATTTATTATATAAAAAAAAAAACTAATTGCGTCAAACAAAACAAACTAAGATACAAAGTCTATTTTACTATTTCAATGGGCGTTATTCTGACGAAGACACCAAAATTGATGTGGTTTCGCCAAATGAAGAACAGGAAAACAGTTCTTTCGATTTCGAAAAAAGTAGGTCAGTAATGACGCCATTTTGGCCAAAAAGGTCCTAAAATAAAACATTCTAGTAAATAATATATCGTCTTACCAGATAATTGGCCGATATCGATACTGGTCATACAACCGATTAAAGTTTTCCTTTTTAAAAGATGGGAAGTTCCCTTGATTTGGGAAGATGATGTTATTGGATACAAGCTGGCCGTTTAAGCTTTTACTAGATATTGTGAAACCCGGAAGTGATGATGACGTCACCGTGAGATGCGTTGTTTAATTTGCAGCACGAATGATAGATACCCACTAATAACCATCGTCTCGATCATCACTTGTGTTATTATTTTGGATGGGTTTAAAACCCCGGCTCTTATCAGTTCACTTTGAATAACATCGGACCTGATGAGTGGTCAATCGCTATTGATTGGGCTAATTTTCCTTGGTATATACTTTTTAATTGTTTTGTACCTAATACATTTTTTTTCGGTTCTTATTAACACATTGTATTCAATACCTGTTGTCGTTGGCGTTGGAGAAAGAATATAAGGATAGAAGAAGATGAGGCATTCTTGAGAAAACTACAATACGTCTCTTTTCAAACTAGCTTCGTCATCTTTCATAATTCGGGTAAATGCTATCGATCAACAACTGTAAGACCGTCCTAAAATGATAACCATTCAGTGTTCACCTTATTGAGCTATCTGATGTTGAAATTGTTGTAAAACTACAGTTTTTCTTGTTAGTGCGAAAGTACTATTGGTAAATATAAAAACAAATATTATTTGTTTGTTTTGGTTATATTTGTTTGTTTATTTTGACAGCAAGTAACTTAGACTATGATTTATATACAATAGATTAAGCGATGAACCATAGGACTTGTATTCTTCGTTCCGTTGAGAATTGCCTTGCCATGCGAACCGAAATATGTACATCTATGTGCTGTATTAGTTTAAACATATTTATTCAAGAAACATCATAATCAGTGTGTGTGTGTGTGTGTGTGTGTGTGTGTGTGTGTGTGTAAAGACAAAGGGATTGTTTCACTCCTGTACCAGAGAAAAACAACAGCAACAAACTCAGAGCAGTCATGGCATAGATCAAAATTACTTCAATAAATATTCTAGTCATCAAATAATTATATATATATAAGTAGACTGCACATACAAATACAAAGGTGCTAGTTTGCTCAGCATGTATACATTATATGTATGTATATCTATATGTATAGATTTTATGTATGTATTTCTATCTGTACTAATAGTGTGTCGTTGTTGTTTTTGTTGTTTTCAATTTAAATGATAAAACAAAAATAAATGTATCAATGTCGACATAAAATCAAACACAATACACAACTGTTTTTGACAGGTATTTGTATCATGAAGGCGAAGAGCAAGTTGTTGTGGGTGACAGTGCAATGTCAAGGTCATCACTTATTTATGTGTTCCATTTACTCTTAACCTGCTAAGCAAGAATCCTTATCAACATAAATTTTACCTTCCCGTCAATCGGAACTCCTCGGGTAATTCCGTCCTCTGGACAATCATCGTGAATTATTGCTCGATGCAATTGCAGCATGATAAGGGTTAACAGTTTACAAACGAGTGCGGTTGCAGCAACTCAGTCTCTTATCACGGCCTTTGAAACATCACATTTTAAAGATTTTAATTACTTTTTAATATTGCATCTTCGTGATAATGTTATCTTCTGGCATTGATGCGAAACAGAGAATTCCATTTTCGGAAAGCATTTATGCCCAAGAAATCACAGTGAAGCTCAATGGCAATACGAATGGCTCAATGGAGGTCCTTTTGGAGCAACACTGTCGTTTCTGCAAAATAACCTTGTGGGATTTAATTGCGGTGGTTACATATATCGAATCTGTGTGTACCGTGTACCGAAATGGTTTTTGCATTGATAAAATTGCACAAATTGTGTTCCTATGAAAATTCCATTGCCTCTCCTTTCGATAACATTGCTATATATCTGCATAGATGTATGTTTATTCAACCTCTGAAATGTTAAACGTATTCTGATGAAAGTCATTTTTTGCATGTTATATCTTTAAACGTTTCTCAACTGCCAAGTCACTTTGTTGTATATATTTGTTTGTGCAGCGATAAACATAATGCCCTTTTTATTTATAATAAACTTTTAAACGGTACAATGAGTTCTGTAAATATTGTTTCATTATAGTTATAATAGAGCTGCTTAAAATGACATTGTTTTAATTATATTTATATTTGGACCCCGTAAAGAAATGTTTTCATTATATTTATAATTGAGATTACATTATCTGTATAATAGGGCTCCTTAAAATCTTGGTTAAAAATTATTAAATATACCCACATATAATGTAAGGACATTACAACCTGAACATCAGATACCAGAACTTATAGCAACTGCAATCAAATATCATATCGATGTGATAAATGTACAAGAACATCGATTATACCACGATGATATGAACTTAAAATACCATGATTTTGAAAGAGGGTGGACATTTGTATCTGGCTCTGTTCTAAAGAATACTGGAAACTCAACAGTCGGTGGAGTGGGAATTTTGCTAATAGGTAAATAAGAATAGGTCCTATCAAAATTTTCACAGATATTTAAATTTTATCTACCAGTAGACAAAGGCAAACAAGGTAAATGCAAATGTAACAAAAACACAGAGACGAGACATAACACACATAAAGAAAAACTATCAGTTACCGCATTGGAACAGTCAATCGGCAAAAGGGCCAAATGGGGTGCTTAAACCTGGTTTGTGGAGCGCTCCAACCTCGCACTTCCTGAAGGTTTTTCTAGCAAACAAACAGTGTAAATAACAACATCCCGTCAAAGTGAAACAACTAACAGTAAGCACCTGCATCGGGAGTTAAAACAGATACAATGAACTTATATACATACATAACAACTAGCAACAAAATAAACTATAAACATATGTACAGTACGTACAGTAGATAAAAGCCTCGGCAACGTAAAAACAAAAACCCCAAACGAGAGATCAGTTTGAAATTAAAACAGCCCAAGCGCTGATATATTATAAGATATTATAGGAAAAAATAAAACAGTACAAGCGCTGATATATTATAAGAACAAAAAAACAAAACCCAAGCGCTGATATATAACAAGATCAATTTAAATATGGCATATAATGCCATGACATCATGTTCCAAATGTGTCAAAGTCCACCTGTCATGAAATCATTGATCAACGACGAAAAAATAACGTCACGAGTTATTGTGGCGACCTTCAATGGAAACCCTGTTCCAAGTATTGTATTTGTGGCGACCTTCAATGGAAACCCTGATCCAAATATTGTATAATGCTACAGTCAAACCAACACTGCTGATGAACAAGCAGTAATAGATTATTACGATGATCTCGCATTTTTCATCAGGTCCATTCCGAAACATAATATACTTATTGTCGGTGGTGATTTCAATGCACAGGAAGGCACGAACCAATGCCACAGATTCACATACCATCAAACTTCAAATAGAAATGGAGAACACATGGAACACATCTTAAACAAAAATGGACTAATAAATATCAATACACGTTTTCAAAAAAAGAAAAGGAAAGGAAACCTCTGGACGTTCACATATCCCAATGGACACAATCCACAACTGGACTACATGATGAGAAAATGGGCCAATAGTGCTAAGAACTGCGAAGCTTATTACTCCAAAGGTGGCATTTTTTTCTGATCGCATTGTCACATTAAATATAAAGCTCAGTTTACGAGCAAACAATGAAAGATCAGATGCCTATGCCAATTACAATTGAGAGCTGCTACATCAAAAGAAGGATCTTCAAAACCAATTCAGTCTTACAATAAGAAATCGTTACGATGCCCTCCAAATGAACGATCTCAATGAAAATAATGATGCAGAAGGCGCGTATAAAACTTTGTCATAGCTCATAATAAAACTGCTGAATTTGTAATCTCAAAGAAAGAGAAAAAGAAACAAATGTTTCCATGGGAAAATGAACTTATCCAGGGACAAAGAAGGGAGTTAAGCAAATTGACACAAATAAAGAACACGAGCACTAGCAAAAACAACTTTGAAAAACATAAAGAAGAACAGAAAGAACTCGAAGCTACATATCTCAAGGAACAACAGAGGTACCTTCAGTCACAAATTGATCAAATCAGAAATGTTTGCGAAAAATAAACACTCATCACTTGCATGACAAACAGTCAATGACATAACAGGCTGAAAAAGAGCTAATAAGGCCAAGATCAAAGCAAACAAACTGTATAATAAGGCTCTTTCAATATTTGTTACATTATCTGTATACTAAGCTTCCTTAAAATATTGGTAACATTACATGTATCATAAGGCTCCTTAAAATATTTGTTACATTGTCTGTGCTTCCTTAAAATATTGGTTACATTACCTGTATAATAGGGCTCCTTAAAATATTCGTTACATTATCTGTATAATAAGCTTCCTTTAAATATTGGTTACATAACCTGTATCATAAGGCTCCTTAAAATATTGGTTACATTATCTGTATAATAGGGCTTCTTTAAAATATTGGTTACATTATCTGTATTATTAGGCTCCTTAAAATATGGGTAACATTATCAGTATAATGAGGCTCCTAAAATATTGGTTACATTATCTGTATTATAAGGCTCCTTAAAATATGCGTAACATTATCAGTATAATGAGGCTCCTAAAATATTGGTTACATTATCTGTATAATAAGGCCCCTTAAATATTGGTTGCATTATCTGTATAATAAGGCCCCTTAAATATTGGTTACATTAGCTGTATAATAAGGCTCCTTAAAGATTGGTTAAATTATCTGTATGAGGCTCCTTAAATATTTGTTACATTATCTGTATAATAAGGCTCCTTAAAATATTGGTTACATAATCTGTATAATAGGGCTTCTTTAAAATATTGGTTACATTATCTGTATTATAAGGCTCCTTAAAATATGGATAACATTATCTGAATAATAAGGCTTCTTAAAATATGCGTAACATTATCAGTATAATGAGGCTTTTAAAATATTGGTTACATTATCTGTATAATAAGGCCCCTTAAATATTGGTTACATTATCTGTATAATAAGGCTTCTTTAAATATTGGTTACAATATTTGTATAATGAGGCTCCTTAAAATATAGGTTACATTATCTGTATAATAGGGCTCCTTTAAATATTGGTTACATTATCTGTATAATAAGGCTCCTTAAATATTGGTTACATTATCTGTATAATAAGGCTTCTTTAAATATTGGTGACAATATTTGTATAATGAGGCTCCTTAAAATATAGGTTACATTATCTGTATAATAGGGCTCCTTTAAATATTGGTTACATTATCTGTATAATTAGGCTCCTTAAATATTGGTTACATTATCTGTATAATAAGGCTTCTTTAAATATTGGTGACAATATTTGTATAATGAGGCCCCTTAAATATTGGTTACATTATCTGTATAATATGGCTCCTTAAAATATTGTTACATTATCTGTATAATAAGGCCCCTTAAATATTGGTTACATTACCTGTATAATTAGGCTCCTTATATATTGGTTACATTATCTGTATAATAAGGCTTCTTTAAATATTGGCTACATTATCTGTATAATGAGGCTCCTTAAATATTGGTTACATTATCTGTATAATGAGGCTCCTTAAATATTGGTTACACTATATGTATAATTAGGCTCCTTAAATATTGGTTACATTATCTGTATAATAAGGCTTCTTTAAATATTGGTTACAATATATGTATAATGAGGCTCCTTAAAATATAGGTTACATTATCTGTATAATAGGGCTCCTTTAAATATTGGTTACATTATCTGTATAATTAGGCTCCTTAAATATTGGTAACATTATCTGTATAATAAGGCTTCTTTAAATATTGGTGACAATATTTGTATAATGAGGCTCCTTAAATATTGGTTACATTATCTGTATAATATGGCTCCTTAAAATATTGGTTACATTATCTGTATAATAAGGCCCCTTAAATATTGGTTACATTATCTGTATAATTAGGCTCCTTATATATTGGTTACATTATCTGTATAATAAGGCTTCTTTAAATATTGGTTACATTATCTGTATAATGAGGCTCCTTAAATATTGGTTACATTATCTGTATAATGAGGCTCCTTAAATATTGGTTACACTATATGTATAATTAGGCTCCTTAAATATTGGTTACATTATCTGTATAATAAGGCTTCTTTAAATATTGGTTACAATATATGTATAATGAGGCTCCTTAAAATATAGGTTACATTATCTGTATAATAGGGCTCCTTTAAATATTGGTAACATTATCTTTATAATTAGGCTCCTTAAATATTGGTTACATTATCTGTATAATAAGGCTTCTTTAAATATTGGTGACAATATTTGTATAATGAGGCTCCTTAAATATTGGTTACATTATCTGTATAATATGGCTCCTTAAAATATTGGTTACATTATCTGTATAATAAGGCCCCTTAAATATTGGTTACATTATCTGTATAATTAGGCTCCTTATATATTGGTTACATTATCTGTATAATAAGGCTTCTTTAAATATTGGTTACATTATCTGTATAATAAGGCTTCTTTAAATATTGGTTACATTATCTGTATAATAAGGCTTCTTTAAATATTGGCTACAATATATTATAATATGGCATTTTGGAATATTGTTTGCTGTTTATGTGTAATATGGCTTTGTAACATTTTGTTTAATTATCTAAATATAGCATTCTTTAAAACATGTATGTATGATAGGACTCTATTAACTGATGTGTACATTATTTCTTAAATAGGATGCATAAACTAATTCTTTCATATTACGTATAAAATGGATTTAGTGATATATGTTTAAGTATAATGTATAAAATGGATGTCCCAATAATTTTCACACTATATGTAATATTGGACGCTAAAGACTTTATCAGCACAGGCGCGGATCTGGGCAGTTTTTGAAATTACGCACAATTACAAGCGAAATAACCTTTGTAATAATACGTTTTAATATATTCGGTTCTTTTCTAATGAATAACATGTAAAATGCGGACATGCGAAAAACTTAACGCAAAATATGAACGACTAAAATCCTGACGTGTTTGAGTTTAATCATTTTAAAACTTTTCAACTCGATTGGTGTAGTAATAAGAGTTTATAACATAGAAACCACGGAAAAAAAATAAATCATTCCTAACCCGGGTTAGGCATCGACTTTCTCTCATCTAGTGTGTTTGGTACTTTTAGATTTTAGATTTTTCGAGCGGAGGTTACGCATGTGCGTAAAGTGCGTAATGGCAGAAATGCGCTTGTATCAGCATATGGCGTTGATAATTCCGTCGGAAGGCTTCAGCAGAATATTATAAAGATAGAGGATCTGACACGAGTTCTCATTTTGTACAAACATTTAATGGTGAGCTTAAAACTAGCATTTTTCCTGGACGAATTTTAGAAATGTTTGTATTAAATATTAACGAGTGCTTATTACACGATTTTACTTGCAAACATACAATTTAATTCAATTTTAGCAACAAATGGTGGTATGAGACAATCTGCATTATGATGACGTCGATGACGTCATCTGTCAAAAAAAGCTGCATTACACTAGTTTAATATAACAAAATATGTAATGGGTATATTGAATGGAAAACAAGGGGAATCGTGCGATAAAATTACTTTCTAAACGTTTTGCACAAAAAAAGCCTGTATCAAACACGCCAAAGATAAATAAATAAATAAAATAAATAAATAAATAAATAAATAAATAAATAAATAAATAAATAAATAAATAAATAAATAAATAAATAAAATTTAACAAAAGTAACTAAAAAAATAATCCCACAACAATATTTCCAGTGGCGGCCATAATTTTTTATTGCAAAATGATACAAAAGTTTGAATTTGACAAAAGTATATACATGTTTGTGGGATTAAAAAGACAATTTCTAATAATTTTTATTTGTTCATTTATATGCAGTAATTTCCACTAGATTGAATAGTTATATAGAAATTGGAATTGCCTAATTAGTTTGTCTGACCGCATGACCACATGAAAGCTGCGTTTTGTAATAGACAAGCAAATGCTGATTGCCTAAAGTACAAAACTATTTTTTTAAAAACACACATTTTTTTCTCGTCTCATTGAAACCTCTGAGCAGAAACACCCCTCAGCAGCAACACTTTTTCGTGCCTCCGCCAGATGTTGCTGAGGAGAGGTTTTACTGTATATCCGCTGGCAGTGTTGATTGTCTTTTCAAGATTGGCATGATTGGCCCTTTCTTTACAACTTCATTAAAATAAAATGATATTTATTATTTGAGTTTCAAAATCGTTGTTACTTCCCCAAATCTGTTTTAAGATATTCGTACATGTATTTGATATCAGCAAATTGTCGGATACCACCCTTAAGTTTACGTTACGGGACCACGGCGGCAGCGTCTAGCTATAGGCGCATTACAGAAGTCTCCGCATCGATTTATAATATGATACATATGAGGGTGTAAATATTTATGAATAGGCCCATGCGTTGGTCTCACTACTACAATGTAAACGATATAGTTTTATCAATGAAAAATATAGATGTATAAATATATATTTTTTTATAATTATACCCTTTATATAATCTGTGCACATGTTCAACGTGTACGTATATTTGTTGGTTTCCTAGCTCTATTATTAAACAGTGCGCTATTATAGCGTAAGCTCACTATTTGCTGTGACCTTGTTATCTTCAGATGTATATACAAGCTGTTACCAGCCGGCTGTGGACTTTAGAAAGATAGACAAGAGGGAGGTTCAAAATGTGTAAAGCTATTATTGCACAATGTACGCGCAATCTTGACCCATGAGACCCGAGTTAGAGTTTTTATCTTGTTGCTTGTGGTTGTGACGGTTGCGATGGCGTATACAAAGGTAAATACAAATCGATAGCAGCCAATGGTCCTGAATATTATGTCAATTTCATGATTATTCAAAGTGAATTAGTTCAAGTTCAACATTTGAATAATAAAGCTAATAGTGATCGGATCATTTATTAATACTCTTTTGGCCTGTCATTGACATCGTTTCTACTAAAGACGAAATAAACACCCCACTTTCCAAGTGGTTGAAATTGAATGATTTCGAATAATTCTTATGTGCATTATGCTTTTAATACAGGCATAATGTATCAATGTTATGTAATTTTAAGATAGGTATTTCCTATTTGAGAAACGCTGCAGAGATGCTTTTTAAAAAAATAAGAAACCCCGTGACAACTTTTGAGATCACGTTATATCATCATTCGTGTAGTCCGCTGTGACGTCGATATCTATTTTAAGCCAAAATCCCTATCGTGCTTATTTATAGAATGGTTATTTATTATATTTAAAGAATGGACATCCAATGTGATTTTTCCGCAGTTTGTACTGTCTATCAATATTGGTAGCGTTAAAAAATCGTCTTAAATTAGACAAAAGTATCAATTTATGCAGAAAATGATGTCTTTATTCTCCAAAACGGTGGAAAGAAATATTGTAACAATATTGATATAAGCACACTGTCGGATACCCTCTTTAAGTTAGGGGCATGCTATATAATAAATCCTTAATGGAAGCACTACATTTACTTTTAATTACCCCATCTGGAGACTGGCGGTGGAATTCTCGTCCTGTTCTCTTACAACATTTTATTATTAAATGGTTACATATTTATTTTTGGAACACCCCCTCTGACTCTATCTTTACAATGGCGTTAGGAAATCAATGTAGACCGCTTACTTAGCATGTTTCGCTTTTCTACAATTTGTTAGCCATATATATAAACTCTATATCCGCAGGAAAGCAGGATTTACCAAGTGACAGGTTGAAATAGGAAAAAAGAGTGTATGTGAGAGAGAGAGAGGACAGAAATCCCTTTGTTAGGCAATACTGAATTGTTCTGGAAAGGAAAATTGTTGGATTTATTTTACTTTTATATTGGGTATTGATCTTCAAGTAAGTACCTTATAACATGTTATTTATATTATTTACATGACAATTTTGCGAAAAAGGCAATCAATAGTTAATATATGAGTAAAAATATGTTTATTTAAAGGTAATTAATAATTTACAATGAATAATGAATGTAATACAGAATTTGAAAATGATGTTCATGATGTCATTGAAACTAGCTAATAAAAGTAATTAAATTAATATTAATTAATTGTCTGCATAGTTCATCATATGCTAGCTTTAATGAATCACTTTCAAAAGATATAGATATATAATGTTTTACGTTTGGTATTGCTTATTCACCACATTCTAGCAACGGCCGTGGAGACTCGAACTCAGTTCTGAAAGAACCGACGCCAATCACTGATTCTTAACAAAGAAATGTACTCAGAATGGAAAAAACACACACCCGCCCTCAGCAAAGACAACGACAACAACCTTATTTATTTAATTCATACATTCAATCATTAAATAAATAAATAAATAAATAAATAAATAAATAAATACATATTGACACTTTATAAGTAAATCATTTTTAAGATTTACTTTAGCTTTGAACTTTGTTCATGGGAATGTTTGTTTTCTCAGTTTATGTATACATGTATGTAGACACAATTCGGGTCCCTACGTGGCGGTTAAACTCCATCTACTTGTTGGCGGAGGCAGGACTCGATAAATCTGCATGACAGCACCTCCGAAGGACCCCATTTTATCTGGGATACATCTATTCACGAATGTGTTCTCTGTAAGTGGGACACGGACCCATGCCGAGAGGCGCAGATGAATTATGTACGCCTTTTTCACATATGTGCCATAAATGTACTTAATGACATGTAAACGTTTTAAATGCAATATTCACGTGGTGAGGTCGTTGATACATATTCCCTTCAACAACATAAGAAACATTCAAAGTAAATA
This sequence comes from Sinonovacula constricta, assembly GCA_007844125.1. Classification (NCBI taxonomy): domain Eukaryota; kingdom Metazoa; phylum Mollusca; class Bivalvia; order Cardiida; family Solecurtidae; genus Sinonovacula; species Sinonovacula constricta. Next base: position 1,508,386 of record CM017572.1, read on the forward strand.
GCTTCCGCCCCCACCCACTCCCATCACACACACACGCGTGCGCGCTTCTTATGTTATATTTTAGAATCGCCTCTGAAAGCCAGTGATTTTTACAGCTTTGGGACTGAAGTCCCGGTTTACAATATGCTTTTAGAAGCCAGGGCGCCTATCCCTAAACGGCCCTATATTTCTATTAGGCAGTTTATTTCCCAGTGTCTTATCGGCAGCCTCGGAACACGTCGCCCATGTCTGTTCACGGAGAAACCCGATTCGTTACGACTGTCATTGGCTTGCAGTAGTTGACTTCTGTCACAGAGATCATGGGCGAATCGGGATCATGGGCGGATCCTGAAAGTATTTTTATCATTTCAAAGTCTGCCAAATCTTTATGGCATTAGTGGTATTATTGTCATATATGTGGCCAGTACTACAGATAAGAACAGCAAGCACGTATTTACGCCTAAAATGTCTTTAAAAAGTCTCATTGAAATTAAACTATTCAGGTAAAAGCAGATTTTCTATGAAGGTCTGTGTTACGACAGGTGTCGCTATTTAAGATTTATTTACAAAATGTCACGTTTACTAAACAATGAAATGGTGCATCAGAAAGAACAAGCCAGCAACATACACGTACAATAATGTTTTATTTTAACAAACAATTATATCTATGGCTTAACAAAATAATAGCAAATATATCGGACAAAATTTGAGAATGCAAAACAAATGTTAGCTTACAGTTGATCTCTTTAGGAGGTGTCCCTTTAATAGTCCAATTAATAATCCAACGTCGAATAATCCTGAAGAGTTTTCGGTAGTATGTCCTCGTAGATAAACACAGTTGAAATAATCCAAAGGTAGAACAATACACGAATATAACGAATATATTTTATATAATTCCGAATCCAACACTTTAATATGTATATCACTGTATAATCTAATAAGTCCACGTAAGTTCCAACACAAAAAAGGTTTAACATAGAAGCTGCAAGTATTTCCAAACTATCTGTCCAAACTTTTGTCAGAAATTAAACTTAATCGGCTAACAAGCCCTTATATAGACCCAAAAAAATTCTAAAAGGCAGAAGTCTACAGAACATTCACGATACCCAGTTAATATGAATTTTCTAGCATGATCCTTTTCTTTCTACGTCATGCGAAATATGTCAGTAATATAACTATGGTAAACAACCCCTTAACCTGACTAGCGTAACCTTAAACGCTGGTGTACTAGCCTACACCTCCATCCCTAAAGGAAAAAAAGATTTATGCAATAAATCTTTTTTTAGAAAATTAAATTTACAATAACTCAATTAAGTAAGTTATTACAACAATGATACACAATACAATATAAGTGTCACAAATCTGTTAAACAGATGTAATATCAAAAACATATGAAATTTCACATTAACTCAATGTCAAGCATCTGAAAGGGACGAAACGACACTTCATGGTGGCTTCTAGATGCCAACACTCTTCTAATGGATGCTCGCCCTCAGACCCTCTAACACTACTTGTACCTATAGCTGTCGCTCAATTTGACCGCTCCCCTTTAGCCCATATAAAATGTTGTTATAGCATATCGATTACCTTTGTCGCCGAGAAGACAGACAGTTTGTACTCGTAAATAAGTTTCCACCATCTTCTGAAATTCAGGAAATGGCTATATTTAGCTACTACATTTCAAACGTTTTCTAAAGGGAATTTGTCGACCAGACTCTCTAGCAAGGCTAGCAAAATACTGGATCAGTCACTGGGGATGATTCTTTTTTAGAGGGTAAGGAAAAAATAATACAAAGTGAGGACTTGCCAGTTTTATGCTCTATTTGGGATCTAGTTAATTTTTATCAGACTGAATAATAAACAAAAATACTTCATGAAAGTACCGTATGCTCTAAGCACCACGGTTTATATAGGAATTATACGTATTATAGATCTATATAGAGTTGTTGGTGATGTGAATTTTACTTGAATGATTTCCTAATTGGTAGTTGCGAAGTTTCCCTTTCCCTTTTAAGTCTCTGAGGTAATTGTATAATTATAAAGAATGTAGGACAACACACATGATCGGAAATTTTGTTTTCCAAACAATATCTTAATGAACAATGTCTGATATACTGTGACCTTTCTCTATATGTAAGCACCAATATATCTACTATCTTTTTTCTTCTTCTTAACGTTCCAGCAGGTGACACATTTAGAGCTACAAGTAAATACCTATGCCGAATGCAATTTCAATGAACAAAAGACCCATATGCAAGTCCTTTACATAATTTTAAGATTATTATTCGTGTGTATACGTGATTCCAAGTTTAAACTTGTGCGAAATAGACACTGTTGTCCGGAATATTCTAAAATCCAGACATATATTAACAAGTAGAGATCCACGTTTGCCCATTCAGTTGTGTATATTTAGGTCTAGGTTCTTACGTTAGGCATGATATAGAATGTACAGGAACTTAAACAAGGATCTTGATCTATATTGATCGATCAGTCAGTCTCAAATCACTATGTGCAGGAGACCTAAAAATTCTATAAACATCAGTGCAGGACAGTGTGGTTTTTTTTAAAGAGTGTTACACAACAGAGAACAGAACGTGACATATATATTTATTTAGACTTTAGCAAATCAGCTCATATCCCTTGTAATAAAGTTTTGCCAACTTCAATTTTCCCGCCCAAAACGGTGGGCGTTGTTTTCCTCAAGCGGAAACTTCGGACTTTGTTGATAAATGCCGAGACGCGAGTAAAAACGAGTAATATCCGGTACGACGAAAGCAAAAGAAGTAACGTTTTGACATGGCTCGGAAAAACGCTCAGAAAAATGGTAAATTACGTTTTGTCACGCTTTTCAGACACTATCATACGTTAGCGAAGATGTTTAATTTCATAAACAAGTGCTGCACTCTTTCTCAGGTCGAATATACACAAATTGCATTCAGTATTTTCGAAAACTGAACTGACCCCGTTTAAACAGAAATCCATAAATTTTTGCAGTGTTGTCATTTTTGTTGCTGCTTAATTTTTATAATGTTTCATCTCCTTCGTAATACATCAACAGGGGAGTGAAAATGTTTGATTTGCTCCTTTTTAGCAAATTGACAATGACTTTATTTCATCAGTATTTAGGTAACTTTCCAGGGCATGTTTACACTGTCTTAACTCTTATGTAATGTTGACTGCCGTGGTTTATAGAAGTAGGACCACATAATGTTCTTAATTTATTGAGTAAACTTTGTTATAAATTTCTGCATGTTAAATTGACAAAATGCCATCACCTTTATTAAAAATTAAATTTGGATAATTAATGTAAGCAAAAACTGCACCATGTTGTAAAACACACTGAAATATTTCAGTCCCACCCAAAGTTTGAATTGTCACGATCTGGTCTCGGTTGAGTGACATTGAATAGCAATGCTGTGTAGATTTACTACACCCAACCAGGAACTGGAGTTAAGTCATGTTTTGACAGGGTTCAAAGTGGAGAGTCATTGTGCAATATATATATATATATATATATATATTTATTTATATATATATTTATATGGGTGCAGTTGGACTTGGAAAAAAAAACACAGCCAAAAATACATAATCTTTCAATGTTATAAAGGAAGTTTAGTGTAACCAAAAGGAAAGACTTTTCAATGTTGAAGAATCCTCTAAAAATATACTAATTTACATGTAAAATGTTCAAATTTGTTACAGATTTTTGATATTGTTTCATTGCATTTGAAAATGTTGCCATGATTTAAAGTTTCTTGGATGTATCTAAACAAGATGTATTTGACACATGGTCCAAAGAGTACAAATAACTAAAAATTATTTAATTCATGTTGCTGTTAACAGTTAATATACAGTCTCGACACAATCACAAATGATATCATTAGGCAGGTTTAAAAAAATAGCAGATTTTTTAGTTGTAGCTTTCAATAGTAATGCAATCAAATATGTCATAAACCGTATTCATTTGATTTTAATCTAAGACTTCCACAACAGTAGATTATTAATGAAAACCACTTAAAGGTTATACTTCCAAAATAAATTGAGCTTAAAACTTAGTGACATCCCTATATATAGATTTAGTAATGATAATTACTGCCTTTACAAGACTTGAAAACATTTAATCTAGAGTTAATCTATTTATATATGGGGAAACTGGTGTCATAATGGAGTCATCAACTTGTAGTTCCACCGACTCATCATCCAGTCACTGTGTAGATTGTCATGGCGAAAACTTACAGTTGGGAGGTCTTACAGCTATCCTGACATTTGTCCATCACTGTAATGGACTTACATGCTGAACACCCAGGGCTGGAAAAATACGCTAGCCCGACGTCCCGGACTAGTCAACATGTAGTTTCGGGCTACTGACCATTGGTCATTAAATTAGTCCCGGGCTAGTCATTAAATTGACGGCCGGACAAGTGACAATACACAGCGGTACCTAATTAGCGATGCAACCAATCAAGCCTTGGGCGTTTTATCAACACCACGTAATGGCTTCGCATAGACAATTCAAACGCATCCCAAAACAGCCAATCACGACGCGCGATACATCAACGCTTAACATGATCGGCCAATCAATGTGTAGGTGACAAATAACGGCATTAATACTGCATATTGAAGTACATGTGATAAGTGATAATTGATTCGCGAACTTTTTAAACTCGGCACGCGAAAAGTAAAAGGATTAGAGCCAGGTAAGTCTCAGTTTGATGATCTTTACTTTCATTGTCATATCTGAATACAATAGCCCAATTAAACAATACTCGATGCCAATTAAGGTGGGTATAAGGTATATCTTGGTACGAGATTGAAGATGATTTTATTTTAATCCATCGTCAAGTCTGTGCAAAACGCAGTAGTAAAATATGCAGCCATGTCACTCTTGAAATATTTTACATTTGGAAACACGAACTCTTACACTTTGAATGAAAATCAACAAAGTCACAAACTGGCGGAAGTAAACGGCGACTTGAAGAATGCCCTAACACTCCAACGAAAATTAAGTCAGCAAAACTTGACAGCAAAACAATGTCAAAGGATCAGAAATACGAGGACAACGAGAGAGAAATTTTTTGGATAAGTGGCTTGCAGATTTTCCATGGTGTAATGTCAGAATACTGTAAATATGTTATGGAGACAAAGTATTTGTATAAGTGAGTAACATAAAGTGTACAAGTGTATTGGCCCAACATTTACGTGTCAGGGTCAGGATGATAAAAATTTGACATTGTTACAAAAACAATGTACACGTAATGTATTTTCTTTATAAAATCAGGACATTGCAAGAGCTATTTAATCAGTTGTAACTTATTTATTCTTTACTTTTGTGTTAGATTATATGCTGTTTTACAGACAAAAATAAAACAAAAACTTGTTTATACCTCGTTTGTTAGTTATATATATGACATATTAGTGTCCATTTATTGAAAATGATGCACATTTTCGGACAAGTCATCTTTGTCCTGGTTACTAGTCCGGGACTAGTCATGAGAAAGAAAATTTTTCCAGCCCTGACACCACTATAAAGCTAGGCTAGACTTAAGATGGATAATCATACTTCAAAGAGTAATGCATTCTAATTTTTCACAACTGCTGACTTCGTGTTGTTCACATCATGCAATGGTTTTGCTTTGATAAAGAGGATTGTGCTTGATGTGCAGTATTATTGCTTTATTGCTTATTTACTTCCAAGTGACTGTGCGTGTCAAGGAGTCATAGGATTTATGCTATACACAGTGAAGGCAGCACTATATCTGCTTCAAGTGAACACTGCCTCCCGATAGCTGAAATACTGTTGGCTGGACTTACCAGCAAACAAAAATGATATTCCTTCTCTAATTTCATTTTTCTAATATTTGGAGTTAAAATATTTTTCCATATCAGGACTTATTATAATATAAAATTTACATTTGATTATTAGAAATTATTAGTCCTAAGACTAAACACATATCTTTTTTAGAAAATTCTAGTACATTATTTGACTTCAAATAAATGATATCATCAAGAACAAAACAAACTAGCCAAGTCTACTAACTACAGCATGTGTAAGAACATAACATTTTTATTTTCATAAAAAATTAAAGTTTGGTAGCACTTTTTTCACAAAATGGTCTTATGTTACCACTGTTCCTTTAGTGTCAGTAAAATACAGATCAGGTAGTTTTTGATCAGCTTGATTTATGCCGTTTTTGACAAAGCAAACAATTGTATGGGAAATCATACATCACACACAAAGCTATTATTCATGACTGTTATAAAAGTGCCCATATTTCAGGCTGTGGTTTATGGATTTTAGTTTAAATGGCTGCTGTTGTATTGTGCAGTGTAAAATACATTGTCTTTTGTTTTTAGGTTTTCTATCAATAACAGTGTATGTTGGGTCTATTCTGTATTTAGGTTTTCTATAAATAACAGTGTATGTTGGGTCTATTCTGTATTTAGGTTTTCTATAAATAACAGTGTATGTTGGGTCTATTCTGTATTTAGGTTTTCTATAAATAACAGTGTATGTTGGGTCTATTCTGTATTTAGGTTTTCTATCAATAACAGTGTATGTTGGGTCTATTCTGTATTTAGGTTTTCTATAAATAACAGTGTATGTTGGGTCTATTCTATATTTAGGTTTTCTATCGATAACAGTGTATGTTGGGTCTATTCTGTATTTAGGTTTTCTAGCAATGACAGTGCATGTTGGGTCTATTCTGTATTTAGGTTTTCTATCGATAACAGTGTATGTTGGGTCTATTCTGTATGTAGGTTTTCTATCAATGACAGTGTATGTTGGGTCTTTTCTGTATTTAGGTTTTCTATAAATAACAGTGTATGTTGGGTCTATTCTATATTTAGGTTTTCTATCGATAACAGTGTATGTTGGGTCTATTCTGTATTTAGGTTTTCTAGCAATGACAGTGTATGTTGGGTCTATTCTGTATTTAGGTTTTCTATCGATAACAGTGTATGTTGGGTCTATTCTGTAATTAGGTTTTCTATCGATAACTCTATGTTGGGTCTATTCTGTATTTAGGTTTTCTATCAATGACAATGTACGTTAAGTCTATTCTGTATTTAGCCGACGCTCTACCAATTGCACTACCAGATCCTGTAGATTAGGAATTTGTCTAGTCAATTCTGAAAGGGTCCCATTACACAATCATTAAAAAAAGAAGATCCCCCAAAGCTGGAAACTAATCACCCCTTGATTGTTGGAAAGATCATCTTAAGAACAGTCCTTTAAGTCATTCTGTTAAATAAAAGTAAGCAAGCTATCCATAGTGCTTGCATGATCTTATCTTGATGTTTTAATGATTGTTTTAAAGCTGCGACAAGTGTTTGTTTTAAAGTTTTGATAAAGTGGTTGGTTTTAAGTTTTGGTCTCTTTTACCTATAGTTAGCTGTAGCATATGTTATATATCTGTATCTACCAGACCTGTTAGTGCAGTAGATGGCATGTTGTCTCCATGTACAGGTGCCTGCAGGTCCAAACCTTGGCCCCGACAAAACAAGGTCATTACAAATTGTAGTGGTAGTGCTGACACTCAAGAAAATATAAAGTTACTCTCCAGAGTTTTTTGCCCGTAGTCAGAATAATGTGACTGTGTGGTGTCACTCCAGGTATTTACTTGAGTTTGTTGGTTTGTTTTTGAAATCTTCAAGATATTGTATTCTTGGCTAGGTACCTTAAAGGTGGTATCTGACTGTACCAGATTTTTTTTCTGAAACAACCATATCAGTTTTTGTTACTTCAGAAGCTCCTGCAATATGCTGTTTATTGATGTATACATCTATATGAAAAGTGCAGCGAAAACAGCCCACTTATCATTAGACACGTGTATTTCTATTACGATATCTGTATCTGTTTTAAGCCAGAGTCCTGATTGGATTTATTTATAGATTTAAAAGAAATGAACAATAGAGCAAGTTTTTTTCGTAAGTAGTGCCGTTTAACAATTGTAATAGTGTTCAAACGTTTATTTATTTAAACTTAAGCATGAGCATATGCCAAAAATATGCCCAATATAAAAAAACGGGTAAGATTTTGTTAATTATATTTAATGTAGACATGCTGTTGAATGCCATCTTTAATTAAAGATTGGATGCTTTAAACACATTTTAATTCTACTGCTTTTTGTTAGATTTGTGACAAAAGGCAATATTTTCATACACTCTCTGCCTTTATAATACAAGTAACAAATCAGCAATTATGTAACTTGTAAATAGTATCATAAAGAATGAAAACCTAGAAGACAGGAGTATATCTAAGCAATGTATGTTTTATCTTTAATTGGGAAAGCTATTTAAGATGTACTGTCCTGTTACACAAAGTTATTGTGTGTTACTCTCACAGATATCCCTGCAACGGGCTCATGGTCGTAAATGTCAAGGTTCTTGATGTGTAACAAAGATAGATTTATTTTCTTTTTTGGAGGTTTATTTATATTGTACACTGATTCTTTCATATTTATTTTTTTTTTATCTGAAAACTGAAGGATCACTTCAATAATTTAGCATATTACTATAGAGCTATGACCAACAGTAGCATGAACCTGTGACAGAGGTAAATGACCTGACAGTGTAAGAGATTGAGGAAGAACAAGGAAGTGTCATGTGAACAGATTGTTCTAAGTGATAACGCCATCAGAGCGTCGGTGCAATTCAGAACTGTTTTTTACACCACTACCTGTGCAAGTATACAACAATATAAAGTTTCTCAGGGGCTGCCTGTGGTCGAGTGGTCAGTGACGTCGAGGCCGCAGCCCCTTACCGCGTGAGTTGGAGTCCTGGTTGGGGCAAAACCTTTCATGTGGGGAGGTTTTCCAGCTAACCTGCAGTGTTTCCAGGGGTTCTTCCCAGACTTAAGTTGGGATCTTCTTTTCATAAATGATTAGTAAGTGATTGTCAGTCTGACTATTATTGTGTCAGCGCGATGTAACAAAAAACTACCGTTATAAAAGAATTTTTGAACTGGTTTCACATGCCACTTAACCATCGCCATTCTAAATTTAGCAATTAACCCAAATTCTTCATAATTTTTTCACATCTATATAAAGCCAGCAAATGGTATAGATGTGGATCTATACAATATGGTTAAGTCTGAGCAATTTTTATAATAGATGGTCTAAGAGTAACCATTATGTAATTTGTGCTAGGAGAGTAAACCTATTCTACAAAGCTTTGTTTAAAGTGCTCTCATTGTTAGTGCTTAGTTGTTGAACTTTGCTCAAGTATGGCCCTATTAAAGTTGATCCTCAGTGACTTGACATATCAGCCATACATTCTGTAAGAATAATAAGATTTAACCATGTTGTTTTTTTACAGGTATTTATTCCCTAACATTAAGATACCACTATTCCTATCAAGAATGTCTTAAAGGGTTTCTGTGGCCCAGTAGGTCATCTCTAAATTATAACTTTCAGCCCACTTACCCCCTAGGTTCAAGTCCAAGGTGGGGCAAAAACTTGCATTTGTGAGAAGTCATATCTCTAATGCTAAACAGAATGTGTTACAAAACCTTTTTTGCTAATTTATAATAGGTATATTATTGAATCTCAGATATAAAATAATCAAGAAAAAAACAAGATTCATGTGCCATAGTGCTGCTAGAAACTTCTCGATATGAGGCTTCCATATAGTACTACCAGACCCAATAGCTTTTACTTTACCCCCACCCTATAATGTACGTGGGCATTTATTGGTATAAAGTTTGCCCCACACCCTATATTGTACCTGGGTATTGTTGTAAAGTCTATCCCACTTCCTATGTTTTACGTCTCAAGCCCACTACCTATTTGTACCTGAGTACTTATTGCTGTAAAGTCTCAAGCACACTACCTATATTGTACCTGGGCACTTATTGCTGTAAAGTCTCTAGCCCACTACCTATATTGTACTTGGGTACTTATTGCTGTAAAGTCTCTAGCCCACTACCTATATTGTACCTGGGTACTTATTGCAGTAAAGTCTCAAGCCCACTACCTATAATGTACCTGGGTACTTATTGCTGTAAAGTCTCTAGCCCACTACCTATATTGTACCTGGGTACTTATTGCTGTAAAGTCTCTAGCCCACACACTATATTGTACCTGGGTACTTATTGCTGTAAAGTCTCTAGCCCACTACCTATATTGTACCTGGGTACTTTTTGCTGTAAAGTCTCTAGCCCACTACCTATAATGTACCTGGGTACTTATTGCTGTAAAGTCTCTAGCCCACACCCTATATTGTACCTGGGTACTTTTTGCTGTAAAGTCTCTAGCCCACTACCTATAATGTACCTGGGTACTTATTGCTGTAAAGTCTCTAGCCCACTACCTATATTGTACCGGGGTACTTATTGCTGTAAAGTCTCTAGCCCACTACCTATATTGTACTGGGGTACTTATTGCTGTAAAGTCTCTAGCCCACTACCTATATTATACCGGGGTACTTATTGCTGTAAAGTCTCTAGCCCACTACCTATATTGTACCTGGGTACTTATTGCTGTAAAGTCTCTAGCCCACTACCTATATTGTACCGGGGTACTTATTGCTGTAAAGTCTCAAGTCCACTACCTATATTGTACCTGGGTACTTATTGCTGTAAAGTCTCTAGCCCACTACCTATATTGTACCTGGGTACTTATTGCAGTAAAGTCTCAAGCCCACTACCTATAATGTACCTTGGTACTTATTGCTGTTAAGTCTCAAGCCCACTACCTATATTGTACCGGGGTACTTTTTGCTGTAAAGTCTCTAGCCCACTACCTATAATGTACCTGGGTACTTTTTGCTGTAAAGTCTCTAGCCCACTACCTATATTGTACCTGGGTACTTTTTGCTGTAAAGTCTCTAGCCCACTACCTATATTGTACCTGGGTACTTATTGCAGTAAAGTCTCAAGCCCACTACCTATAATGTACCTTGGTACTTATTGCTGTTAAGTCTCAAGCCCACTACCTATATTGTACCGGGGTACTTATTGCTGTAAAGTCTCAAGTCCACTACCTATATTGTACCTGGGTACTTATTGCTGTAAAGTCTCTAGCCCACACCCTATATTGTACCGGGTACTTATTGCTGTAAAGTCTAGCCCACACCCTATATTGACCTGGGTATTTACAGCAATAAGAACCCAGGTACAATATAGGGTGTGGAATAGACTTTACTGCATTAAGTATCAAGGTGTTGATTGTGTTACAACCCTATACTAATTCTTAATTCATCTGCTTACATCTGCATGCAATAAATACTAGACCCGTAGCTTGAGATTATAACATAGCAGCAAAAGATAATCTCACTTACCTGGATCTACACTGTTGATAACCAAAGCCTGGTCAATTAGTGTATAAACAGGCTTAGATCAAAGCCTGGTCAATTAGTGTATAAACAAGCTTAGATCAAAGCCTGGTCAATTAGTGTATAAACAGGCTTAGATCAAAGCCTGGTCAATTAGTGTATAAACAAGCTTAGATCAAAGCCTGGTCAATTAGTTTATAAACAAGCTTAGATCAAAGCCTGGTCAATTAGTGTATAAACAGGCTTTGTGTTGGTCAGATTGACTTCCCCTATACCTGGCACTGGTACCTGTCTTATAGGACAGGGTGGCATCAATATCTGATCAGTTGTGTACCATGGCCCTGTAACTTCGGTCCAATTTTGTCGGCGTTCATAGTAGGAGGCAGGACTGGGATCAATTATTCAGACACTTGTGGCCTACAGTTCAGGTCTATGGGCTATTCAATAGTGCTATATTGTAAAATAAAATCAGACAGTAGCAGTAATCTCATCTCTTGTTTCTCCAAGAATATTTGTTGGACAGGAGTGAGACATTTCTGTGATGTTACAATTTTTTTCTTGCATGACTGATAAATATGATTAAAGTTAAATGTAGAGGCTGGTTATTAAACTGCCATATATTTTTGTATACTTTTTTTTAAGTTTAAATGATTTTTTTAGTTTGGAAGTATTTAATTTTAAATATTTTTTATTATGGCTTTGTTTATTTTGTTTTGTTGATAGCTGAGAAATGGGAATAATTGTTCTAGTGTTTCTAGCCTATTCTAAGACATTACTTTATGTCTAAATGGGTTTATGAATGAAACTAAGGAAATTTTCTTTTAAATTTAAGAATATATCCTAGTTTAAGTTTAAGTCAAAACTTTAAGTCAGAAAAAAACTAAGATTCTTTATAAATAAAATCACCGGTCTTTAAGCTCTTTTTGTTTGCTATATGTGAGAATAACTTGCAAAGCACACCCATATCATGATTAAGTAAATAGTATATATCGAGATCAGAGTCTTCATCAGAATATCTAATTTACCTATTGGTGTACTTGGTGTGAGTACATTACCTAGAACTTTTGTATAGATCCTCCATCGGCAGAATAGTGAAGATCTAAATCAGCCAGCTCCTAGCTGGAGCTATCTGATCAGGACCAACAATATTTTCTTCTTCCACTACCAATGTCACTTGTTGCCACTGCAGAACACTGGCGCCTGTGGGCACCTGTGGTAGAGTCCTTAACTTGTATCTCCTCTGTCTTCTTGCTTAGCCTTTCACCACATGGGTTGGAGGCTTGTTCAGGGTTAAGGATTTAATGTAGGAAGGTCTTTCAGCTTATCTGTTGTGTACTGGTGGTTCTATGCAAACCTTTGTCTCCAGTCTTCCTCCACCAAAATTGCTGTATCCCTATAATATCCATAATTGTTTGCTGTGATGTTGTCAAAAACAATTGAACAAAAGGCCAACCTATTTGAATTTCAAAAGGGCAGGTAACCATTAATTTAATTTTGATAAGACTTATGTCACTTTTTTACTTAGAAATTTCCAATTCTAGTGGAGCATGTCATCTTCAGAGAGCTCTTGTTCATTCTGGAATTTTTTATATGGTATTACATGAATATTTGTTTTTTTGTTTAATGTCAAACCTCAGCAAATGTTGCAGCAGTCTGTATTGTCCCTGTTGTACTGTCTCATGTAAGAGTATACATAATGTTTCATTGTCACTGCAAGAACTGGCATACTGTTCCTTTTACCCACATTATTGAAGCTAATCTATTTTTCCGTTTTTGCTGCCTATTAAGCACTAATTAGTGTGTAGGTCAAAGCCTTCCAAGTGTGATATTTTGAACCCTAAGCTTGCTACATATTTTAAAAACCCAGACTAAGTCTTAATTATCGTCTTACATCGATATGCAAGAAGCCTAGATGTATTGTTACAGGTTCAGCAGCCAATAGTGCAGATCCTGCTCAGACAGCTCCCAGCAAGGAGCAAGCTGATCTGGATCTACATGATTTGCCAGTCATATAAATGTGTTTAGCAAGCTAAGGGTTAGATGGAAGAGGCCTTTACAGTGCATCCATAATGTTTTAAGAGAGCTCTTAAGAATACATTTTATAAGTGCTTGTACTTTTGGAACAGGAGTAACCTTGTGGCGTCAGTCATATGTTCTGTATCTTTATCATTATTTTTATAAACAGAAAAAGCAACAGTAAAATCCTACCATCATCATTATCACTATCATCATCAGCAGCATTATCACTATCATCATCAGCAGCATTATCACTTTCATCAGCAGCAGCATTATCACTATCATCGACCATCATCATTGTCACTATCATCTACCATAATCATTATCACTCATTATCACTATCATTATCATCATTATCACTATCATTATCACTATCATGTATCACTATCATCTGTTACTATCATGTATCACTATCATCTACCATCATCATTATCACTATCATCTACCACTTTCATTATCACCATCATATTTACTATTATTATCACTATCATCTTTAAATATCACTATCATCTACCATCATCATTATCACTATCATCTACCACTATCATTATCACCATCATAATTACTATTATTATCACTATCATCTTTAAATATCACTATCATCTACCATCATCATTATCACTATCATCTACCATAATCACTATCATTATCACCATCATAATTACTATTATTATCACTATCATCTTTAAATATCACTATCATCTACCATCATCATTTTCACTATCATCTACCATCATCATAATCACTATCATTATCACCATCATTATCATCAGCAGCAGCATTGTCCTAATACAATTACTTTCATCATTATCAGCAGCATTTTCACATTACAGTAACAATCGCCAGCATTAGTATTGTCACATTATAACCACCATCATTGTGTGAGTTTGGTCCAGTCCAGTAGATATTAGCAGCTTAGCGGACTGAAGGTCCAGTGTTTTTTTTTTCAATTTCTTTCATGAAGAATGGCCTGTTAAGGTGAAAATTTAAAAACAACACTGAATGTAATACAGAAAAGCAGCTTTTAAAACAAAGCAACACTTTATTTGAAACCTTGCCAGATTTGCTTGATGTTACTAACATTTGCCAGATAAACAAACTAGATTATACACTAAAGGACATCAGAATTGGAACTTCTTTGAAAAACAAGAGGTCTAAGATAAGCCTCATGTAACTGAAGGTTTGTTTTAAGAACATTTTAGTGTTTGCACATGTATGGATGATAATTCAGTGCAAAGGACTTAATATGGGAAGGTCTTCCAGCTGACCTGTGATGCACCAGTGTTTTTTCCACAAAATTGCTGGTGATGCTATAATGACCATAATTAGTGGCAGTGATGTATTTTAAAGCTAAAACCAACAGACTATAAAAATTATTTTTGCTAAAGACTTAGCAGCAAATAGTGCAGATCTCAGACTACTTCAGGTCAGAGGTGTAGAAATCTTTTTGGACCCACTCGCCCTGCATGTCGAATGAATGAGTAAGTGCACTCGCCCTTACAGAAAGTACACTCTCCCTTACATTTTAAATAAAATTTCCACGTGTCTACTGCAAAGATTTACACATGCGTTCCGAAAGCTATCATTACAATAAATGGATCAAGAATAAGTAATGGACTAGAGATTCATTATCTTCTTTCACTCTTTCTTACTGTCTCGCTCGCTCTCTCATTTTTTATCATCACCCCCACCTTGTGTAAAAAACGTTGTCTTCATTTGTTTCGACATTTTGACATACAGATAGAAAATACGTGCACTTGCAGCCTCGTTCTGATTTGGGAAACTCAGTGAGGATAAAAATAAATCGCTGCTGTTACCTTTACATCAGAAATGTTCAAAATACACCGGAAATCAATCAAATTGTATTTTGAAAACAAAGTGAAAATATTTCATTTTCCGAAGAAAACACATGTGTATTGCTGAAAAATTTACTCGCCTGGTGGGTCGAGTGTTTTGGTCGCTTCACTCGACCCAACGGATCATTTACTCGCCATGGCGAGCGGTCGTGTGGAATTCTACACCTCTGCAGGTGGACACCCATTACTGAGTGATTAGTTGCCTTCTTGTAACTTCTCAGTCCCTCACCATTTGTCGAGTCCCTCTCTGGGCCAGAACTTTAATGTGGGGATGTTTTGTTAGCTAACCTGGCATGTGCCAAGGTTCTACCCAGACATAAGTCTGGTGTCTTCCGCCAACAAAAATTAGCCAGATGTTGCCAGTATGAGCATAATTGTGTCAGTGCAAAGTAACAAAAATCAAACAAAACCAACAGCTCCCAGCAGAGCACTGGCCAATCTACACAATTTTTCTTAGCCTGATCAAGTCACACTCACACCTAGCTGGTTATGAGTCTGGTTGTTAAAAAATAAATGTGATAAGAAATACACTATGTACATGATAATATTTCTTTTTTTTCTTATTTTTTTATGAAACTTAAGATCGGAAAAGACACATTTATGTAGGTTTAAACACAAACATTTTTCCCACCACAAAAGTATAGGGTAAGTGGCATAATTATCCTGGAACATGCTTTTACTTTCAACAACCAGTGTTAAATTGTTAGAAATCTGCTCACTCCTTCTAGCATCGGGTAGCAAGTTGTACTGATAAAGACTTTGCAACAAAAAGTGTAGCTCCTAATCTGACAGCACCATCTATCTGTCTTTGATCAATTCTGGCTTAGCATGACTGGTTGGCCTTTCACTGCTGGTTAGCTTAAAAACAATTGTGAAACATTAACATGATTTTTTTAGACATAGAACTTTTTGTGTTGGTTAACATTACTTTTTCAGCTCTGAGAAAAGTAAAGCATGCTGTCTACAACCAGCTCTTAATTATTCATTCTCTACACCTATGGAAGTATTGAATATTGAAACAAAAACAAAAAATTGTTACAGCATGGCTTCTACCTGATGTGTGGTTTGTCTGACCCAGTAATACCTAAATGAAAACCCAATAAAGGGACTTATATAAAACATTGGGCCAACCCTTTCTGTATTTAGGTCAAAAGGATGACAATGCAGGAAGTTCATGATAATTATATGTGTGGTACTAACAATAGTTTGATGTGGCCAATCATAATTGTGTCAGAGCAGCTTTTTCAGCAAAATTAAACCAACTTTTCATATAAGTTGATCTGAATGTCTGATGCAGATCCTGTTTTGTCTCCAGTTATTGCATTTTCCATACACATCCCCACACATACATTTACATAGATAAATGGACCTAGCAGACCCCTTATCTTTTGACCTAGATTTTGTTACTATTTTTAGAACTTTGTTTTGACTTTTTCAAAATTTTGCTCAGAAAAAAGACTGGGGCATATTTAATGTTGAGTGTCTGAGGAATGTTTTGTCCCTTAGCTGTCTGCTGTGAAATGACTAATCTAGCACAGGGAACCTAAAGGGGGGCGTCTGTCTTGGACCACTGTTATGGTGAGGCATTCAGGTGTCAATGTTGTTGTGTTGAACAACCTAATGAGATTGCTTTCGAAGAATTACATGCAAAGTTTGCTCTAAAACAGAGGAATTCGCATGTCAAGTGGGTGTCTTGTATACAGTTTTTTAGTTTTGTCAGACTATAATTAACAGCTTAACAACTTTTTAAGGTTTGTTACAAAACACCCTTTTAAATTGAGTTAAGTCTGATTGCAGCTGGATTGTAACTGCCTCCATGGAGTGATTGACAATTTGTCATGGTTACCTATATATACTGTTGCTAATTTTTCTGATACTTTAAATTAAAAGAAAGTATTATAGAATTTGGGTTATAATTAAGTCAAGTGCTCATGAAAAAAATCATCAACAAAAAGCATGTCCTCTTTGTGTGTCAAGTTAAGGTCAATTGATCTCCTGAACAGGTGCACTGATTGGATTAATGGATTATGTAAACAGGTTTGACAAACAGGACTAGTGTTTTTTTTAAGGGGTGGTTTGCAGTAAAATGTCTACCAGCTATCTGACAAAATATACATGTTTTCTAAGTGTACATTTATTACTGCCTTCACTGTGATAGCATATAATAAATGCCTGAGAAATTTACCAAACTAATATAGATAGTGATGTCATTGTCATTGAAATCAAACCCCTCAAGATATGAATTTTATTGTCATTGAAATCAAACTCATAAAAATAGGGATGTTATTGTCTTAGAATTCAAATTCTTAAAAATTTGTATGTTGTTATTATTCAAGTCAAACTCTTCAAGAGAGGGTTGTTATTGTCATTGAAATCATACTAATCAAGACAGGGTTTTTATTGTCATTGAAATCATACTCTTCAAGATAGGGATGTTATTGTCATTGAAATCATACTATTCAAGATAGGGATGTTTTTGTCATTGAAATCATACTTTTAAAGGTAGGGATGTTATTGTCATTGAAATCATACTAATAAAAAAAGGGTTGTTATTGTCATTGAAATCATACTTATCAAGAAAGGGTTGTTATTGTCATTGAAATCATACTATTCAAGAAAGGGTTGTTATTGTCATTGAAATCATACTAGTCAAGATAGGGATGTTGTTGTCATAGAAATCATACTATTCAAAATAGGGATGTTATTGTCATTGAAATCATACTATTCAAGATAGAAATTTTGTTCATATGAAGACAATACTGATATAAATAGAAAGATAAATATCAACATATCATTGAGTATGCATTCTAATTGTAAAAGATTGAGGTTCCAGCATCAAATCTTCTCTTCGCTCGCTGTTTCTGTTTACTACATGAACGTTGATAGTTTTAATTTATCTCTTAACCGGCTTATCACATATTTATAAGGCTAAGGAAAATTGTGTAGATCCAGATCAGCTCTCTATTTGTTGTATAGTTACAATAATATGTATAATAACATAAACATGTAGTTTTTTTATTATATATCAGCACAAAACCAAGAATTTAGCAAGGGTATTGCTTCGGCTTGCAAATCGGGAGGTCGCATGTTCAAACCCTGGCTGGGTCAAACCAAAGACTTCAAAATTGGTAGTAGTGGCTTCCCTCCTAACACAAGGGGCTAAGGGATAGCAAATCGCCTGACTCATCTGTGTCAGTCTAATGGACCTGCCGGGTTCAGTTCCTAGGCACCTCATAAGTGCCTTTTGTGCTATAATGATAGCAATGTTGCTGCACAGTATCTGCAAAAATGCCGGGGAAAGTCCCAATCCCAAGGGTATTGAACAACATGTAGTGTTATAAGGGTTATTTATGAATTTAAAAAAATGTAAACATAAAAACTAATAAAAAATATATACACTTTAGTTGGAGATTTTATCTTATTTTACTTAATTTATGTATGGTAGGTCATACTCTTTTTTTTTGCTAACTGTATCACTATTTTACAATGGCTATTGATATTTAAACCTGTTGATAGAAAATGCTCAACAATACATCTTTATTTTTGCTTTAATGACTGAGCTTGTAGATCATGCATGTAGGTTATATGGAAGAAATAAGACAAATGATCAAAAATGATAATAGTTCCGTACAATAATAATTTCATATACTTTTGACAAAATTGGTCTTCCATAGTTTTATGATAAAGAAATTGGACCTTTTGAAAACTGCTGATGTTGCTAAACCTTTTTCCAAGAGGGAGTCTGTGAATTAAAATGTAATGTGAGAGATTTTAAATGTGAGCACTGACTTCTATTTGTTGGGGATTGTTTGTGTTTTCGCTTGTGGATTTTGGCAAGGATAAACATTAAACACGACTTAGTTGTACCGGGTTTGTTTCTGTTTTGTTTTTGTTTTTTTAAGTTTAAATATGCTTAAGTACTAAGCACTTGAATTTAATATGCTTTGTTTATGATGTGATCATGATATCGGTACGTGGATTAGTTGATTGCTAAAGGAATAAGTGGTATGTTAATAACTGTATTTATTTGTTCAACTAAAGAAACTTAATACTGTTTGCAGAGTGTATGTGTGTAATGCAGTGCTTGTGAAAGATGGAGGACCTCAGATTTTTCATAAGAAAATAAAGAAGGTCCTGAAAATTGTCCAATAACTCTTCTCAAAAAAAGAAGGGAAAAAAACATACAAAAAAGTGAAAAATGAAGACAAATAATACAATTTGGAAGATTAAATAGTAAAATTGTAATATGTAATTAAACATAAAAATAAAATAAAAAATTCATTAATACATAGACTTTATATATTTATTATTTTTCTGTCTTTGGAATTGTGGTTGCATTAAAATTTCTGTAAGATGGGACAAGGCCCTGTAAAGTTTCCCTGTAAAGTAAAGTTTTAGTTTAATGTTCTGAAATGTTTCTACTCTTTAGCGTTCGCTGTGATGAAGATTTGTCTTTGAGTCTTTGGGATTGACATAAGTATAATGATTGTGTAGATTTATTTTTTGAAACAGACTTTCAAAATCTGACTCCATGGACCCTGGCTGCATGGGTTCGAGTCCTGGTCTCGGCAAAGAAATTGTGATCCTCCAGCTGACCTGTGTCAGTGGTTCTATCCAGACATGTGATGACAAATACCTGGTTAGAACCACCAGAATATGGCCAGGCAGCTCCCCACAAGATAGTTCTCACCCCAACTAGGTCACGATCTTGATGGTGGTGTAGACAAGTTGTGATTTTTCAGTAAACCTGCTGTACATTTTGTGTGTGCACATGCATGTGTGTTTCTGTGTATGTGTGTATATGTGTGTGTGGAAAAACAACATGAATCTTACATTTTTCAAAGGGTCTAGGGGATAATAGAATTATACATCGGCTGGCACTGTATGTCGCCATGTCAGCTAAGTGTAGGTCACACAAAGTCAATAAAAATGTTCGGATTGCATTTCTGACTGAAAATTTAAGGTACATGATAGTAAAAGTCTGGAAAAAAAATTTTGTTTAGGAGAAAAAGTCGTTTTTGTTTGTATAAAAATCCAAGTGTAAGGTGCTTGTATTCATCTTTAGCTTGGTAGAGGAAATCATCCTGAAGACACAGAAGGTTTAAACACCAATACATAACAGGACTTTCTTTCTCTTTACACAACTTCAACACTAAGGTCATATGTCAATACTTCTTCAGTAGACGTAACGGTCAATACTGTCTTTCTTTTTCTTGTCCTGTAGTAATGCCAGGTGTTGTTATAATCCGATTGTCTCAGTCGAAAGGTCCTGATACAGTTTCTAAATTTCGACCGTCTTGACCAAATAGCCTGGTAGCAAGGATTAAGTTTTAATTCCATGACATATTGAAGTGTAGAATTGGGTTAATGCTTGAGAGAGCAACCGTAAATGTCAATATATTTCAGCCTACCTTGGCTTTGGACTATGATCATTTGAGCTTAAAATATGTTGTAGCATTTCATGACTAAGTTATTGGAATACAATTAAAATTCTAACCAATTAAGTTGATTTTTTGTACATATACTTTTATATTACTGTAGACTTAACTTAAAGCTCTATTTTATGCTTTTAATCCCAGCTGTTTACAAACTTGGGGTGAGCTTAATCACTTCTGAAACATGCTTTTAGTTTTCTGCATTTTTTTATAAATAAAAGTAAAATTCTAATCAGTTAGGGTAAATAAAACAAAAATCTAATCTTTTGATCATTCAACTCATTTACAAAGCAGTATCTCCATTCCTTATGTAACTGAAGTCAATTATGTCATTTTATTGACCACAGATGAGAAGTACTTTTTTTTTTTACATTCTTGGGAATTTTCTTCTTGAAATTGATAAAAAACACATGACCTATTTGCATTTGGACACATGACCCAATATCTGTTTTCAAAACAGGTAAAAAAAAAAAATTCGCCCGTAAACTCTCTTTTTTCATGTCTTTGTTCTGAATGGATTACAAACTTTACATGAGATTACTGTAATGTCTTACAGTTGACCTGGACTGCAACTGTGGTTCTACCCAGATATTTGTCAGGGGTCTTCCTCCACTAATATCTGTCTCTTGTTCTCTTCAGCATTAGAGTAACAAAAAGGGAAGTGTAGAAATACAGTTGAGTGTTTGGCCTACTTTTCACCCAATCACATTCCAGTATTTTCTGTCTGATTGAAGCATTAGTCACTGATAATAGCTGCACAATGCTGTTAGAAAGAATTAGTCACTGATAATAGCTAGACAATGCTGTTAATTTTTTTTATAATGTTCTATGTATGTATAAAAATAAATTACTTTCATTCATGCAAATTTTAATGAAAATTTAGTTCAGTTTTTTTCAACTTATGAAAAAAAACAACCTGCTTATTTGTTGCTTATTTATTTATTTATTTGGGTTTTACGGCACACAGACACTTAATAGGTCATACGGCGCCGAATATTTGTTGCTTATACAGTAAATCTAGATCAAATGCTGATCATTAATACATGTAGGTTTTTAGTTAAAGTGATACATTTTTGTGTATCTGAGAGCGACTTGTTTAGTTAAAGGGATACACTTTTGTGTATAAAGAGAGTGACTTATTTGGTTAAAAGTGATACACTTTTGTGTATTTGAGAGTGACTGAAAATTACCAATTTATATGGAACATTTCACTAGAGAAATGCAATTTCATGTTGTTAGCCTAGGAACTAGTTCCTTAAGTACAACCACAAATAGCCTCGTTTTGTTTTTGATTTTTAGCTCCCCTGAGCACAACATGCTCAAGGGGAGCTTTTGTGATACGGCTTGGTCCGTCGTCCGTCGTCAACATTTAGCTTGTGAACCAACTACAGGCAACAGTTTTTATCCAATCTTCATCAAACTTGGTCAGAATGTTTGTCTGCATGAAATCTTGGATGAGCTTGTTATTGGATTACCTGGGGTCAAAAAGTAGGTCACTAGGTCAAATTTTAGGAAAAACTTGTGAACACACTAGAGACTACATTTAAAGCCAAATCTTCACCAAACTTGGTCAGAATGTTTGTCTCCATGAAATCTTGGATGAGTTTGTAACTGGGTAACGTGGGGTCAAAAAGTAGGTCACTAGGTCAAATCTTAGAAAAAGCTTGTGAACACACTAGAGGTCACATTTATAGCCCAATCTTCATCAAACTTGATCAGAATGTTTGCCTTTATGAAATCTTAGATTAGTTCTTAACTGGGTCATGTGGGGTCAATAAGTAGGTCACTAGGTCAAATCTTACAAAAAGCTTTTGAACACACTAGAGGTCACATTTTAGCCCAATCTTCACCAAAAAGGGGTCAAAATGTTTGTCTGCATGAAGTCTTGGATGAGTTCCCTATTGGGTCACGTGGGGTCAAAAAGTAGGTCACTAGGTCAAATCTTAGCAAAAGCTTGTGAACACACTAGAGGTTCTATTTATGGCCCAAACTTCACCAAACTTGATCAGACTGTTTGCCTTCATTAAATCTTGAATTAGTTTATAACTGGGTCACGAGGGGTCAATAAGAAGGTCAGTTGGTCAAATCTTAGAAAAAGCTTGTGAACACACTAGAGACCACATCTAAAGCCCAGTCTTCACCAAACTTGATCAGAATGTTTGTCTGCAAGACATCTTGGATGTGTTCCTTATTTGGTCACGTGGGGTCAAAAAAGAGGTGACTAGGTCAAAACTTAGAGACCACATTGATGGCCCAATCTTCACTGAACTTGGCCAGAATGTTTGCCAGTATGAAATCTTAACATATGTTTTGAAGTGGGCCATGTGGATTCAGTAGGTTACTTGGTAAAATTTTAGAAAATGTTATCAACCCAGTGGCGACACTAATAGTCCAATCTTCAAAGATTTCTAAAGTAAATAACTCTTTAATTACTTGATGCCAGATTTGAGCCTACTAAAAGCTGTGTCATCAGGTGACCGGTAAAGGGCCATCATGGCCCTCTTGTTGTTACATCTCATCTGACTTATTTATGGCCATATTGGAGACCTTCAACTAATTATTGGTGGACGACCCTATATTAAAGTCTGGGAAGAATCACCGGCACATCAAAGGTTAGCGGAAAAAACTCCCCATATGAAGTTCTTTAATGTATGCAACGAGGGGCTGAGGAGTTACAAGTTTGCCACTTTAACTGTCGGCCATCTGCAACTCTAAATAAACTACAAGTTATGTGTAAAAATGAGTTTTGATTGTTCTTACTTGCACCGGACCTGGTATATTCCTACATATATATGGAGCGTCGGCTCCAGGTACGGGAGGCCTGGGGTTTGATACCGGGCCGCAACATACCAAAGTCATTAAAAATGGTAGTGGTATAGCCCTTGCTAACGCTCAAGCAAATATAAGGGTAGTTCCGACTGGTCAGCCTGGTGTCAGGATAATGTGACTGGGTGCGAACCCATGCCAGGTGCTCAGGGCATGCTATACTCAGAAAAGGCAGGACAATATCTGCTTCAAGTGGACACTGTCTCCAGACAACTGAAATGCTGTTTGTTGGACGATTAACCCAATAAATTTTATTTTGCATGTATTTTCAGATACTCTTACGTTTAACTCCAGTACAAAGGCTGTCATGGCAGATGTCATTCATGAGAACATCAAAGAGAAGGTAGGACATTGAATATTTCATGGTTTGTCAATGGTTTGTCAGGTTGGACCGTCACTTGATGCATGCCTTTACAATTATCTGTGTATACATATATATATGTAGGAAGGTCTTCCAGCTGGCCTGCAGTGTGTCTGTGGTTCTACCCAGAGATTTGTAGGGGTCTTCCTCCACCAAAATAGCGTTGTTAACATAATTGGTCGCTGCGTTATATTTCAAAACAAATAATCATGAAGAGAAGACACGTACATATTATCACCGGAAGAATATAAAGTAAAAGCAATTGAAAATAAAATGTTTAAGATAACAACAAATAGAATGATTAAACAATATTCATATAATGTATTGGTACATGTCCATTTTGGTATAATAGTGTATGGATCTCTTAATTTTAATGTTTTTATTAGTGAAGATTGACGTGCAGCCAAAGACATTCTATAAATAAATAATTATCCATGACAACGCTAACAATAATTGAATACAGTTTGCAGGATTCTATGATTTTTGCTGAAGAAAAAGAAATCAGGGATCCTGTACGTTTGTATGCATTGGATATTCAATGATTTTATTGAAACATTTTCTGCGAACAGATCCTTATGTAAATAGACATATTGACCCTCAAGTAAATAGTGGTAAGGAAATGATTACTGAGATGCGATTCTGTCTTCAAAGCTTAAAGTTCAGGCTTCAGATTCACCACATGGGTTCAAGTCCCAATTACAGCGAAGGACTTAATGTGGGAAGGTCTTCCAGCTGACCCGTGGTGTGCGGGTGGTTCTACTCTGACAGCCGTCTAGGGTCTTCCATCACTCAAAAAGCTGGACATGTATTTCTTAAACCAACAAACAACAACTAAACAAATAAGCTCCAATTAATTTGACTATGGCTTAATCTCAAATTTAATTGTTTTGTTATTTAGTTTAATAATGTTGTTTTTAAAATTGAATTTACAAAAAAAAATAAAAAAATAAATAGAGTCGAGTCAGCATTGGTTTAACGCTTTATTTAGTAAAGGCCAATTTCTCAAAAACTGTCCTAATATTTTTACATCGTTGGGAATGCTTGTTCACTCAGAAAGGAAACGCATGTCAAAAGACCCTACAATTGATTCTGTCTATGGACAGCTTTTGTTTATTTGTTATTTTATTCTATTAGATGTTTGTATTTTTCTTTCTTTTATCACTAGCTAGCATGTTTAGTGCTCCTCAATTTATCCACAAATTTTTATGCACCCCAAAGAGCTAGCATATAGTCGCGACTTTGGCCAGCCATCCCGTACCATTCATTGGTACTTAGAAGGTTGAAAAATGTTAGGAATAAAAAAAATGAGCCCTACATAAGAGTATTACAACTTCCAAATCGTTTATGTCTTCTCCAAACCCTTTATACCTGGTACTTGTTAGAATCATTTTGAATAACAACAATATATAGTTTAATTGAGAATTATAGGATATATGGCACATTCGCTCTTCTTAGTTAGATATAGCTCTTTAAGTAGATTATCTGCTACACCTTGCCTGCCTTAGTTGTCCTTATTTTATACTCTTATGTTCTCTTAATTTCTTACATTTTAATATATAGGTAGAAAAGGTAGTTAAAAGGTCTTAAAAGCAAATAGTGTACTGCTTTGTCAGACAGCTCCCAACAGGTGCTAGTTGGTCCAGATCTACACTTTTTGGTTAAGCCTAACCAATTTGTGCTTGGCAGGCTAAGAGTTAAATGGCTAACCTACCAAAAACTGATAGTGCACAGTTTACAATGTTGTCCGATGTACATAACATACCTGACCTAGTTGAGTGACATGAATAAAGGATAATCAAAATAATATCAGGCTTATTAATAATTTTAGAAGAAGTCATTTAGTTTGATTTCCCAGGGTTCCCATCATTCATCATCATATTATCATTATTATCTCCATCATTATCCCCATCATCATCGTCAACAGCACCACCATCATCATCATCATCATTGTCATGTCATCATCACCGTGATAATGCACATCACCATTATCATCATCGTTATCAGCACCATCATCGTCATCATCACCATCATCATTATCATCATCCTGGGTCTGTTTCTGGGTCACACAACAGTCCTCCCTCTGTCTCTATCCAGAGCAATAGTAGGGCTTCGTCAAATCTTCCTCAGGTTCAAAGCTTATGTTGTTGGTCTGAATACATTGCCTATATCTGGTGACCATTAGAACAACATCCATCAATTTATAAAAATTCAGAGGAAAAATGTTTGTAACCAGTGGCAGACCAACAGAAATACTGTTGCAGGCATAACATACAAAATATCCCTCCTTTGACAGCTTGCCTCTCACCACCTGGGTTTGAGTGAAATTTAGGGAGAAAGGCTTTATGTCCAAATGTTTTTTCAGCCGACCTGCAATGCGCTGGTGCTTTTACCTAGATTTCACTGGGGCCTTCCTATACCCAAAAACAGGACATCGCTCTAATGATCATAATTGTGTGACTGCGATGTATTTCTAAAAACATAAAATATCTACATATATAGATTAAACACTAAATCTGCTAAGCATGAATTGATAAGGCAAAGGCATGTATTCACCAACCTTTCTTAATCATAAGTCATGACTTAAGCCCAAATCACAATTGTCATACCAATAAAAATAAAAATAAACTTATTTATGAAATTTCAGTGTGATTTTAAGCTCAAAGTAGTAAAGTTGAAGTGTCGTACAAAAATACAGACGTGAAGCTAAATATATACTGTGGATTGAATTCCATGACTTGAGTAATTCTTACTTAAGAATAGCTGGTAAATACTGGTTTAAGAGCTGTCTGAACAGGATCTGCACTGTTTGCTGCGTGGGATTTACTTGATCAGGGTCTGCACTATTTTCTGCTTAATCTCTAGAAATATGTCATATAGCAGACATATAAGTGAAAGAATAGCTCACATTTTGTACTGCTTTTAGAATAAATAAAGAATGCTAAGGTTTGAAGAATAAATAAATGATGAGAAAAGAAAGGGAATGGTGTCCGGTAAGTCAGATTCTGACATATTATTGGCTAACCCTTGGACTTCACAAACTGATGTCTGACTTACTTCCAATACCTTCTATGAAGTACTAGCCTACCTGGTGGTGCAATATATCTACAGGTATTGATTTAACAAGTTTCTTGTCCGCCTTCTGTCAATAAAACCACCCAAACAAGGAAGGAATAGGTACATTCTTTACAGATATGTAGAGGAGGATTTTTTATGCTTATCTAGTTGGTTTGTCATACCCCCACCATAACTGAAATATATATTATGTATTGATTTAATAGGAAGATTGTCAAGGTCATAAATCTTGTTTGGCTTGTTGTGACTTAAAAAACACAAACAAGAAGAATAATGGAAAACAGTAATTTTCCATTATTATTATAAATGCTGTGCATTTTCAAGATCATATATCTCGTTTGGCTTGTTGTGACTTAAAAAAACACGAACAAGAAGAAGAATGGAAAACAGTAATTTTCCATTACTATTATAAATGCTGTGCAGTAAATATAGTTAGCTATACACCTAATGCACTTTCTAACTTTACTGTATCTGCTTGAACTGCATTTAAGTAAATTGCAATTTAAAGAAGGATTTAGAAAAAATGGCAAGAAGACAACCCAATACAAAGACACTTTGTTTGGGGCTCAAATTACTTGGTCCTCTCTACAGATTTTAACTTATCCAAACATAGTTTCCTTTTCAAAGGGATAGCAATCTCTGTGTAAATGGTCAGTTACCAGTAACCTCTGTCACTGAACAGGAAAATTGTCAGTGGTCTTGACAAACAAGATTTGAATGAGACTATAATATTTTTACTATAATATTTTTATGTCGATTGAAAAAAAAAAAAGGAATTCCATTGTATATGTAGAAATATTCTAACAATAAAGTCTAAGGAATTTTTACATAAAAAAAATGAATTATTATTTATGATGTTATTACTTTTAAATCCTATGACAGTGAAACAGATATTAATATGTACAACCATAATCTCCACTATAGGCACATGTTTTTATGAAGGCAGTAGTCACTGTAACAGAGCAACATGTAACCTATATAATGATTGTCACGGATCCAGCATTGGTTGAAGGGGAATGCTATTAAAACTTTTAAAAGTGGTAATCAACTGTTTGGACCATTCTTTTTCATTCTCCTGTCACCAAATAAATTATTTTCACCTGAAAAGATCCTTTGAAATGCTGTTAATTGGTGCACTACATCCACATGAAAAATAGAGCATAATGCCCTCCTCGAAGTTATAGAAATATATTTCCTATCTGAGCAATTATGTGCAGTTAGCTATTTTTAGTCCCTTACCAGTGTTTACACTGGAGGGGACTATAGGTTTACCCTCCGTCCGTCCGTCCATCAGTCTGTCTGTCTGTCTGTCTGTCTGTCTGTCTGTCCGCTAAAAATCTGGATCCTTTAATAACTTAAAAACTATTAAAGCTAGGCACATGAAACTTGGTATGTTAATAGGTAGCAATGTGTACAATATGCACGCGCAACATTTGGGTCACTGGCCCATAACTTTTTGAGGGACCGGTAGGGGACTACTGTATTGCCCGCAATACTGTCAAATGCTTGTTAAACTATGAAAACCATGTTACCACTTACATTTTAGCTTGCACTAAACGATCATCTGGTTATCAGCGCTATCTATTTTCAGCTGAGATCCCCTGATGCTTATTTATAGATTTGGAATAATGGACAACTCAAGCAATATATTTCACACTTTGTACTGTCTAACAATGGCAGTAAAGTTATTAACAGCCTTTACTGGAATGATACTGAAGTATCAGTTTTTCTGGCAAATATTTTACAAATTTCCCAGAACTGGGTTAGGATGTTGTTATATGTATTAGATATAGGCCAACTGCCAGGTACTATTTTTAAATTGTCCCCCTAATATTCTCCAAAAGGAGTCATAGGTTCTTTGGTAAATTAAGGATAACATAGTCTTATTTATTAGATGAATGTTTTCACTAGGGAAAGACTTTTCCTGTTGCTACAGTATGCTTACTCCAAAAATGTAAAAATACCAGAATTAAGAAGAATTGTAAACAGTTGAAATCAATTGTAATAAAACCAAATAAGATATTAAAAAATCCTTAAATTCCTTGCAATTGAAATGTATTTCTTTGGAAAAAAACAACACAACAGCAATTTGTTGTCATATTAGGAGAAAAAGCAAAGCAGAACTAATGAACTAATGTATTTTAAATGGTTAGACAACCTTTCCTAAAAGCATACAAATGTAATATGGCACTTGCAGCTAAGCAGCAGGAGTCATTGACTTAAAACTCCCAAGCCATTCACACTGATAGATTCAGTTTAGGCAGGAACCTTAAGTGTAAACAGAATTTTTTAGCTGTCAGTTGATCTAGCCTGAAATTTTTCTGGTGCCTTCCTCCACTAGCGATCTTTACACGGGTTTGATCTTTTAAAGGTGTTGTCCCACAGTCTGGACCAACAATTATTTCCTCAAATAACCAAATAAATCATTGTTACCTAAAAAGTTCCTGCAATAGGTGGCCATTTTGTTTTTGACAACCTTTTTTGGTCCTTTGAATGTCATTAACAGGTGCATTTATGTTAAAACATTATACATTACTGCTGCACTATTTTGCCTAGGAAGATTAATGCGCTATTGAAACTAGAAGAGTTATTGATGACATTATCCACTGTTAACATTTGTTAACCTTCATGAAACCTGTAAACTTTTTCTGGAAGATGTGATAAAAAGCGTGCCATTGGCAATAGACCATAACAGTGCAAGTCGAATGATAAAAAGCGTGCCATTGGCAATAGACCATAACAGTGCAAGTTGAATGATAAAAAGCGTGCCATTGGCAATAGACCGTAACATTGCTAATCAAACAGGCTGCTGATCATGCAGTTGACACAGATTAGTGATCGTGTTTGCTAATCCCCTAGAAAAGGTGTGCAAATTGCCCAAGACATAAACTAATTAGCGAGTTTCAGCACATTATACATATAACCATTTATTTTTTTAAAAGGTTAAGAAGAAAAGGTTTGGTGTATGAATAATGTATTCTATAAAACAGAGTATGTGTATAACCATTATTTGATTAACTGGAATCAACTGTAATTCCACAACTGCTTGGCCCGGTGTCTCAGGATAATGTGACTGGGTGTGTTATCATGCTAAGTGTTCACAGCATGCTATATACAGTAAAGGCAGCACTATATATGCTTCAAGTGGTCACCATCACCAGATAACTTAAGTAATCTTGGTGGGACAATAAACCCAATAATAAACAAACGTAATTGGACAACTCCCAGTGAAAATTTGTAACATGTAATATTGGAAAATCTAAACGTAACTTGATCATCGCTGCATTTGGAATTGAGTTAGCTGAACAGAAAATGCCAAAAAAATGCACATCTAAGAAAAAAGAATGTGACTTGATCCGTTGTTGAGAAATGCAAGCACAGCAAGCTGTTGCTGTCGTGAACATTAGTCAATACATGGCAGGGGATGCTTGCTTCTGTTGCTTGAATTGCTAAATAGATGCACAAGCTACCGTGTGCCATCTGGTCTTACCAGCAACCTGGCTGGCATTGAACATACATTTCAAGGGCGCCTGTGACTGAAAGGTTTGAAACGACGACATGTTTCTCCTCAGACCCTCATCACATTAATTTCAGTCTGATTGGGTAGACAACTTTCACATAGTGAGGTCTTTCAGTTGACCTGAGGTGCACGTGGGGTCGAGGGTTGAAATGGGAAGTTACACATATTGTTTAATAGCACTGTATGAAGAATATTATAAGGTGTTGTATTATGTTCTATGTATGTTGTATAACTAAATATAATTCTGATCAAAAGATAACAACTTTCTTATGGACCCAGATTACTCATTAGTTCAGGTCACAGCTACTTTATCTAAGGCCATGCCAAATCGGAATTCTGTTAAGCGTCCGCGTGCGCGTAGGTTTTGGAGTCCCCAATCCAAAAAAACAAACAAATTTGTTAGTGAAATTTTCTTAGATAATTCCAATGTTCCGTGAATCGATAAGGACAATTTAGTTCAGAGAAAATGTATTGGTAACGACGTATATTATTCGTAAGCAATTTATCATAACCTTAATCATGTAGACGCTTGATAATAAGAGAATAACGCGACATTCAAGCGTTTAGAGATACTGATCCAGTCAAACTGTTCGTTAGAACCACGATATTTTTTTTCTTTTCTTTTCTTTTCTCTTTGGGTTTCTGTCATAAATAAATTCAAATTTATTAGTTCGCTCGTAAATAACATGTTTTGGTGAGTAACAGTCCTCATGGCAAGCAAAATTATAGCGGTCAGGGTTCAGGAAAATGACCAAAACGTATTAGATTGGTACGCTCTGACCGTGGACAAAAAGGAAACCTTCAGTTCGTTATTTGAAATAATCGTCCAGGGGCGTTCCTAGGCGACCTTTGAGTATACGCACTATTCTGGGGGGGGGGGTGGGGGGGGGGGATTTTTTTTCCTTATAACCCCGTAGATACATTCTGGGGAGAAACTATGTCACAGTACAACGAGCAGGAAGGAACAGAAATACATCAGGTAGGATTGCAGAAGTATTTGTAGAATTTGGAAAAGGGTTAAAGAACTCTAATTTAAAAAATGGAACAGCTAACAACAAGTGCTAAACACAGGTTATGTACGATTTTTATTTGCTTTTTGACGTTTTCATTTTTTCAATTTTTGGAAGCAACTGTACGCACGTGCGTAAGTGCGTAAGCCCAGGCACGCCCCTGTCGTCAATGCCAATGGTAGTGAAGAATCAACACCAGGGAAAAGGTTTAAACACCCTATTATCTTAAAAGATACAACCAACACCAGGTGTGAAATTGTCTGTAATTCTGACAATGTGAAATCTCAGATTAATGTGATCAACATTCATGTATAACCAAGTACTTATTTGTGTGAATACTAGCTAGGATGGACATGTTAATATTAACATGTTAATATTACATGCCCTTAAATTTATAAAATTTTGAAACATAGATCTCCAAAGTATTTTGTCTCAAGTGTGCCATTTATGTATTGTTTAATTCTATTATGACAGTATTACCAGTGTAATATAGTTCATGCATTGGTTCATTGTACATGACACATTACTCCACATTCCTTCTTACTGACTAATATGTTGTGACAATATTTCCATAGTTGTGCCCTAATTACAATATAAATTTTATGTAAAAAACACAAAAAAATGTCTGCGCTTACACTAGTCATTTCTTAAGTAATTCAGACCATTGTTTCATATTATGATGATGTTTTTCCATTAGAAATATATATAATGCATTGTTTTTTTTGTCGTTAAATATTTGTGTTTTCGTTTTTGGTTTGTGTGTTTTTGTGAATAGGTACCTAGGTTTGTCAAACTTGAGTTGACGCTTAACAAAATTCCAATTTGGCATGGCCTAACTTTAATGTCAGTGGTGAAACAAAGATCGACAGGGGAAATTGATATTAGAATACAGAAATGTAGCACTGTTTAGAATATTATATGGAAATATGAAGATGCCAAGCAAGTTGCTGGAAGGAAAGGAAACAATTAAAACGAGAAATGAAAACTGAAAGTTAAACTCATATAATAACTTCCAAAAGACAAGTTGCTTTATGTAAAGAAGTGACAACTTTCTGTCTTCAGGTAACGCTCTCTAGATGTATCTAGACTGGCAGTAGATTGCTAGTACTTTAAACTCGACACACAAACAGATAATGTGGAGTCATTATAACAATAGTGAAGGTCCACTGTACAGAGTTTAATCTTGCATACTTTGCTACCCTACCAGATTAATTTAGAAACAAAAGTGTTGATACAAGCAGTTACATCATTGTTAAAAATATGAACTGGGTTTATTGTGATAGCGCAATAAAATATAGGTCATCTTATAGGTAAGGTCTATGGTTCATAGTTTCATTGTAGCATATCAAGATAAACCATTTGAATTTGAGTGAACTTCAAGCAAGGTGTTGACAGCATGATCAGTATTAGTTTTATCAGCAATGCCTGTTTAACAGGTAAACAAGTGTATGTATTGCCTTTTCAACTAGGGTTATCATACTTGATGGTTGGTTTTATACCTTGACCCCAGCAAGCTATGTCACACTCATCACACAAGTAATATGTCTGTAATGAAAGCTGGCAAATCTGGATCTACACTGTTTACTTAAATCGATCAAGGAAGACTTGGTATATTCAGACTTCATTTACCTCATGGGTTTGAGTAGATTTATAACTCCTCAAGTCCTTTACCTCGAGGGTTAGAGTAAAGTTATAACTCCTCAGTCCTTTACCTCGTGGGTTAGAGTAAAGTTCTAACTCCTCAGTCCTTTACCTCGTGGGTTAGAGTAAAGTTATAACTCCTCAGTCTTTTACCTCGTGGGTTAGAGTAAAGTTCAATCCCCTTAGTCCTTTACCTCGAGGGTTAGAGTAAAGTTTTAACTCCTCAGCCCTTTACCTCGTGGGTTAGAGTAAACTTGTAACTCTTCAGTCCTTTACCTTGTTTTTAGCTCACCTGAGCATAACGTGCTCAAGGGGAGCTTTTGTGATATTGCTTTGTCCGGCATCTGTCGTCAACATTTTAGCTTGTTAACACACTAGAGGCTGCAGTTTTTATCTAATCTTCATCAAACTTGGTCAGAATGTTTGTCTTCATGAAATCTTGGATGAGTTCATTATTGGGTCACCTGGGGTCAAAAAGTAGGTCACTAGGTCAAATTTTAGGAAAAACTTGATTACACACTAGAGAAAACATTTATAGCCCAATCGTCACCAAACTTGGTCAGAATGTTTGTCTGCATGAAATCATGAATGAGATTGTAACTGGGTCATGTGGGGATCAAAAAGTAGGTCACTAGGTCAAATCTTAGAAAAAGTTTGTTAACAAACTAGAGGCAACATTTATAGGCCAATCTTCATCAGACTTGGTCAGAATGGTTGTCTGCATGAAATCTTGGATGAGTTCGTTATTGGGTCACATGGCATCAAAAAGTAGGTGACTAGGCCAAATCTTAGATAAAGCTTGTGAACACACTAGAGACCACATTCACAGGCCAATCTATATCAAACTTGGCCAGAATGTTGGCCAGTATGAAATCCTAGATATGTTTTGAAATTTGTGACATGGATTTAGTATGTCACTAGGTAAACTTGTAGAAAATGTTCTAAACCCAGAATATTTTCAGGTGAATGCAGTTCGGGAGGTGGTGACAGGGAAGAGTAACAACGAGATAGTTCTGGTACTGCAGTATTACGACTACGATGTCGAGAAAGCCATTCAGGCTTATCTGGAAGGTAGGCCTTTTTTTAATAAAATAAGCCAACATTTTCCAAAATGATACTGAGAAGGTTTTAGGCAGAATAATACTGTTATGTTTTCTTCTATTGCAGACTACAAGAACAGTAGTTACTATTGTCTAAGCATTTTAAAAAATTCTCCTACTGATAAAAACCAATTAATCTGACTTTAATATGGTTGCCACATTTAAATCTGATCCTGTTAAAAACATATTTTATGTTATTTCAGATGGAGCCAAGATTGCACTCACAGAATGGCATTACTCAGGAAACAAGGTAAATTGTCTTTTAATTACATTTCTGTTATGTTGGGGGCTGCTGTGGCCGAGCAGTTAGAGTTACTGATTCCCTAACTGCATGGTTTGGAATCACAGTTGGAGCAAGATCTGTCTTTTGGTGGGGTCTACCTGTCTAAGAAAAGCTTTGTGAACACACTATAGGCCATGCTTAGTCCTGATCTTAACTAAATTTGATCAAAATGCTTGTCTGCATTAAGTCCTGGATGATTTAGTAATTGGGGTCAAAAAATAGGTCACTAGGTCAAACAAAAACAATTTATCACCCTTAAGGCTATAATTATGACCCAATCTTCACTAAACTTGAACAGAATGAATGTCTGCATGAAACCCAGGATGAATTTGAATCATAGAAAACCCTTGTAACAACTTTAGAGCCTATATTTATACCCCATTATTCACCAAACCTGGTCAGAATGTTTTGTCTGCAAGAAATTAGACCACTTTCTAATGGGGCACATGTAGGTCACTGAGCCAAATCAGTTAACAACCCCTACGTAGGTTACGAGACCTCGAATCAGTGAACAACCATCCAGTAGGTCACAAAGCCAAAGCAGTGAACAATCTTCAAGAAGGTCACTAGGCCAAAGCAGTGAACAATCTTGAAAAGATTTTTTGATCTGATTTTCACATAATCTTACCAGAATCTTTGTTTGCATGGACATCTTAATGGGTTGAAGTATTCAAGGATTCGCTAAACAAACAACTTGGGATAACCAGAATCCAAAAACACCGTGTGTATATTTAGTCTTGTGATTTAATTTGAAAGAATACTGAAAGCAAGGGATTAAGGGTTATCACGATAATCTTGCTTAAAGACTAGTAGTACTAAAGTTATGTTGTTGTTTTTTAGACTGTAAAGAAGAAACGTAACAGGAAGAAGGGAGTTGCAGCAGATGCATCCAAAACTCCTGATAGCATATCAACTGACTCCCCCACACCCAACCATGGTTACCTTGCCAATGGTGACATCCCTCCTGACACACCCACCTTAAATGGCACCACCTACACTGGTAAGTTTGATGCAGCAATTCTGATATGACCCATGCTTATTCTTAGTCTCCTTATTTTGACATGCAAAGGTGACTATAAATATTGCCATACCATCAGCAGCCAACTGTGAATTCTTTTCAAAGTTATTGTTGGCTACTCTCACATGTACCTCTGCAACAAGCTTATGGACATTATTGTCGAGGCACAACAAAGATAAAGAGGCTTATTGTGTATTGTAGGTTGATGTGTATTGTACACATGTTGTTAAAATTAAAGATATTTTCTTGTGGCCTGCAATCTGCAGATTTATTGAATATTTTTGCAATAACTATGGAGACATTTTCTGTACTTTATATGCACGGCAGAAAATTAACTGAATGTAAACAATATCTAAAGCATACATGTAGATTTAAAAAAAAAAATCAACGAATTACTGACATCATTAAAATTGAAAAATAATTGAAAAAATTAACCTTTATCTCTCTTCTATTTCACAGGCTTAGTCTGTAGCCAATATAATACTTCTATTTTTAAATTTCTAACAGACATTGACAAAGTCACATGGTCTTAAGTCACATGGTCCTAAATACTCTTGTGTCTGTGACAGAGGTAAAAGTATTGAACTAACAGTGTAAGAGAGTGACTCTGAGTCTGTGACAGAGATAAATGTTATGAACTGACAGGGTAGTGACCCTGAGTCTGTGGCAGAGATAAATGTTATGAACTGACAGTGTAGTGACTCTGAGTCTGTGACAGAGATAAATGTAATGAACTGACAGTGTAGTGACCCTGAGTCTGTGGCAGAGATAAATGTAATGAACTGACAGTGTAGTGACTCTGAGTCTGTGACAGAGGTAAATGTAATGAACTGACAGTGTAGTGACTCTGAGTCTGTGACAGAGATAAATGTTATGAACTGACAGTGTAGTGACTCTGAGTCTGTGACAGAGATAAATGTAATGAACTGACAGTGTAGTGACTCTGAGTCTGTGACAGAGATAAATGTAATGAACTGACAGTGTAAGAGACTCTGAGCCTGTGACAGAGATAAATGTAATGAACTGCCAGTGTAGTGACTCTGAGTCTGTGACAGAGATAAATGTAATGAAATGACAGTGTAAGAGACTCTGAGCCTGTGACAGAGGTAAATGTAAGGAACTGACAGTGTAAGAGACTCTGAGCCTGTGACAGAGGTAAATGTAAGGAACTGACAGTGTAAGAGACTCTGAGCCTGTGACAGAGATAAATGTAAGGAACTGCCAGTGTAGTGACTCTGAGTCTGTGACAGAGGTAAATATAATGAACTGCCAGTGTAGTGACTCTGAGCCTGTGACAGAGGTAAATGTAATGAACTGCCAGTGTAACGACCCTGAGCCTGTGACAGAGGTAAATGTAATGAACTGCCAGTGTAATGACCCTGAGCCTGTGACAGAGGTAAATGTAATGAACTGCCAGTGTAACGACCCTGAGCCTGTGACAGAGGTTAATGTAATGAACTGCCAGTGTAGTGACTCTGAGCCTGTGACAGAGGTTAATGTAATGAACTGCCAGTGTAGTGACTCTGAGTCTGTGACAGAGGTAAATGTAATGAACTGCTAGTGTAAGAGACTCTGAGCCTGTGACAGAGATAAATGTAAGGAACTGCCAGTGTAGTGACTCTGAGTCTGTGACAGAGATAAATGTAATGAACTGACAGTGTAAGATACTCTGAGCCTGTGACAGAGGTAAATGTAATGAACTGCCAGTGTAATGACCCTGAGCCTGTGACAGAGGTAAATGTAATGAACTGCCAGTGTAGTGACTCTGAGTCTGTGACAGAGGTAAATGTAATGAACTGCTAGTGTAAGAGACTCTGAGCCTGTGACAGAGGTAAATGTAAGGAACTGCCAGTGTAGTGACCCTGAGTCTGTGACAGAGATGATTGTAATGAACTGACAGTGTAAAAGACTCTGAGCCTGTGACATAGATAAAGGTAATGAACTGACAGTGTAAAAGACTCTGAGCCTGTGACAGAGGTAAATTTAATGAACCGACAGTGTAAGAGAGTGACTCCCAACAGTGTAAGAGAGAGACTCTAGAGTCTGTGACAGAGGTAAATGTAATGAACTGCCAGTGTAGTGACTCTGAGTCTGTGACAGAGATAAAGGTAATGAACTGACAGTGTAGTGACTCTGAGCCTGTGACAGAGGTAAATGTAAGGAACTGACAGTGTAAGAAAGTGACTTTGAGCCTGTGACAGAGATAAAGGTAATGAACTGACAGTGTAGTGACTCTGAGTCTGTGACAGAGATAAAGGTAATGAACTGCCAGTGTAGTGACTCTGAGTCTGTGACAGAGATAAAGGTAATGAACTGACATTGTAAGAAAGTGACTTTGAGTCTGTGACAGAGATAAAGGTAATGAACTGACAGTGTAAGAAAGTGACTTTGAGCCTGTGACAGAGATAAAGGTAATGAACTGACAGTGTAAGAAAGTGACTCTGAGCCTGTGACAGAGATAAATGTAATGAACTGACAGTGTAAGAGACTGAGTCTGTGACAGAGATAAAGGTAATGAACTTCCAGTGTAAGAGAGTGACTCTGAGTCTGTGACAGAGATAAAGGTAATGAACTTCCAGTGTAAGAGAGTGACTCTGAGTCTGTGACAGAGATAAAGGTAATGAACTGACAGTGTAAGAAAGTGACTTTGAGTCTGTGACAGAGATAAAGGTAATGAACTGCCAGTGTAAGAGAGTGACTTTGAGCCTGTGACAGAGATAAAGGTAATGAACTGACAGTGTAAGAGAGTGACTTTGAGTCTGTGACAGAGAATAAGGTAATGAACTGCCAGTGTAAGAGAGTGACTCTGAGTCTGTGACAGAGGTAAATGTAATGAACTGCCAGTGTAGTGACTCTGAGTCTGTGACAGAGATAAATGTAATGAACTGCCAGTGTAAGAGACTCTGAGCCTGTGACAGAGATAAATGTAAGGAACTGCCAGTGTAGTGACTCTGAGTCTGTGACAGAGATAAATGTAATGAACTGACAGTGTAAGATACTCTGAGCCTGTGACAGAGGTAAATGTAATGAACTGCCAGTGTAATGACCCTGAGCCTGTGACAGAGGTAAATGTAAGGAACTGCCAGTGTTATGACCCTGAGCCTGTGACAGAGGTAAATGTAATGAACTGCCAGTGTAGTGACCCTGAGTCTGTGACAGAGATGATTGTAATGAACTGACAGTGTAATAGACTCTGAGCCTGTGACATAGATAAATGTAATGAACTGACAGTGAGTGTAAGAGACTCTGAGCCTGTGACAGAGGTAAATTTAATGAACCGACAGTGTAAGAGAGTGACTCCCAACAGTGTAAGAGAGCGACTCTAGAGTCTGTGACAGAGGTTAATGTAATGAACTGCCAGTGTAGTGACTCTGAGTCTGTGACAGAGATTAAGGTAATGAGCTGACAGTGTAGTGACTCTGAGCCTGTGACAGAGGTAAATGTAAGGAACTGACAGTGTAAGAAAATGACTTTGAGCCTGTGACAGAGATAAAGGTAATGAACTGACAGTGTAGTGACTCTGAGTCTGTGACAGAGATAAAGGTAATGAACTGCCAGTGTAGTGACTCTGAGTCTGTGACAGAGATAAAGGTAATGAACTGACAGTGTAAGAAAGTGACTTTGAGCCTGTGACAGAGATAAAGGTAATGAACTGACAGTGTAAGAAAGTGACTTTGAGCCTGTGACAGAGATAAATGTAATGAACTGACAGTGTAAGAGACTCTGAGTCTGTGACAGAGATAAAGGTAATGAACTTCCAGTGTAAGAGAGTGACTCTGAGTCTGTGACAGAGATAAAGGTAATGAACTTCCAGTGTAAGAGAGTGACTCTGAGTCTGTGACAGAGATAAAGGTAATGAACTGACAGTGTAAGAGAGTGACTTTGAGCCTGTGACAGAGATAAAGGTAATGAACTGACAGTGTAAGAGAGTGACTCTGAGTCTGTGACAGAGATAAAGGTAATGAACTTCCAGTGTAAGAGAGTGACTCTGAGTCTGTGACAGAGATAAATGTAATAAACTGACAGTGTAAGAGACTCTGAGTCTGTGACAGAGATAAAGGTAATGAACTTCCAGTGTAAGAGAGTGACTCTGAGTCTGTGACAGAGATAAAGGTAATGAACTTCCAGTGTAAGAGAGTGACTCTGAGTCTGTGACAGAGATAAAGGTAATGAACTGACAGTGTAAGAGAGTGACTTTGAGCCTGTGACAGAGATAAAGGTAATGAACTGACAGTGTAAGAGAGTGACTTTGAGCCTGTGACAGAGATAAATGTAATGAACTGACAGTGTAAGAGACTCTGAGTCTGTGACAGAGATAAAGGTAATGAACTTCCAGTGTAAGAGAGTGACTCTGAGTCTGTGACAGAGATAAAGGTAATGAACTTCCAGTGTAAGAGAGTGACTCTGAGTCTGTGACAGAGATAAAGGTAATGAACTGACAGTGTAAGAGAGTGACTCTGAGTCTGTGACAGAGATAAAGGTAATGAACTGACAGTGTAAGAGAGTGACTTTTAGCCTGTGACAGAGATAAAGGTAATGAACTGCCAGTGTAAGAGAGTGACTTTGAGCCTGTGACAGAGATAAAGGTAATGAACTGACAGTGTAAGAGAGTGACTTTGAGTCTGTGACAGAGAATAAGGTAATGAACTGCCAGTGTAAGAGAGTGACTCTGAGTCTGTGACAGAGATAAAGGTAATGAACTGACAGTGTAAGAGAGTGACTCTAGAGTCTGTGACAGAGGTAAATGTAATGAACTGATAGTGTAAGTGAGTAACTCTAGAGTCTGTGACGGAGGTAAATTTAATGAACCAACAGTGTAATTGAGTGACTCTGAGTCTGTGACAGAGGTAAATGTAATGAACTGACAGTGTAGTGACTCTGAGTCTGTGACAGAGGTAAATGTAATGAACTGACAGTGTAGTGACTCTGAGTCTGTGACAGAGGTAAATGTAATGAACTGACAGTGTAAGAGAGTGCAAACTGTGTGATCCTGATCAAAGAGCTCCCATTTTGTATTTGCATGAGCATTAGTCTGTTCAAGTTGTTCTTAGCCACTTAGAGAAAAAATATAAGGCCCCCAGTAGTTGTGTGGGTAGTTTCTGATGTAACTCCACCAACTCCATAGACCCTTATAGTCTATTCTAATGGTAGCTGGACCATCCTTCTGTTTCTGCATTACATTGCAAAAATCTCAAACAAAAAAAAAAAAGCAATTCAAGAGTATTTTATTGTCAATTCCTATTTTTTTTTCACACCATCAAGAGGGCAGGCCCCAGAAAGATTCTCTGACCTTATGCACAATGTTGAGTCTCAATTTTAACATTTTCCAGGTGTCTGTGGTTCTACCCAGACAATTTTAGCTACTCATCACCAGAATTAGTAGGATTGTACTTGTGCAATGTGTATGAGATACTGATAATAAAGCACAAATGACTTATCTATTTTAGTATATTCCTTAATACTAAATTACTAAAATTGCCATTTTTATGCCCCGAAGGCAGGCACTTAGTAGTCCAAACATCTGTATATCTTGTCATCTGTCCATCCGTCTGTCTATCAAATATTTATGACCACCCACTTACTCCATCATCATTCCTGTATGGATTTTAAAATAACTTGGCAGAAATGTCTAACTCATAGAGATAATGTGTCGCGCATGAGACCCAGGTCGGTTACTCGAAGGTCAAGGTAACACTTACAGGTCAAAGTCATAATCCCTTGATGTGCACTGGTGGTTGTAACTCTGACATTGCTTGATTTCTTGAGGGATTCTGAAATAACCTGGCTGAAATAACCTGGCAGAAATGTCAAACACATGAAGGTGATGTGTCAAGCACAAGACCAAGGTCGGTTACTCGAAGGTCAAGATCACACTTAAAGGTCAAAGTCATAATCCCTGGTAGTGCACTGGTGGTTGTGTCCGTTCAGTAACTCATTTCTGGAGGGATTTTGAAATAACCTGGCAGAAATGTTGAACACATGAGGACAAAATGTCCCACAGGAACCAGCATAATCAGACGATATGGTCCAGTTTAGCAGCCCGTACACCTATCATGATAGTGCATTGGTGTTCGGGCGTGCTTTTTTACTTGGACACACTAGAGGCACTAAGACAGTGAGCCCAGTTATGAAATTATACACAAATAGTCAGAAAATAAAGTTTCTTGCATGATTAACCACATACACTTAGGTTTATAAACCAATTAACTATTGCAGGTTGTCACCTTATTTTGGTTGTAAGGACAGCCTTTATTTTATTTTATTTTTATCTGATGTATTTTTTGCCTATTGAAAATAAATGATAGGAGGTAAAAAATTCATTGTGGTTATATACATAAATCTTAATGCTTTTGTCTTTTTAATAATTCAAATACCTTCATGACAATTGTTAATTTTAACTCTTAGCCTTCTAGGCAAAAAATGATCAATGATTAGATCTTGGCTATTTGCTATATAAGGTTAAAGCTGTGTCATCTGGATCGACACTGTTTGCCGCTAGGTCTATCAAAGTATACCATTGCTTGTGCATGAAATTGTGAACAAATATAAAATAATTTAGTATAGGCCATTATCCAATTAGCATGGCGGGTTGAGATTAACAATTCAGGAAATAAACATTTACCGTTTATATAAGTGGATTGGCTGATTTCAGTTAACAAAAAGTTGTGATTTGATTTTCAAATACTTGTACCACTTTGTGTCAATGTCATGCAACATTGATGTATTCAAGGCCTGCATATGTAAACAGTCCTGTCATTCAGGTTTAAAATCAATGGGTATTGAGTTTCTCAATTTGTCCAGTTTTTTGGTTGTGTGGATAGTAAATCTCTTATTACCTATCAATGCTTTAAGGCGAAACAAACTTTGGCCCCTTCTCCTTCTGGAGAAAGTATATATTTTCCCTCTTTCAACTGCATAAAATCCCTTCTAAGAACTTAAAAATGTTTTAAACATTTTTCATATTCAAAATATATGCAGTTAAGCAAGTAGAAAAGTAATATACCGGTAAATGTGTGCATGTTTGGTTGCAGTTTTCAACTTAGAGTGAATTTTGTAAGTTAAGACCTATAACATAATAATAATGAGGGCTTACAATATTGTATACTAAATATTTGATTTTCCTTCTAATGTCCTTTGAATGAATCAATATTCCCCACCATAAGGGCCAAGAAATCTTTCCCCAAACAGAAAAACAACAACAATGCCTCTCTGCTTGTAGTTATATTTTAAAATTAATATTTAATTTTTGACACCGAATAAAAATGAATGGACATGTTACTGGTTAATTTCTCATTTCAAAACACATATTTCACCCCTGTTACAGAACCGGTTCCCATCAAGCCTCTTCAGAAAGTCACCCTCCAGACCACTCCCAACGCTGCCCCTATGTTAAATGGTGGGCTACATACTGTCAATGGTAGCAGCAGCAGTAGCAACACCAGTAGCATCATCAACAACATAACTACCACCTCCAGTAGCATCAGTGGTGATTCACAGAACGATGTGGAATCAGCTGCCAAGGCAACGAATGACTCTGCCTCTGCTCATCCCCAGCCACAACGACCATCACACGCTCACCATAGACAACAAACACATTCAGGTAAGAAAAATATTATTTTGAAAGTACAAATATGTCCAACATAGTTCTCCAACTAGAGGATAATTAGACTAACTGTTTGTTTGTTGGATTTATCTTCCCACCAGTATTTCAGTTTGGAGATCATGTCCATTTGAAGCAGAATAAAGTGTTGCCTTCACTGTGTCATGAACAACAGGCATGATACCACCCCCAGTCACATTGTCCTGACACCAGGTCAATCAGTCGTAGAAATAACCTTATATTTGCTTGAGTGTAGCAAAGGAGCTACGACTGGTATGTCACTACCCACGTGCAAACCCATGATCTCTCATACCTCGAGCTGCCGCTCTACCAATTGAGCTATCCAGTCAGGTTCTTGGACTGATTGAATGGTTTATTATAATGGCATATGTATGAATTTATATGCCGTAATAGGTACAGGGTAAAAATAAAGGGGGATTGAATTTTATTCATTTGAATATAATTTTTATTGCCGGGTACTAAGCAAGATAGTCAGTATACCAGCCCTGGTAGTGAAATAAGTAGAATTATGATGATACGAAGGGGTAAAGCCTTTGAATAGATTCAGTTTTAATCTGATATATCACTTGTAATATACCGGACCTGGCAGCGGAATTGGTAGAGCATCGGCTCCAGGTACGAGAGGCCCCGGGTCATGCCATACCAGTCGTTAAAAATGTTTGTGGAATAGTTGTCTGACTAACGCTCAAGCAAATGTAAGTGTAGTTCCATGACTGGTTGGCCAGGTGTCAGGATAATGTGACTGGGTGTGGATCATGCCAGGTGTTCAAGCCATGCTATACACAGTGAAGGCAGCACTATCTGTTTCAAGTGGACACCGTCTCCAGATATC
Source organism: Sinonovacula constricta (assembly GCA_007844125.1). Classification (NCBI taxonomy): domain Eukaryota; kingdom Metazoa; phylum Mollusca; class Bivalvia; order Cardiida; family Solecurtidae; genus Sinonovacula; species Sinonovacula constricta. The sequence continues at coordinate 1,552,230 of CM017572.1, forward strand.
TGAAATACTCTTGTTGGGACGATAAACCCAACAAACAAACAGTTGTTATGATGGTCCTGGAGTTTCATTTGTCTGGTATAAGTGTCAGACCAGCAAGCTTTCAGTAATTGGTAAACAGTGTCACTTAAGGCAGGTATGGTACTGCCATCACAGCCAAGCCATAAGTTATTCTTCTGTTTTTCTCTAATCTTAGGGACCTTTACAACAATATTATAGACAAATGTCAGTATATTGCAGATCTCTCAGCAGAAAAGTTTGCACATGTGTTACATAAGAGGGACACTTTTGCATTCCGATTAAAAATGATAAAGTTAAATTGCCGATCATGTAACTTGTTGCAAATCATGTGACTTGTTGCAGATCATGTGACTTGTTACAAATCATGTGACTTATCACCAATCATGTGACTTGTTACCAATCATGTAACTTGTTGCTGATCATGTGACTTGTTGCCGATCATGTGACTTGTTACCAGTCATGTGACTTGTTGCCAATCATGTGACTTGTTTCCAGTCGTGTGACTTGTTGCCCATCATGTGAATTGTTGCTGATCATGTGACTTGTTGCCCATCATGTGAATTGTTGCTGATCATGTGACTAATTATGATAGTTATGTAGAAAAGAAATTAGATATATTTTTTTATGGCAATAGTGCTAAATAAATTCAGAATAACTACTTACATACATTCTTGAACACAACTGAAGGTGTGTTAAAATCTTGGTTTAAGCCATGAAACATTATTTTTATAAATGCAAAAATTTTAACCATTTTTAGATGGATAGTTGTTATGCTTTTTTGCATCTTAATATTGTTTGCCAATCTTTGTAACTTATCATTCCTGGTTTGATATGTAAATTGTCAGTCTTGAGAACATGTGAGGCTTATTCAGGTCATGCACATGACTTCTAGTTCCATATGTCTTGCTAGTCCCCTATATCTTTCTAGTTCCATATGTCTTGCTAGTTCCCTATATCTTTCTAGTTCCATATGTCTTGCTAGTTCCCTATATCTTTCTAGTTCCATATGTCTTGCAAGTCCCTATATCTTTCTAGTTCCATATGTCTTGCTAGTCCCCTATATCTTTCTAGTTCCATATGTCTTGCTAGTCCCCTATATCTTTCTAGTTCCATATGTCTTACAAGTCCCCTATATCTTTCTTGTTCCATATGTCTTGCAAGTCCCCTATATCTTTCTAGTTCCATGTCTTGCTAGTCCCCTATATCTTTCTAGTTCCATATGTCTTGCAAGTCCCCTATATCTTTCTAGTTCATATGTCTTACAAGTCCCCTATATCTTTCTTGTTCCACATGTCTTGCAAGTCCCTATATCTTTCTAGTTCCATATGTCTTGCAAGTCCCCTATATCTTTCTAGTTCCATATGTCTTGCAAGTCCCCTATATCTTTCTAGTTCCATATGTCTTACAAGTCCCCTATATCTTTCTTGTTCCATATGTCTTGCAAGTCCCTATATCTTTCTAGTTCCATATGTCAGTCCCCTATATCTTTCTAGTTCCATATGTCTTGCTAGTCCCCTATATCTTTCTAGTCCCATATGTCTTGCTAGTCCCCTATATCTTTCTAGTTCCATATGTCTTGCAAGTCCCTATATCTTTCTAGTTCCATATGTCTTGCTAGTCCCCTATATCTTTCTAGTTCCATATGTCTTACAAGTCCCCTATATCTTTCTTGTTCCATATGTCTTGCAAGTCCCTATATCTTTCTAGTTCCATATGTCAGTCCCCTATATCTTTCTAGTTCCATATGTCTTACAAGTCCCCTATATCTTTCTTGTTCCATATGTCTTGCAAGTCCCTATATCTTTCTAGTTCTATATGTTAGTCCCCTATATCTTTCTAGTTCCATATGTCTTGCTAGTCCCCTATATCTTTCTAGTCCCATATGTCTTGCTAGTCCCCTATATCTTTCTAGTCCCATATGTCTTGCTAGTCCCCTATATCTTTCTAGTTCCATATGTCTTGCTAGTCCCCTATATCTTTCTAGTTCCATATGTCTTACAAGTCCCCTATATCTTTCTTGTTCCATATGTCTTGCAAGTCCCTATATCTTTCTAGTCCCATATGTATTGCTAGTCCCCTATATCTTTCTAGTCCCATATGTCTTGCTAGTCCCCTATATCTTTCTATTTCTATATGTCTTGCTAGTCCCCTATATCTTTCTATTTCTATATGTCTTGCTAGTCCCCTATATCTTTCTAGTCCCATATGTCTTGCTAGTCCCCTATATCTTTCTAGTCCCATATGTCTTGCTAGTCCCCTATATCTTTCTAGTTCCATATGTCTTGCTAGTCCCCTATATCTTTCTAGTTCCATATGTCTTACAAGTCCCCTATATCTTTCTTGTTCCATATGTATTGCTAGTCCCCTATATCTTTCTAGTCCCATATGTATTGCTAGTCCCCTATATCTTTCTAGTCCCATATGTATTGCTAGTCCCCTATATCTTTCTAGTCCCATATGTCTTGCTAGTCCCCTATATCTTTCTATTTCTATATGTCTTGCTAGTCCCCTATATCTTTCTAGTCCCATATGTATTGCTAGTCCCCTATATCTTTCTAGTCCCATATGTATTGCTAGTCCCCTATATCTTTCTAGTCCCATATGTCTTGCTAGTCCCCTATATCTTTCTAGTCCCATATGTATTGCTAGTCCCCTATATCTTTCTAGTCCCATATGTCTTGCTAGTCCCCTATATCTTTCTATTTCTATATGTCTTGCTAGTCCCCTATATCTTTCTAGTCCCATATGTATTGCTAGTCCCCTATATCTTTCTAGTCCCATATGTATTGCTAGTCCCCTATATCTTTCTAGTCCCATATGTCTTGCTAGTCCCCTATATCTCTCTATTTCTATATGTCTTGCTAGTCCCCTATATCTTTCTAGTCCCATATGTATTGCTAGTCCCCTATATCTTTCTAGTCCCATATGTATTGCTAGTCCCCTATATCTTTCAATTTCTATATGTCTTGCTAGTCCCCTATATCTTTCTATATGTCTTGCTGCTGATAGAGGATTTACAAATGTACCCAACGCCTAGGTGGTAAAACTGTGAAGTTGACTGAATATGCATTTGTGTGGAAGTAGGCTATTATACAGGCCTTCACCCCTTTTTTTTACGTTTATTTGCAGGTTCTCATGCAGAGAAGAAGCACTTGAAAGCTGAGCGAGATCGGACCAGTAGCACATCATCTATAGGTGATTCATCAGGAACCAAGAAACCTGCCCATCATGGTAATTGTACTGTTAAAACAAGTAGTATACCGGTACATGTGTGCATGTTCCGTTGCAGTTTTCAACTTAGAGTGAATTTTGTAAGTTAATTATTAAGAATACAATTGGAGGTTCACTGAAAAGTAAAAAAAATTCTCCTTCTAGAGTTTCCTTTTTCAGACTTCCTTCATCAAATTAAAATATAACTACTAATATGCTACAAATGTCATCATTATTTCCAATGGCATCCTTTTTTTTTCATGAAATGAGCTTAAACTTTTCATTCATGCCTGTGCTAGTTTATACTTCATGTTTATATATCATCATTCTTATACTTTACAATTAAAGTTAGTGTTTAGTCATAGCATCACATAGTGCAGAAATTCAATGAGATTGTGTCATTTAGAATTAGGAAAATTGCATATTTCTATAAAGGGAAGGGTTAATTATCTGTGTGAAATTTCAGGTTTGGAAAGATCCAGTAAAGATCTACATCGTCAAACCGTTTCACTAGAGAGATTAAAACTGGTCTTCGCAGAGGAAGTGGACAAAACTTACAAAAAAGTGAAAACTGTCTTTGATGAGCTGCGTGCTTGGTAAGTTCATTTACCTCAGTTTTCAGTTTTCACCTGAGCTTATGCTCAGGGTGAGCTATTATAATTGCCCATTGTCCAGCATTACGCGTATGTCAACATTTTCAAACGTCTCCTCTGAAATGGCTGTGCCAAATTCAGCCATACTTTCTCAGAAACTTAATTTTTCATATAAAGCTATTTAGGAAAACTTAGAAAATCTCCTTGGCAGAAACTACATGAGCTAGAGCCTTGATATTTAGAAGACATGTTCCTTAAGTGGACCTGCATCAACATTGTTCAAAAAATTTTGATTCGTCAAAAAACATGGCCACCAAGGGCGTGGCCATTTTCCTTTTATGTCTATAAGGAAAAACTTCTAAAATCTTGTAAAAAAAACTACAAGAGCTAGAGCCTTTCATATTTGGCATCTGTGTTCCTTAAGGGGTCCTGTATCAAGTTTGTCCAAAACATTTTGATCCGTCAAATAACATGGCCGCCATGGGCATGGCCATTTACCTAGTATGGCTATATAGGAAAACTTAGAAAACCTTCTTGTCAGAAACCACAGAGCTTTGATGTTTGGTAAATGTATTCCTTTGGTAGCCTTGTATTAAGATTGTTCAAAGAATTCTGATCCATCAAAAAGCATAGACAACAGGACTAAATGTCTGTGGCAGTCTGTTGAGTGATATAGAGCCATCATGGCCCTCTGGTTTGTTTAGCAACTCACCAACAATTGTCCAGTCAAACAGGGAGGGTGGCTGTGTTTATGTGCCAACCATTGACAAGAAGTTTAAGTTATTTAAATATAATCACTTCTCTCCTTCCTGCACAGGATCAAGTCCCATGTTGTGCAAAAGCTTTCTTTTAAGGAGGTCTTCTTATATTTAGCATACTTTCTCGGAGACTGATGTCAACACATCAAAGTGAGAGTGTTCAGGATGGTTATCGAGCTTACTTGCGGTGTGCTGGTGGTTCAGTCTCATAGATTTGTATAGGGTCTTCCTGTACCAGTAATTGCTGGACATCACCAATATGACAATAATTGTTTGATGGGCTGTATTTAAAAGGAAAACCTATAAAATTGTTGTTGTTTTTAAATTATTTTTTTGTTTTTTAATATTGAAATATTAAAAAAAAATTAATTAAAGTCTTTTTGACATATTTCATTGTCCTTCACAGGTGTTAAAAGATAACTAATTTTTTGGGATACTTTCTTGTTTCTAGTTTGAATGCTCGGGAGGCCAGTCTTCTCAAAGAAGTAGATGTAGTGAAAGATACTGGAAGTAAGTCAGTTCTGTTGTTTTCTGTCCCTCATTGTATTTATGTGCCCACCAACTGCCAGAAAATGACATTTTACCGTCTCTTTCTTTTATGCTGAAAAAGAGTAAAGAATATTTGTTATTACAGTAAAATTACCCCACTGTAAAACTAAAGATAACTAGCATGAAAATTACTTAGACGAAAAAAGAGGCTTTATTTTAAATGTTAAATCAGAAGGTTTTCTTTTAGATTCTTTATTTTAATTAAAAATGAATGAACAAATATTGTTAAAAAAATCCACTTAGCTAATTATAGTTGTTTTTTCTACGCTTAATTGTAGGTCATAGGTGTTAATTTTTTTCCAGACAAGAACTTTTTATTCTCAATGTGTTTTCTCAATGATGTCTTAAACCTGGAATACTTAAACCTTTTATTGCTGAAAACACCATTCACCCCAATAACACAAAAAACATACCCTAACCTAATGGTGCTCCAGAAGTCATGGCTTTAACTATCTTAGCTGTCAGACCTCAACAACAGTTTTTTCAAAAGATGCATACACACATAATTCACGTTTTACCACACTGTTTTATGGTGACCTTAGCATATAAGGCTGGTAAGGTTTGTTTTCAAGATTATTCTAGCAACCAGCAATCCAATGAAAATGCACATTACATCAATGCTGCTCTTCAGTTGAAGTTAAAAAAACAACAATATTAGTCAGTGTCAAGAAGGCCACACTAACCTGCGATGCCTGTTGGTTAAAAATTGTGATCATTTCATTGGCTGACTGCTCAAACTGTTTTGGTCACAGCCAATCAGATACTTCATGCACATATTCACGAACAAAGTTTTTCTGACCAAGTAACCATGGTATATGTTTGTAGTGATAACAGGGTATATTACCATGGTTAAAATGTTTATTTTTTAAAAATTTAAATCATGGGTTTTGAGGATGTTAGATATAGGAAGCTGCATCTTTGGTAAGGATGCAACAATAGTGGTGTTGGATTTGCTGGATCATTGGATGTATGTGAGCTGCTTTTCTGCCATTTGAGGTTCTTTCAACCTACTTGCCGCAAGAAATCTTTTCGATATGGAGACATAATATCTCTCAAAAAACAATTTAATTCCTACAAAACATGAAGTATATGTCACAGGGGACTGACCAAAACAATAGATCCCTCAATGGCCCTGACTTCAATTGAAATCTTCTGTTGATAGCTGTCAGAATCACAAATGTTATGTTGAAAATTAAATATAAACATTAAGATGCGACAGGACCTGGTAGCGCAGTCGGTAGAGCGTCGGCTCTAGGTACGGAAGGCCCTTGGTTCTATCCAGGGCCACGACATACCAAAGTAGTTAAAAATGGTAGTGGTATAGCTCCCTTGCTAACGCTCAAGCAAATATAAGGGTAGTTCCGCAACTGGTTGGCCCGGTGTCAGGATAATGTGACTGGGTGTGGTATCATGCCAGGTGTTCATGGCATGCTATACACAGTGAAGGCAGCACTATATCTGCTTCAAGTGGACACCGTCTCCAGATAACTGAAATACTGTTGGTGGGACGATAAACCCAATAAACAAACAAACAAACATTAAGATGGTTGCGGTGTATAACACAACTACATAAAACACATACAAACTGCAGTGGCACAGTCCTTAAAACACTACACTGCCATACACTTTTTTCTTTTTGTTTAAGTTACTTTGAATTTAATGACAAATACATTTTTAGCAGTGTTTTTAACTGTATAACTTTGTAAAACATGTAAAACAATGTGCTAGCAAGAGATAGTATGGCTTTAATTGGCCAATGGTAGTATCATGTATGTGTGTTTAGATTTTTTATTTCATTCCTGTGCATCAATCTTTGTGCTTTGAGATGTCAATTAATTTGTGTAATATGCACCGGGACATTATGGTTGCTCAGGGAGGGGATGGTCATAAAAAACAATAAGTCATGCTTAATGCTCATGGGCATACTGCACTGCCATTGGTCACCACCCCTTTCCTGATACCACTGCAGCCTGAGGCTGTGTCAAGCCTGGGTTGACCCAACCCACACACTTCCCGCAACCTATTAACCTTCAACTGTGAAGATAAGGCCACATTCAAATTACCAATGCCTTTGACTTTACGCATTTTCCAGCGGATGTGTTCATAATGCGTCAAGGACTTGCTGCCGATTTGAAGGTGAAGATCGATCGAGCTGACAGAATGTCGGAAACTGAACTCGCAGATCTGAGAGCGGATATTAAGGTGAGAATACTGAAGTCGTCAACTTTGTCTGAATAATAATATTCCGGCATTGATGAGTTAGTCAGATTGAGGGTGAGAACTTTCATGTGGGAAGGTCTTCCACCTGACCTGAAGTGTGCCATGCATTCTACCAAGTCATTTGTATGGGGTCTTTCTCCACCAGTAATTAGTTTAAATCTATTTATCGGCGATTGGGAAATAAGTTCTTTTAACTGATATTAATCCCTCTTGACTGTCCACTTCCTGGGTAGAACAAGTACTCAGGTACTGAGTACGTGGAGCAATGTGCAGTAAATAGTTTTGCTCAAGGACTAACATCACATGGTTAGTTTCGGGTTTCGAACCAATGACCCCCCCGTTCCGGAGTCCAATGTCTTAACCACTAGACCACGGATGCCCAGTAATAAGTTGGATGAGCTGTTATGACTTTAACAAACAACACAACAAACAACAAAACATCTAGTCATCTGTGCAAAGAATCATTGGAAGATGACTAGAGTGGATTATTGACAGAATAGAACAGAATATATATGTAATGTTTGAGTTTATAATGACAGTTTTGTGTTTACAGCATTTTGTGGCTGATCGGAAAGTAGATGAAGATTTGGGTAGACTGACTAGATTCTTGTATGATGATGACAGCCTGAAGGCCAACATTAACAACTTTGGTGAAGGTAAATAAAACTTTTGTTATAAACCTATTTGTTTATGTTCTATAGTCAAACAAGTACTTCCAACTTATATCTATCCATCTTAACTGCCCATGTCCTAGGTAGAACCACAACTGAGGAAGTAACATTCTGGAGCAGTGTACAGAAAAATGTGTAGCCCAAGGACTAGCATTTAATGGTCTGTCGTTGAGTTTGAATCTCCCGATACCCTGTTTTAAAAGTGGTGTTAACAGCTTTGACCGGATTATTTTCTCTATGACAACCATATAAATTATAGGAAAACCTATGATTAGTTATCTGAAAAGATCCCACAAAATGCTGTTTATTGATGTTCTGCATCTATTTGAAAAATGGAACATGAAACTTCGTAATTAGAAACAAATATTTCCTATCTGAACCCTGCTTCAAAGTTAACTTTTTTTTTAAACTAAGAAAACTATGTGACCACTTACTTCTAAGATCATGATATAACATAATCTGGGTAAGATGCTCTGACAGTATCCATTTTTAGCGGAAATCCCCATTCTGCTAAGTTATAGATTTAGAAAAAAATGAACATTTATAGTAATTTTTGCATAATTTGTGCTGTCTCTTAATTTATGTATTTGATGATTTAGGTAGTTTTGCACACTTGTCTTTATTTAGATTAAAGCAGGGGTTTGTGCAGATTTTAAACCTCTAATTCCCCCAAAACAGAGGAAAGGTTCTGTTAGTTAAATTAAGTATATTTAAGTGGCAGAAATTATCTTGAACCACAAGTCTACAAAGACTGCTAAAGGTAGTGTCTTCATGTGTGGCGCTTTATCAACATTTTTCTACACCTGTTATTGTACATATACTTTTACATCGATTTTGAAAGGATGACACAATGTCGTAACAGAAGAAGAATAAGTAAGCCTCTATTGGACTTCGTACCGGACACGTCCCCAATACTTGCAAATGGCGCTATGGAGGCTCTTGTGAACGAATTACCAGTGAAACTGCTGCTTCTGTTAATGAATGATTTTTTCACCATTATTGTCAGAGTTGTAGATGATCAATGAACTGTGAACTCATACAAAAATGTTTAAAACAAGTTTTCAGAAATGAAAGCAATTTAAATTGTCAGATTTCTGGGATGGCTGTGTACTTGTAGCTTTTTAAATATTTCTCTTGTCCGAAGCATCTGTTGTGTTGATGTGCAGCAGAGTTTGACAGTTTGGATCCCGGGCGCTTGCATACCATTTTGTGGGGTTTCTAGAATTTTATTTTCGTAATAAAAGATCATATGTGTGTCATAACTCTTAGACATTTTTTCTGTGTGGGATTTGAGTGCTGGTGGAATTTTTGCAGTTTTCTGGTTGGCCAGTAGTAACCACCCAGACATTTATCGGGAGTCTTACTTCAAAATAGCTTGATGACCCTAACATGACCATTATCATGTCAGATGGGGGTGCGGGGGTGGGGGAATTTAAAAAAAAAAATGGAACAAACAGTTGACAGTATAAGTCATGGAATTATCTTTGATAAAGATATTTTTCAATAAGGCATATCATGTAATGACTAAATTTTAGGTTTTATTTTGGTTTATAATAGATTATATTTTCTTCCTTCCAGTTGTCCCTGTGAAATGCAGTTATGTACAGCAATGTCAACACTCCCTGTCGCCCGTGGCAACTGGCCTGGCATCCGTTCACTCATCTATCTCAGAGCCATCCCCTGACACACAGACAGTCCCTGAAAAAAAGCACTCAGGTAAATGTTAATTAATTAAAACAGCTCACAAGATAAGTTCAAATACATAAATAAGCATTAAATGGGGATATATTAATTAAAAAATAATGAAGTTTGAAAGAGTTCCTCATACATGTGCCCACTTCAAACAAATGCATATGTAACAATAGCTTTAAACATTAAAGGCACAGATTGAGTTTTTAACAAAAAAAAACCTCATTCTGTGGAGCTTATTTTACTTACTTTTAAAGTTTCTTTGTGTTATCTTCGAAGTAGATACACATTTAATGTATACTTTCTGTAAAGTTATATTGAATTTATCTACTGTTTAAGAACACTTTGGACTGAAACATAAAACTTGTGAAATGACGTAAGATTAATATTAAATGCATGAACGTTCTAGTCAAAATAAGCAAATTAGCAACAACATTTACCATATTTCTCATATGTGTATTAAAATACTAAGCCTCCAGGAAAACTTTTTTATTTCATTTTGAAAGTAGGCAATCTGTAAAGATGTTGATTTCTCAATATTTCCAGAAGCCAACTCCATTTCAAGAGTTTCTCATCTAGATGATAAGGAGGCACATGAAGTGGCAGAACTTCAACGAAGGCTAAAAAATTCTCTCATCTTAGAGGTAAGTATTCATCTTATATCCTATCTGAGCAATTTAATGAATAAACAGTAAACCTTCTGGACATCAGACCAGTGTTCTTTCTAGTATGTAAAGAGGGTCAGGAGCAGTGCCCATTACAGGTGGTTGTAGTCTACAACTGGTTGTCATTGTCAGGGCCAGACGTTGCCCATAGGGCTGGGGGTGGAAGCTTTCCAGCTGACCTGTACTGCCGGGTAGCTCTAACCAGACATCAGTCTGCAGTATTCCTCTTATCAACCAATATCAATCGGTCAATGGAAAATAATTCTACTTATTTACTTAGCTCACCAGAACTTATGCTCAGGGTGAGCTATTAAGATCGTCAGGTGTCACTTGACTCACGTCTCGTGTCCATCAACATTCTTTAGTCAACATATTCTCTGAAATCGATGGCCTAAGTTAAACCAAACTTGTTCAGAAGCTTCAGCAGACAGGGGAATCAAAGGTGTTTAAAGACATTTGTACTGTTTAAAAAATGGCCGCCAGTGGCATGGCCATATTGCATATATGCAGTCTCCCTCTGGGTTTTTTTTTTGTCTGAACCAACCAATGGGCCAAACTTGAAAATTTTGAGCCAATTTTTTAATTTCATGAGCCAATTTATGAGCCAAAATTTAAAAAAAAGAGACATTTTCAATGCTATTTTAGGACTACATGTATGTATGTTTAACAAATAATTGTTTATAATAATATAATATAGTTGTTTATTATACTAGACTTTTAGTTGTGTTATTGAATTGAGGATGAGAAAAAAACACAAGAACTTCATGTTTAACCATTTTTATTTACAAACACAGTGATTCAAGCATGTTATTCTATATAATAATATATATTATGTGGTATTAGATTGAAACACTTAATGTATATATAATATATGACACATACCATATGTATTATATATTACATATACATTAAGTGTTTCCATGTCACCTTCAGGCTATACCCTACTTATTACAGTCATTATATGCAGATACCATGAAGGCAATAGTTCGTAATGGTTCACTATTTATATTTTGTACATTATAAGCAGAGGTACAGAGTCACTAACACAACTACTGCAGGATCCTTCGAGTCTTATGTACAGACCACTTTTTAAAAGTTTGCCGACATTGTCTTAAAATTGTTGAATATAACTCATTACAAGTACTCTATTGGCTGCTGTTTGATCACCTCGACATTATGTATCGAATTCTACCCTTGATTGTTGTTATTCAGCAATGCCTGTATTGTCCAATTAATGATGAACATAATTGTAACAAACACTCGGCCGGCTGCTTTATGATTATCTTGCCAATTACACTACTCCTTCCCTGAAGCGATGTAATTTGGCAATTATCTACTCGATATGTCAACACAACAATGCCTTCAAGGTGAAGGCCGCCCGTGCTTGGTTGGATCTCGATTTTTTTCAGTCTAGCGAATTACAGAGTGCGTAAAATGGATAACCAGTCTGGCCACTTATATGATTCACACAAAAATCATGCGCCATAGGGATGCTCCAAATTTGAAAAAAAAATGAGCCACTTTTTTCTTTCTTACTAAGATTGGTGCATTTGGCGCTCAACAGCGGGATCTCTGTATATGGCTTTACAGGAAAACTTAGAAAATCTTTTTGTCAGAAACCACAAGAGCTAGATTTGGTACACATTTTCTTTGGTTAGTTCTCTATAAAAATTGTTAAAAAAATTTAGATCCATTAAAAAACATGGTTCTTGGGGGCGTGGCTATTGTCCATGATTATTTTGACAAAATTTGAATATCCTTTTGCCAAAAATACAAGAGCTGGAGACTTGATAATTGGTGCAATTGTTCCTTGGGTGATCCTCTATCAAAATTTATCAGTCAACATTGATCTCTCAAAAAACATGGCAACTATAGGCATGATCATTTTTCGTATATGGCCATGAAAAATGGCATCTGATTATCCATCTGTTACTTGTGTACATGCATTACAATTATTCTGTTCTGTTTAAACATTGCCGATATTTCTTGCTAATTTTGTCTAAATGTCTCCGACACACGTGTAAGCGATACTGGGCCATCAGAGCCCTCCTGTTTTGAAGGTAGAGTCGTTTTGCCTCAGATTTGAAAGTCCTGATCCTTATTTATTGTTTGTAATTGAATTGTGAAAAAGGCTGCCACCACTTTGTTTGTTTGAATATTGCTTTGTTAAGTTAAGACTTGTATAATTCAGGGTATAAAGGTAGAAGAGTTTCCAGAGAGACCAACAAGTGCTCCTCCCACCTCGACTCAAAGCCCACAAAAATCGCAGAGAGGGCGACCACAGAGTAAGTAGGAAGTATAAGCAAATTGTCAGTACAAATAACACTTTAAAGAAATAAGTCGATTCATACAATAGAGGCTGCCCAAGGGGGGCGCTGTAACTCCTCAGCCCCTCACCACATGGGTTCGTGTCCCGATTGGGGTGAAAACTTTAACGTGGAGAAGTTTTCCAGCTAACCAGCAGTGCGTCGGTGGTTTTATCCAGGCATAAGTTCTCCACCAATAATTAGCTGGACCTTGCCCATATGACAATAATTGTGCTGATGCGATGTAATAAAAAGCAGCAACAATAGGTTGCAGTTCAAGCACCTGACTTTAATCGTAAAAAACATCAACAACAACACCATGCTCAATCATGTACATCAAATGTCTAGGAGGTTGCGTGGTAACCATACCTAGCTATGGAGCTATTTCTATTGAGATCGCAGCCTGGTTCATTTTGAAAACATTTATTTGGTTATGTTTCATGATGTCTGCTGCCTTTTTGCGAAGCCTTTTTAGTCATGAAATTGGAGTCAGTTCGCTGAGATTTAATGTAAATACACTGTCAATAATGGATGTGAACGTTGACTACAGAAATCTAGCCAGTCTTCAATGGGCAACTCATTTGCAAAGCCCCACTTTGAAGTCAAAATACTTGGTTAAAAGTACAGTTCCGATTTCAACAAACTGAATACAGCATTCATGAACACCTTTGTAGATTAACATTATTAGTGCACATCGATATTGAGAGGATATCCATGGCTGGAAAAACCTGGAATTTAACAAAAAACCTTGAAAAAAGTCTGGAATTTTACCAGCAGAAATGTGGGAACCCTGGGTCAAAGTTTATAAGTCTATTGGTATGCTGACTACCTTTTAAAGCAAACAAAACAAGAAGAAATTCCCTAATTGTGTGTTCTGCACACTGAAGCAGGTAAACACATTGCAATGAAGAAAAAAGTGAAAGAGCCTGTATTTGTAATTAACACATTGTTTTAATCGAGATTTCATTGACATTACAGCATGTTACATTTCAAAACTGAAGGTTCAAGTTGACTTTAACTATTATTTTTAATTTTGATTATGGAAAAAAAAACTTTTTAAATATGTGCATCATTTAACCTAGCATAGTCAGAGAACTTTAGTGCATATACATGCAGTTTGAAGTATAGCATACCCGTACTTTCATGCTTGCCTTCTACTATAAGCACTTGAATAGTCATCATGTAATTGCTAACAACAGACCTTTAAATAAATTATATGTAAATAAATAAATTGTATAATTAAAGCTCTGAAGTCTTTAGATCCACAGATGTTACTCTATGCCATAATTGTTTTTATATTTATCCTTATTTTGGATTAAAGGTGGTATCTGGCATTTACAAAACCTTTTCCTTTTTGGGGGCAATTTGGGCATAATTTCTGTAATAACTCTAGTTAAGCTTTAGTCTGAATGAAGACCATTTAAAATTGTACTTCCATTGTTAAACAGTACAATTCATGAAGAATTATTTTTAGATGGTCATTTTTTTTAAAATCTAAGCACAATGGGGGTTTCTGCTTAAGATAGATACCAATGTCAGAGGGGATTATCAGATAATGTTATAACATGATCTTAAAAGTAAGTGGTCATATGATTTTCTTAGTTTAAAATTGCTGAGTTTAAAATAGCTAACTATGCAGCATGGCTCAGATAGGAAACCTAGGTGAGTGGGGGAGGGGGGGGGGGGGGGGGTCGAAACAGGCCCAAACTGTCGGATACCACCTGTAAGATTGATTAATATTGATTACATGTTTTTCTTCACCAATAAATGCTAAACACTACCATAATGTTCATAATTGTGTGTTGTCTAAATTGCCATTTCTAAATGTTTTGCTTCTGACAGTCCTGATCAGGGAGAAAAACTTTCATGTGAGATGTCTTCCATCTGACGTATGTTGTGCTGGTGGTTCTATCCAGTTGTTTGTCTTGGGAATTCCTCAGCCGTTAACAGCTAGATGTCCCTATAATGGCCTTAATTGTGTTGCTGCGATGTATTTAAAGATCTGAATTAAATAAGTAAAATTTTATATGGTAACAGGTGGCATGAATAGAAACCGAAACAGACAACCAAGGGACCCTCAGGATCGTCGACGTAATGGACCAAATGAAGAACCAAGGGGTGGCTACGAGCAGACATCCGCTGGTGAGAGGGTCATATTGATCGGGAAAAGCACACGTGGTACTGGAAGCATTTCACGTCCTGGCGGTAGAGGGAGGGGAAGAGGTCGCGGTGGTAGAGGAGGAAGGGGAGGAGGAATAGGTGGTAGTCTGGGACCGATTGATGATGTGAATGATGGATCGTCAGTGCCACTGACTGTTGGTAGAAGTCCCAGTGCCGGTCGTGGTGGTCGAGTTGATGCTGAAGGTTCAAATTTTGCTACAAATGGTGGCAATGGCAGAGGATCACCAAGAAAACCTCGAGAGAATTCTGGAAGTCCTAGACGTGGTGGTGGCGCTGGGCGTGGTGGAAGGGGCGGTAGTGGTGGTGGTGGCAATCCGAGAAATTCAAATCGTCAGGGTAGTCCAGTTAAATCTGCTGGCGGATCACCGACCAAACCCATGCCTCCAACTATACAAGAAACCAGTGCAAGTAGCTCAGGAAATAACTAGTCAATAATTTTTGCTGATACTTTGTGAATTGAAATGTAGATTTCTGATTGAGAAAACATTTTTAAAGTTGGATGGTGATATATTAGCTTTGGCACAGTCCTATGTAATAACTAGAAGACCCATCATATAAGTTTCTGTAATCTGTTTTAACTCATGTCTTCCCATTCTGCATTAACCATTAATGAGTGATAAAAATCGAAAATAAGGGATAATTGTCTGAGAAAACTATTTGTCTTCAGTTTTGCAGAACAAGAAAGGGTTATCTTTGTTATTGCAATTTAAAACTATGTTTTTTCTAAATAAAATTATGCGCCTAAAGCCTAAATTGAGAACTGAAATTTGTGGGTTTTGATTTAAACATCTTTGTAAAAAAATCACCCAAAAAAACAGTTTTTATCTCTTAACAAAAGCAAATAGAAGCAAACATTTATTTTCCTCTAAATGTAGTAAAAGATTGCATGTTTATAGTTAAGCCAGCCCTCATTTTGGGTCAAGATGTTGTTTATTGATAATCTTTGAGGACATTATTATTATTGATTTTCATGTTTTGTTAAAATGTTCGTTGTTATTGAAACTTTCTGATCATCCGTAATATGTACAAAAATAATAAATTTACAAAGTTAAAGTATATTATATTTTGTTTTTGTTTTTGCAAATATTTCCTTAAATATGCAAATATGTATTGTGTATGTTGAGTCGGTATTATTGTGAGAGTTATGTGTTGTTTATTTCTATATGGTTTGATGACATGTAAAAGTGTTAATGAACCCTCTTTTTTTTTCCTCTAGGTCTGCTGTAGCAAACCGAGAGCCTAACATGTTTCAACTATTTGTCAAATTCATTTTCAATTCTAAATTGGCCAGTCCTTTTTATTTTTTCGTCAAACATAAAATTAAACAAGTATATACAGTTGATTCCAGTTAAATAAATAACGAGATGTGCATATTCCGTTTTATTGACTAAAATATTAAAACATATATATTCAAACACCAAACCCTTTCTTCCTAACCTTTGTAAAATATTACTGTTTACATAATGTGTCAGCCTGATTTCAGTTATAATCATAATCCAACGCTGCTTATCTACTTGCTGAAACTCACTAATTAGTTAATCTCGGACAATTTTCACATCTTTTCTGTGGGATTAGTAAACATGGTCACTAATCTATGTCCATTTCATGATCCGCAGCCTGTTCAGCTTACAATGTTATGGTCTACTGCCAATGGCACGCTTTCTGTCTCATCTTCCAGACAAATTTCACAGGTTTTTGCTAAGTGTAACAAGTGTCAACAGTGAATGATGTCATCGATAATTCTTTTAGTTTTAATAGCAGATTACTCTCACTTGGCAAAATAGTACAGTATTAAGGCATAATTTCTTAACATAAGTGCATTTGTTAATGAAGTCAAAAAGGCCAAAATACATTTACATCATAGTAAAGAAAGATATATTTCACTTCTGATTCATTAAAAAAATAACATCTGAAAAGAGCACTTTGTAATACTATTTTGCTGTCACAAAAACAAAATGGCCAACCTTTAGAAAAATAATCAACTTTTTAACAGGGTTTGGAGGTGAAAAATTACGAGCTCAGTAATTATCTCATAATGAAAATTATAGATAGATATCTGACTGATGGTTTTCTAAGGAAACACAGTGGCTGAGAGTTAATATTAATAAATGAAAGTACGATCATATTAATGGTACTTCTACATTGATTGTCTGTTTAACACATATTCTGGTTAATTGCAAACATTTCTATGCAAAGTTATGTATGCAAATATAAGCGGAATCAACTGTATAATAAAATGCACTTATATTTATGTGTTGATTTTTGGACAGGCAACAGTTATTTACAGATGATTTTTTTTAATTTTTAGAATAACATTTATGATGTAAAGGATTAAAAAGTTGGAAATGGAAACAATTGTTACACATCGGTTTTTTTAACAAGACAGTATAGGTTTGAACTTGTTGACACTTACAAGCTATTAGGTAAATATTATTTGAAGTGTGTAAATAAATTTTCCCAATTTTACAGAAGAGAAAAATATCCTGTTTTCCCTGATATTTAAAATAACTTACATTACCTAACTTCCATCTTCGACGGTGTTTCATGTTTGTTGGTAGTGCTTGTTCAAATTTTGTTCTAGGCCTTTATATCTTCATTTCACATTGCAATTCTGTTAAATCATTGTTGATTACTGTTGATAATCAATTTTATGTTGTATAAAATGTGATTTTTTTGTATAAAAGAAGGGTATACATAATTATTGTGATGACGCTACAATGGGGTGAAGATTATTTTTGTGACAAAAAAAAATGATAAAAATAAAATACATGTATTATATTTACAAAAAATCTATTTTTCATATTTGTACATATATTTTGTTCAGATTAAGGGTTGAAGTGATGCAATGATTGTAAATTCTGATACTAATTGTACAGCTTCTATATCTAATGTTCATTCTGATTACTTTGTAAGAATGTTGTAGTTAGTTATATTTTTGACCATGGTTCTAATTTTAGAAATGCATGCTCACTTGAATCTATATTGAATCACTTTATTATGCAGATTTCTGTTATATTTTACTTTGTAAGGCTGTAAACGGTGTAAGGATAAATGGACATAAGACGGTACTACAGTTTGTTGTTTTTTCGTGTTTTTTTTAATTATGTCTACTTATTTTTATTTACCTAATCCCACCTAAAATGATTTTACTATAGTCCACCTGATTCAATACCAGTAATAAAAAAATGATAAGAGTTTGCCAAGAGATTTTTCTGATTTATTTTCTTGGCTAAGTTCACTCATCTTGTACTTTAAATTCTGCTAAAGTTATTGGAACACCTGCAAAACATATTGTGTAACTTATATTACAAGAAGATGATCGAAAAATGTGTTATTATACTTATAGGGTTTTATATATAGTTAGATGTACCTCTAAATGTGTTTATAAACGTTGGTGCCGGTGGTTCTACCCAGTATTAAATGTCTTAACCCACTTACAGTATCTGGACGCTGTTGTTACGACTGTAATTGTGTTGCTACACTGTACTTAAACCAAACAAACAAGAAATTTAAACAAAGAAAAATATAAAAAAAGATTCTACTTTTAACAGAGAGTGTATTTTTACACAATAAGTGAAGTGTGTTCTACAAATGTAATGTAATGCTTTATGCAAGAACAATCTATCTGATCTTTACTTGTTTGTAAGGTGTATTAGGGTTGTACTTGCCTTTCCTGTAAGCATTGGCATGGCTTTGGTGAAAAGTGTAGATCCAAATTTGTCAGCACCCACTTGAAGCTGTGTGATCGGAATCTACGCTATTACTGCTGAGTAACTTTTTTTAAAGGTGGTATCAGACAGTTTGGGACAAATATTTTTTTCTAAATTAACCATGAACATCGTCGTTATGTGAAAAGGTTTTGCAAAAATGCTGTTTATTGATGCCCTGGGTCTGTGTGAACATTGAAGAGATAGATCCAAGCTCGTTATTGCAAACAGGTTTTTCTGTCTCAGCCACACTGCAGAGATAGCAATGTTTAAATTTAGAAAACCATGTGACCACTTAATTTTGGGATCACATTATATCATCATGCAAGTACCCCATACTTATGTCAGATGCATTTTTATCAGAGATCATTTTCATGTGTAATTATAGATTTGGAAAAATGAACATTTAGAGTGATTTTATCTAAATTTGTACAATATAGTTTGTGTCTATTATCATCTTTACTTTGTCTATAGATAAGTTATTGCTGAAATTTTATCTGAAATTCCCCAAAACTGGAAAAAAATGCATTTGATGTAGGCACTCTTGGATCCCACCTTTCAGGAATATATTCATTTACCTATGCAAGACACAGCAAACAATAAAGACATTAATATTGTAACAATGTCTTCTATCATGTGTTTTTATGAACATACTCGTAATTGTCAATCATCTGCTCATGCATCACTTGGTCACTGTCATAAAAAAAAAATATAAAAAGTCACTGTTACTTATACTGCTTGATCAATAAATGTGCTAATTATCTTTGTCTTTTTATGTTTTTGGGGGTCATGTTTGAATGGCTGATGAAGATTTAGTGCCTTTTCATTAGATTCTACCATTAAATTGGCCTAATGTACTCTACTGTACTTTCTCCAACAATTGGTGATAAATAGACCAATTTTGTTCTTTTTTTCATTTTCTTTACAATCATAATGAATATATTTAATTTAGCTCTTCTGGATTGGTCTAATGGACTTTTGCAGCATTTCTGAATCAGTCTAATGGACTTTTGCAGTTTTTCTGGATTGGTCTAATGATGGACTTTTGCAGTATTTCTGGATTGATCTAATGGACTTTTGCTGTATTTTCTAATATCAACATAAAGGTATTTGCCAATACATTTTTTTGATAATTTTTTTTATTCTAAGCTTACAACCTTTCAGGATGCTGTTAGAGTTGTAGACTTTTCAGCCCATTACTGTGTGGGTTTAAGTCTTAAGTTACGCCAAGAGCTTTCACTTGGGGGAGATCTTCTAGCTGACCTGTTTGTTTGTGGGTTTTTTCTAACTATAATAGCTGGATGTTGCTACAATGACAATAATTGTTTCACTGTGTGATGTATTAAAAACAACTGTTAGCCAAACATTTTATATGTTTAAACCCCATTAGAGGCAAGAAACTTTCATGTGTGCATATCTTTAAGCTAATGTTTTTTGTTCCACGTGTGATATTGGGGACCCTCCTCTGCAATCATGGCTTAACTTTGTCCAGATGATCGTTACTAAGGTGTATACATAGGAAAAATTGAATCTGTTAATGTTGATGCTGATTGTATTTGGGTTGAAACACTGACGATAGGATTCTGCTTGATGTAATGATGACGACTATGGTTTAAAATGATGATGATTATGCCTGATGTGTAAAATGAAGATAATGATGTTGAGGAAGCAGCTTTATTAAATTTATAACTAAATGAGAGAAATGCAATGCTTTTGTAATCATGTAACATGCAAATTTATTATTTAATACTTAAGTGCAATGTGATACTTCAACAGTATGCATTTATGAGTGCCTTTGTTGTTGTTTTTTACAATGTTTTTGTTGTTTTCTTTGCTCTTAGGAGTGTTTATTTCTTTTTATTGTTCAAAAAAAGTATTGCAGGTGTTTTAACATCAATACTTAATACCAGATTAAAGATTGCCATTATGAAATGTCTTTGCATGATCAATATAAATTGAATATCTGGTAAAAATTGACCAAATGAACAGTTTGCACTAAATGGCTTATTCAAAATGACCTATTAAATGAGTTGCATAAACTCACCAATTAAGCTGATTTTACAAAATGACCAATGAAATGACTTATGAAAAAAATGACCAATAAAATGGCTCTAACAAATTGACCAATCAGAATGCCAGGATTTAAAGTTCAGCCTTTGAACTTTAAAAAAGGAAAGGTCTTTTATCCGAGACCCTGATCATGTTTTAAAAAAACAATTTGCCATTAGATTTTTTTGTCACATGATTCATATCATGAAATGTGGTTTTCTTTTTTCACTGTGATGATAACCATGACTTCAGTTAAACTTTACATAAAAAAAATTCAGTGTCTAGTCATATATAATACTGGTATAATTTTTTTCTACTTTACTGTCCTCTACTTTTTTTATTTCTTTAATTCTTGTCATTGCTCCTATTAGTTAATGTATATGGGTTTTGAAAGTTATAATTTGAAGAATGGTTCGTACTTTGACATGCCACTCTTAATTGTATTCATAATTAATGTCTATACATGAATTGAGTATATTACAGTTGATTTGTCATGATTTCAATCAGTTGAAAAATATATTTAATATTTTCAAATTCGATTAGTTATATATTTTTAAAGTGGGTACCGTAGATGTGAGTCTCATTTGGAGCAAAGGACTTGATGTGGGAAGGTCCTCCAGCAACCCTGGTGTGCTGCTGGTACTTCCCAAACATTTATTTTCAGTCTTCCCCCGCCAAAATAACAATATTTTTAAGTGTCTGTGTGCCATAAAACCCAAAATACAATTACTAATATTGACCATAATTGTGTTGCTGCCATGTATTTCTAAAAAAACAAAATTAAAGATGGCATCTGACAGTTTGGACCAATAGTTTTCTCAAACAGTCAAACAATTATTGTTACCTGAAAAAATTGTGCTATTTATTCATGTCCTACATCTTTACGAAAAGTGAAGCATAACACCCCTCTCATCATAAGAGTCACATACATTGCATTTCCTGTCCAAGCCATGTTGCAGAGTTAGCTAATTTTTTTTTGACTAACGAAACTATGTTGAGCTCACATATCATATTGGCTCTGATATTAATTTACTTACATGTATCTTTAGAACTTAGAATGGTTACCTTATTAGCAATTTAGAATCAAATAGACCATTGATTGACTTTTGGGGATCAGCAATTCAGCATCAACTAAGTCACTTATCAAAACCACTTTTATTTTGAGATGCTAAGTCATAACACATTCATTCATCAAAACTTAATATGACAATATTTTGAATGAAAATCTAATCATGTATAAGCAAATTGTCAGCCTTAATTTTAATCTAATATTAATTGTGGGAAAACAAAGTGTGTTTTTTTTCTCTGCCTAATTTTAAAAATGCAAACTATATCAACTGTGCCCAGACTCCTATATAGGTTTTCATGAACACCTATTGTGTAGATATTCATATTTCTTGTGCATTTATATTGTTTAAGATAATGTTATTTTTCAGAATTTACAAGGAATAATAACATGGTAGTAGGTTATTTTATTTCCTTGTTATTATAAATCATGCAATTTATGTACTGGTGCATTACTTGTTTTTATGTTAATTGTGTTTTCAAGTTGCAATGTTGAATTTAACTTCAGCTTTATTTGTTATTTCACTGTACTTTACCGTCTTTTTTCTTTCTGTGTTTTTCCTTATTGTTTGTTCTATTTTTATTGGCTCAAATGCAAAGTATTTTCATAGATGACAAAGTCAAATGTTTAATTGTTAAAACAGGAGTATTAACCAATATGTACATGCACTAGTTTTGCTTTGCATTCTCACAGTTTCACTTACTAATATAAACGATGAAAATTACTTTTAAATGGTTTTCAGAAATCTCTCATCTTGTAAATAGGGCAAGCACTGTATAGTCAAATGTTAACTGAAAGCAGGTGTTAGTGTAGCTTAAAGAGAGAGAGAGAGAGAGAGAGAGAGAAAGAAAGGAGGGGGAGAGAGAGAGAGCGGGGAGATAGATAGAAGAGAGGGGGAGAGATAGATGGATAGGCAGAATGAAATGAAGAAAAGGAGGGTGAGAAGGTGGGAAAAGAGGGAGAAAGAGAAATTAGGGAAAGAGTGAAGGAAAAAAGAAACTGAGGCGGTAGTTTTATCATCCTCAATGTTACCAGTTAGAATTAAGTTTTGATGTGTTATCTTTTACTTGCTGAAAACACTATTCACCACATAAACACAAAACTGGACCTGGTAGTGCAATCGGTAGACAGTTGGCTCCAGGTACTGGAGGTCCCGGGTTTGATCCTGGGCCGCGACTTACAAAAGTCATAAAAAATGGTTATGGCATAGGTCCCTAGTGAATGCTCAAGCAAATATAAGGGTTGTTCCACGAGTTTGGCCCGGTGTCAGCATAATGTGCCGGGTTGTGGTATTATGCCAGGTGTTCACGGCATGCTATACACAGCAAAGGCAGCACTATATCTGCTTCAAGTGGACACCGTCTCCAGATAACTGAAATACTGTTGGTGGGACGATAAACCCAATAAACAAACACAAACATAAAACATACCCCTAATGTTTCCAGCAAGTAAAGGATTAATACAATGCCTTTTATCCTGTATCCTGCTATATTTTGTACTTAATTGTTTATCTAGATGTACATGTACAGGTACCTAGAAATATTGCTTGTGACAATGCATCAAATAGTGCAGATCCTGATCAGACAGCTCCAATTGTGAAGGTGATTGAACTGAATTTGCACTATTTGCTGTAGACTGACCAATTCATAAATAACCAGCTGAGTTGTCGCCTCATCCCATCTTCATGTGGGGTCAAAGCCCAATTAGAGCAGAAACTTTAATTTGACCAGCTTTGTCACTGGTTTTACTACATTTGCCTCATTACTATTGCTGGAAGATACATAAAATGACTATAATTGTGTCGGTGTAATCTAGAAAGTGTGTCTTTTTTTCTCCATTTCTGTCATCCTATCTTCATTATTCTAATTATTATCTCCATTATTTTCATTGTGGTAAATTGGTTCTTACATTTTTGTGCATATATTTTTTCAAATGGGACCTGGTTTGGTGCACTTAAAAACATTTTAACCGAATATTGTTGACAAAGTTTTATCAAATATTGTTAGCCTCCTCAAAGTGCTCAAAATTATGTGACCAATATTTCATTTTTACCTGAGTTTTTATGTAATGACATTTCATTGATATGGAAATTATATTCTTATTACTTGTACATTCATATTTTAAGCCTAATTATAAAAAAAGACATCTAAAGGCATTATAGAGTCTGAATTATTTTCATTGGTGTATTCTTAACATAGTGCTTAACATACAAATTCTGTAAAGAAGTTATATATTTCTATTGTCATGGGAATAGAATGTAATTTTAAAAAAATGAAAAATAAGAGAAAAACTACAACATTGCCTTAAAAAATGTAAATATGAAAATGTCAAAATATGTTTTTTGCCTATTTTGTTTCTTATACCAGGGATATGTTTCTATTTCTTTGTTTATTTTTACTTATTCTATGGGCTGAAAGGCTTTGAAAATTAGAATGCCAGGCAACTAACTGGTTAATTACTGAGCGTATCCACAACTGGAGACCCAAGTAGTCATTTCTGTGGGATTATGTTAAAGGTTAAAAGTCCTGTAGACCATGGGCAGGGCAGTAAGCCCCTGTGCATAATGTGGCCCTAGTGTACAGTACATATACTAACTGGTTTATGACCTTTCCATGTTTTCCCTAGTGTAGTCTTATTAACTTTGGGGTGGGGGACTATACATTTTTCAGAACTTTAAGCAGTTGTTGTCATTGTTTTCATCATTTTTCTTTTGTGTCTTAAACTATACATGAGCAATTTTGTGGTTATGGTGATATATTGCTATTATATTTTATCAAAATAGGATCAGTTAAATGGGGGTACATTGTTGAAATGGAAATTGTCTCCCTGGGTAGATAATATCTGAGGTAGTCCAGATGGTAGGTAGGTCCTTTTAGTTGGAATTATTGTTCTTGTTCAGATGGTGCAATTGCAGACAGCGAAAATTTCTTACTTTTCTATAAATTTAAGCTTTAAATCCATTGAAATATTTATATACATATGTTACTTAAACAAGAAAATGGAAGTGTCTGTTGGTGATGCTTTACCTAGGTATCACAAAAACGGCGTAAAAGTCTATATACACTTCATTAGTACAATAAAAAAAAACAAGTCACCCAAATGAAAGGACCTACATGTGTTTTGTGTATTCAGTGGAGACTATCAACTAACGTCTCTCTTTATGCATTTGTTTGGAGAAGGTGACTCTTCCTTTGATTTAAATTGTAAAGTTAATGAAAAGTTAGTCCAATCACTTGAAACTTTGTCCATTTTATGCATGTAAATTTGAATATGCTTGGGATAGTTTAATTTTGTTTCTTGGTTTTTGATTATTCCTTGTTGCTTGTTAATTTGTTATGTGTGTAATTATATGTGAGGGGAATTCTGATTTAACAACCCATGTTCATGTGACCTTAAAGTTAAAGAATAGATATATATTATTATAAATGCAATTCTGAAGAAAATATGTTGTTTTCAGTTCTTTCCATACCCTGTTCAAGAATTGAATAAAATATGAATTGTTGTAAAAGCGCAAAATGATCATAATTGGTCACTGCAATGTATTTAAAAAATAAAATAATAATAATAATGTGAAAGGTGATAAATAAAAATGGAAAATGCAAACAAGAATGGGTTAACTTCAACGGTGTTGCTTAAATCTGTATGTTGATGTTAGACTCCTAGATTTGTGTGTGGGTTTTCATGTTAAAGCGACTTAGTAATAGTTTTCCATAGGTATATTGATGTTCAGAACCTCATGATCCACATTTTCCATAAACCGGAACTGGTAGTATGATCGGCTCCAGGTATGGGAGGTCCCGGGTGCGATCCCAGACTGTGACATACCAAAGTCTTTAAAAATGGTAGTGGTATAGCTCCCTTGCTAACGCTAAAGCAAATATAAGGGTAATTCCGCAAATGGTTTGCCAGGTGTCAGGATAATGTGACTGGGTGTGGTATCATGGCGGGTGTTCACTGCATGCTAGACACAGTGAAGGCAGCACTATATCTGCTTCAAGTGAACACCATTTCCAGATAAATGAAATACTGTTGGTGGGACAATAAACCCAACAAACAAACATTTTCCATATATATATATAAATTATTGCATCAGTTCAGTCGCTGTATTGACTGATGTATAAATATGGCATAAATTACTGCATGCTTGGTTTGAATTTATACTAGGTTATTGAACTTAAAATTGCAAAAAGAAGTTAAAAAAGTGTTGCAGTGCTTTTGATTCTCATAAAACAACACAAGGACTTCACCTTCATGTACAAACTAGTGATCAAAGGTAGTCTGGTTCTACATTTTTGTTTTTTAGATATTTTTTTTAATACAAAATGAACCAATTGTAACAAAACTGCAAAATTGAGCTGGCACACATTAGTGTTCCAAAGATTAATACCCCAAAATTGGAGATTAAACAATTTATAAACACATGGAGATTGTGGACTTAAATAGGTTCTTTCACCAGTTTCATGCACATCAATATTATAATCAATTATGACAACTGTTGTCTTGAGATTGGCAGGTCAGTTGTTTGAATCCCTCATAATGTATTCTAAAATTTGTGAATTGTTATTTAATTTCTTCCCCTAAAGCATTCAGTATTCATTTTAAATATTACCTATTGTAAAACATTATTTTGTATGATCATGAAAAAAAACTCAACATCAGCAAATTGTTCAGAGAACATAAGTACATTTAACAATCTTTAGGTATCCATAGAAAATAATTTGTCCCAAAGAAACAAAATGCTTTTAAATTTCAAAAGCATTGGCATTAACAAAGGAATGCATTCAGTTATCCACGAAATGTTTTTTTTTTGTGTTGTTCTTTTTTGTTTTTGGAAGAAGGAAATGTGTTTACAGAATGCTATACACAGTGCAGGCAGCACAATATCTGCTTTAAGTGAACACTGTCGCCAGATAACTGAATTACTGTTGGTGGGACTATAAACCCAATAAATGCGAAATTTGGTCAAGGGAAATAACTAGTAATGATTAATGCAGTAGGAACCTATTAATTATTCCCCTTACAAATATTTATATAACAACAAAGCAAAGATATAATTATTGTTATCATATATTTTAAATGGCATAAATGGGAAATTCACATATTACTGGATCGAGAACAATCTTTTCCTGGTTTAAATAATTTAATAATTAGAAAAGGATAATCCAGCAATCCTCACGTCTCGCAGTGCATCAATTTTTCGTCGTCTTTATCAAACAGACGCTCATAAGGATTATATTAATCTGTAAAGCGTTTGCACCGTTACTAATCAGTTCCGAAGTTGTTTACTCCTCAACGCGAAAACCCTAGATGAAGCGGAGCGTTTAAAATGAAGTTTATTTTGTTGTTGGCGATAGCTTTTGCAGGAAAATATGTCGAAGGTAATGTTTGTATTTAAATGCATGACACGATAGTACTATTTTGCATTTGAGCATCCGCAAGGTTGTCATAGAGTGCAAAAGATTGGAATACAGGCCTTCACTGAGTCAGTGTTTTGATATCGTGTTTATGCATGCATACATAAAGCTCATTGATTTTATTATTTATGTGGTTAATTTAGGTAAGAATCTTTGACATGATGTAAATTGCAGTTATGTTCTAATGGATGCAAAGAATACTTTCATTGATATTTTATATATTAATAAGTGGCAGTGTAGCAAAATTCTAAAGAAAAACAAGCTGAAAAAACAAATTGGGGGTTGGGCAGAATTGCTTCTGGACAAAATCCATTCCATTTATTTGGCATAAGTGAACAAAATACTACAGTAACTGTATCAACTCAGACCCTGCCTCTCCTCCCTCACTTGCAGATTTTACACATTTTTGCAGCATTTTTTGTTTGGAGCAGTTTAGCCCGGTGATATCGTCACACTACCAAAGTTCAATGTTCTCTTAAATTCAGCGGTTGTGTGTTGTTAAAACTCTTACTCAATATTTCACTACTTTAAAGATATTTTCTGTTGATGGTAAAGAGCGGGGATTGTTAATGAAGTAGTTTATCAATATACTTTAAGGTGTTTTTAGAAATGCCAAAAATAAGTATGCTTAAAACATCGAATTTACGTCTTATCTGGATATAGTCATGTTTTTCTAATGAATAGTCAGCTTAAAGAAATATTTTAGTTTTATTAATTTGTGGGAGGGATTTTGTTAGCTATGGAAAATAAATGGGAGAGATTCAGTCAGCCTGTGTTGACATAAGCAGTAGGTATTTTGTCAAGAGTAGTTTTGTTTTTACAACCCACAAAAAAAAAAATACTAGCTGAACGTTGATTGTACCCAGGATACATTGGTTGAGCTGAGGTTATAGAACATGTCCAAAAGATGTATCAGTGGATATGATGATTGTGGACATATTGGAACTGCTGTCAATAAAGCACTTGTAAGGAGTTGTTGCTTTGAGACCAGTGCAGGCTGTGCATGCCACCACACAATATTCTTTGACATGTTTTTTGTATAATAACATATTTTCAGGAGCTCTTAAAGACAAATTCAACCTGTATGAGATTGTTTCCAACCTCAACATCCATTCAATCACCAAGAGAGATGCTGTAAGTGCTCCTTCTAAAAGAGTTATTATCCCTGCATATGGAAAGTAAGTAGTTGCTTTTTTATATATTATTATCAACTTCAACTTCAACTTTGTACTGCCAAAAGTCAATACTGACTACATAAGGCAGGCGCAAGTCCTGAACATTGACAATTTAAGACTAATAATTTAAAATATCAACTAAAAAGCATAAAACTTATTTAGGCCATTTGCAAATGCATGTACAGTTGGGGCATCCTTAATCTCAGTCGGTAGTCCGTTCCAAAGTCGTATAGCCCGCGGAAAGAATGAGTTCATGTGGTGTTTTGTTTTTGAGTGGGGAATAAGGAATTTGTTGTTTCGTGTAGTTGTGAGATAACAGTGATCGACATTGACCTGTTTGTTATGTATTTTGTGTAGCATTTTGAGACTGTCTTGAATTCTGCGTTGCTCGAGAGTAGACCACTTTAAATCTCTGAGCATGTTAGTGACACTGCTTGTGTAGTGGTAGTCATTTTGAACATACCTTGCGGCTGACCTTTGAACCATTTCTATTCTGTGTGTGAGGTGTTTCTGCCATGGGTGCCATATAGTTGAACAATATTCGACCTGGGGGCGTACATATGTTCTGTATGCAGCCTCTTTTAGTTGTTTGTTCTGTGTTTTGACATTTCGTCTGATGAATCTCAGACTGTTTTTGGCCTTGTTTGTGATGGTGTTTATGTGAGATGACCAATCGAGGTTACTACTGATAGTGACCCCGAGATATTTTGCATGTTCTGTTGTCCTGAGGGTGGTGTCATGAAGAGTGTATGGGAAGATAACCGGTTTCTTTTTCCTGTGTATTCTGAGAACTTCGCACTTGTCAGGGTTAAATTCCATTGACCATTCTTTTTCCCAAAGTTCTAGGTTGTGTAAGTCTTCCTGAAGACTTTGTGCAGATGCGTGTGATTTTATTGTGAGATAAACTATTGTGTCGTCTGCAAACAGACGCACACGACTCCTGACACTTCCTGGTAGGTCGTTAATGTAGGCTAAAAATAGGCTCGGGCCCACGACCGAGCCCTGTGGGATACCAGAATGTACAGGGAGTCTGTGAGAGACCTTGTTTTCGACTAAGACCTGTTGTGACCTGTTATGTAGGAAGTCTTTAATCCATGTGGTGATGTATGGGTTTACCCCCATGTGTTTCAGTTTGTGAACGAGTTTGTGGTGATCAACTTTATCGAACGCTTTACTGAAGTCCATGACAATGACATCAGTTTGCTGACCTTGATCTAAACTGTCTGCTATTTCCTGTGTGAAGCCAATGAGTTGAGTCTCACAGCTGTGTTTTGACCTGAATCCGTGTTGCTGAGGGCAAAGTATGTTGTGAGTGTCAAAGTAATCCATCATGTTTGACACAATGATGTGTTCCATTAGTTTTGATGCTATGCATGTGAGTGATATTGGTCTGTAGTTACTTGGTTTTGACTTTGACCCTTTTTTGAATGCTGGTGTGATTATGGCATGTTTCCAGTCCTTAGGAACAATACCGGTGTCCAGTGACCTCTGAAATATGATTGTAAGAATCGGTGCTATCTCTGTGTGTAATTCTTTAAGCAGCCGAGGTGAGATCTCATCCGGACCTTGGGCTTTATTATAAATATATTAATATATTATAAATTCAGTCACATCTTTAACAATAAAGGCAATACCAGCTTTAAGTTAGTGGAAGCATAAGAGAGACAAATGTCTAGGTTCAGTCGCTTATACGCCAAAGTTCAGCTGGAAGACCTACACACCTAAATGTTTGTGTTCTTATTATAAATCTTAACACATTACTGAGGGGTTATGTTAAAACTTTGTTGTTTATAATTGATTGAGGAATAATTTCTTAAACCTTATTTTAATAACTCTTGACTCCCCTTTTACATGGTAGAACCAGTTCCTAGGTAGTAAATACCCAGAGCACTGTGCAGTATATAGATTTGCCCTAGGATTAAAATCTCATGGAGGACTGGAAAAAGACCCTCTGATGTGGACCTGATGTCTTAACTACTAAACCATAGATGAAAATACTAACCAGAGGCTCCATAAACTCCAGTTTTGCAACTCCAATTTTACCTTTGAGTTGCTAGGATTAGAATAGCCAGGCCAATAAAATACCAGTAAAGTTAAGTCCACTTACAGAACATTCTAAATATGTTTTTACTTCAGAAACTTCACAGTGGAACTTCGGCCTGCCAAAGAACTCTTCACCCCAAAATCCAAGGTTGTCGTGATTCATGGAGATGGCAGGAAGGAAACAGTCGAGGGTTTTCAGAAGTACAACTTTCTTACTGGTCATGTTGAAGGTACTAAAGATTTCACAAAAATAAAAAAAAAATTGTCAGCTTGAAGCCCAGTAAACACTAGGATTTGCCACGCAGATTACAACACATTCATACAGTAACCAAGTTTTACCCAGATATTAACATCAGGTGTGGGAAACTGCTTCTGCGGTGAGTTTTCAACAATAGTTTTTTGGGCTTAGTTGATCATTGGGTAAATTATAGGTAGGGCAGTGGCGAGTGTCAGATTACATGAATACCCTGAAAGCTATATCGGAAAATACATAATGAATATTTAATCTTAGGTCAGACTATTTCTTTGCAGCAAAAATCTTTAAATGTGAAAGGAAAGTGATATGTTTGATTATACACCAATTATCTCTTTAGCTGCTCTTCATTTTGCTCATACTTCAATTATCTCTTTAATCTTTATCTGTGCTGCCAGTCATGACCATGATTTTGCCTACATTCACTCTCAGACCTTTCTTTTCCAAGGCTTGTGTCCAAGTCAGATACCTCTTGACACATTTATCCTGTGAATCAGCAATAATAACCAGGTTATCTGCACACAGATCCTTCCAAGGTACTCCGGCACATAACTCGTATGGCATAGTTTCAAGCACGATGATGAAGAGCAGAGGGCTGAGTACTGACCCTTGATGTATTCTTACCTTAACTTCTCTTTATTTCATTCTTACCCTGATCATCTCTTTAGCAGCTGCTCTTCATGAACAAATCTTTCTTTTGTAGGTGAACCTCTGTCAAAGGCAGCCTTTCATCTAGATGATGATGGAGTCGCTACTGGTGTTTTTCAAGTTGGTGTTGAGGAATATTATGTTGAGGTAAGGATTGCTTGTCCCTATTTATTTACAATTTTTACAATTTAATAATAAGGGCATATTTCTTATGCTGACTTGGTAAGGATTGTGTCAGGGAAGACATGTATGCAAATATGTTATATTGATATGTTTAAAAACCTAATATTGAAATGTTTAAAACCCTAATTCTTACAGAATACAGATTTTTTTGTTTACATCAATATTTATATGATTTAGATGACCAACATAAATATTACAAGATAAAATGCCATTGACACTTCCATGCCATTTTCAGGATTTAGTCTTTTTTGAAGGTTCTTGTAGCTAAGTATTTAGAGGCATTGACTTGTAATACCTCCTTGTAATACAGTTCTACACAGACATGTGTGGGGTCTTCCACCACCAATAAAAAGATAAATGTTGCCATTATCACCACAATTATATTGGTGTGATGCAACCAATGTTTTTCTTTTACACAATAAAGCCTCTTGATAATACTACTGGAACAGATATGGAACTGCCAGGGGCGTGCCTGGGCGACTTTTGAGTATACACACTATTCCTAGGGAGTCCTATTGGATTGTTGAAGATTGTGTAGAATTAGAAAAACGTTTAAATTACATGGATTCAAATAATAAAGACAATTACCTGGTAGTGCCTAACCCGGGTTAGGCGACAATTTAAATTTGCTTTTAGGCGTTTTTATTTTTTCAATTTTTGGAAACAACTGTACGTAAGTGCGTAAGCCCAGGCACGCCCCTGACTGCTGCCAAATCTCTTTCACGCTAACTCAGGCAAAATCAAATGGTGCAAACCAGGCAACTGTTGCAATAAGGTCATTGCACCTGAAACATTTTGCTCATCTGTTGAAGATTCGGGACAGCTTAAGTGTTAACGGTGACCTAGTGACTTTCTTAAGAATAAGGGAGGAATAGGTGGCTGGCTACATTCTGATTATTGGATGTTGTTTGTTTGGATCAAGAATTTTTTCTACTATGTTTATAAATTGCCCTAATTCAATGGGGATCATGCCTGCAACTTATTAATGCCTGTTAAAGCTAAGCCTGACTTTAATGGTCAAGATCTCAGACCGTGCCAGTACCAGCACTGGAGGGATTGTATTTTCATCTCTATAAATAGACTTTTGTTGCAGTCATCTTAGATCCTCTGTGTTATTCCTGAGGTTCCATAATAGCAGCTGTCTATTTCACATGCATGTATGTATGGCACAGTACTGTCTGATCATCAGTTGGTTGTTGCTAAGTGCTGAAAACTGCTTGGTTCCCATGTCAAGAAGCGATTACCATCCAGCTCCTGCATGAGTGTTTTTACCATGCAAGAAAACTTGTTTAGCTTGTTAGTTTTTCCCCAGCTTGTTTTATGTTCTGACCCATCTGTAATTAACATCTATTTTGATTAAATATAAAAAAAATATTGGTGAAGCTGAACAAATTTTTGTGTTAATATTAATATTCTTTAGATGATCAAATGCAAACAAATATGCACAATAAAGAGAAGCATGCCCTTGATTCTTCCAGACCTATAACAGGGTGAAGAACATTTTCTCACACTTAATCACAATACAGTTCTGCCAACTTTTAAAGTTGTTATTTAAAACCACCAACTAGCAACAGAAAAATGAATATAGATTTTTATTTGGAGTTGTATTCTCTTGACCCTTCTAGACAGATTTTTTTTTTATAAAAGTCTGCAAACTATTAAGATTATGCCTATCAAATCACCTACAAATAACAACAGACATACATTTTTCAGGTACATGTCTGTATAGATTGTTTTCCTTCTGACCATTATATTTGATTTGACAGCCTGTTAGGAATCACATCAGTGATGACGAGGCCTTCGATCACAGGCAGGGGTCCATGGTGGTATATAGACGAGAAGATGTTATAGAAGACAAAGATGGGTGAGTGAAGTGAATGTAATAAAAACCTCTTATAGGTGGTACCCAAAAGTTTGGACCAACTTTTTTTCTCTAAAAACATCAAGTAAGCTATTGTTACGTGGATAGATCCATAGGAATGCTGTTTATTGATGCCCTACATCTAAGTGAAATGCAAAGCATAACACCCCACCGATCATTACAAAATGGTATTTGCTATGTGAGCCATGCTGCACAGTTAGCTATTTTTAAATGAAGAAAACCATGTGACCACTTACTTTTAAGATCACGTTATCCGACCATCCGGGTAATTTTCTGAAAAATGTCTATTTTTGGCAGAAATCCCCAGCATGCTTATTAATAGATTTGGGAAGAATGGAGATTTAAACCAATTTTTCATGATTTGTACTGTCTAACAATCAAGGTAGTATTCAATATCATCTTAGCTTAGATTATAGTACTGGTTTATGGTGATATAAAGCACATATTCCCCCAAACATGCATCACATATAATTACATTTATTTTGTAAACTGTTGGATACCACCTTTAATCTGGTGAAGGCAAATGAGGCAGACCCAGATCAGCTATTTCCTATCAGGAGAACCACAACACAAAGCTCCACCCTTCCACCAATGCAGGGCAGTGGGAAGACCTCTACACATGAAAGTCTTTGTCCTGATATGGACTAAAACCAATGCAGTGAGGAGTGAATAAGTCAAAGAATTTACAAGTCTCAGTCCACAAACTCATTGACATTGCCACTTCCTATTGATAGAATTGGGACTGGATAACCCAGTGTCATGCAATTATGTAACTGGTATTTTAGCAATAAAAGTATGGCTCAGTACAATTTTTATATCTCATATGGCAATTATCTAGTAATCTTAGACACAAAATTATTGAATTAAATATTTTTTTCCAAATTTAATAATTTGATTTGTAAAATAGCAGAAAGCTTTACATCATTTGAAAGAACTTTGACCTTTGTTTCTACAGTCCAAGTTTATGTGGTGCAGGACATCCTACTGTTCCTGCTGCTGATGATGCTAGTGATGACATTGATGAGACTTACATTCAGCCTGTTGATGGAGGTAAACACTTTTCAAATAACCCTGGGAGTTTTTCAGATCTTTGATTACCTAACCATCATTCTGACTCGAGTATGCTATAATCACTTGGCTGTCTAATAAGATGCAAATTGTCTGCTGTTTATAAATTTTGATCAGTCAGAATGCAGAGACCATTCTTGTTGCACAAACTGTCAAAGAAGTTTGTTTTTTTAAACTTGATTCTGTTACTGACCAAGCAAGCTATATTTGTGAAATATATTCAAAAAGTATATGAAAACCAGGTTTTAGTTCAGCATTGCTAAAGCTTCTTCCTGCATGTATTACTTGCCTCCCTTAGGCAGGAATTTTCAACTACTTTATATTAGAAACATTTTCATCTGCTTTATTTATTTACTTATTATGCCCCCTTTTGAAGAACAAGCAGAAGTAAGCATGGTGTTTTGCCCATGCTGTTCTTTCCATAGACCACTTCACTTCTGATAACTATTTAGACAATGCATGAACCCACAATCCTGAAACTTGGTAAGGTGAACGGTCTTAATCTTCAGATGGCCCCTTTTAGTTTTTGAGTCAGTGGTGCAAAGGTCTGGCTCACCAGACCTTAAAATGATTACGTAACTGATTGATATCTGGCCAATGTATGGATCCATGTTCCTTAAACTAGGTAGACTTACATTTTATGATGAGTATCACCCCTTTTGTTTTGGGGGTCAGGGGTGCAAAGGTCAAGGTCACAGCACCCTTGATCATGATTTTAGTTCTGATCAATATTTAGAGAATGCATGAGCCACAGTCTTCAAGCTTTGAATAGACTTTAGATAAGTAGATGATCCCAGAATGATTTAAGGGTCAGTGAGACAAGGTTCAAGGTCACAGCGACCTCTAAGATGATTTCTGTTTTGGTTTTAACATCAGTGGGTGAAATTCAGCCAATAAGTGGGGTATGTTGGTTTTAAACTTCTCTTATATGCTTATAACTGATGATATAGTATTTCTGTATGTTTGTCATAGTTATACTGATATTTATATTTCCCGAAAGACCAACCAGCTAGTCATTCCCGCAGGAAGCGAGCCACCATTCCAAAGTCGTGCCGCCTGGTGTTGGTCGCTGATTACAAGTTCTACGGACACATGGGCCAGTCAAACATCTTCACCACAGCAAACTATATGGTAATATTGTGTAATCTTTTTAAAACTCTTTATATCTGTACAAAAACACTATCTGACTATTCTTCAGCATGCAATTTGGTTTGATATTTGTAAGCAATCAGGAAAACCCCTTTGGTTTGGTTGCAAACTTTTCCTTCTTTTCTATCTACTTAATTTATTAATATTCTTATAGTTAAAATATGATAAAAAATGGATTGATAGAAAACCATTGATGAATATAAACTAATATGAATAGTTCCCTAGTGATTGTCCAGGTCTGTTTACATTAACCAGTTCATCCACTTAGTGAAAGTATAAAGCACTTGGTCAATTGTTGATCTACTTTACACAAAATAAATTGTGCATATTGCTTATGATACTGTCTTATCTCACTTAAAGATGGTATCCAACAGTTTGGACTTAATATTTTTTCTCAAATAACCAAATAAATCCCTGTTACCTGAACAGGTCATGCAAAATGATGTTCATTGATGCTCTTGATATGTGTGGAAAGTGAAGCATTACACCTCAATCTTCATTACAAACAGATATTTCCTATTTGAGCCATGCTGCAGATAGCTATTTTAAAGCTAAGAACACCATGTTACACCATCATCCATGTAGTTCGCGCTGACGTCAGTAGCTATTTTCAGGAGAGATCACTTTCCTGTTTATTTATAGATTTGAAATGAATGAACATTAAGTTGTTGTGCTTTTTTTTTTTTTCACTCTGTGTACTGTCTCACATAAAGGTACTGTTCAAAGTCATCTTTATTTAGACTAAAGTTTAACTTTATACAGAAATTGTGCATAAATTCCCATAATCTGTGGAAACATATAATTACATGCATTTGGTGTTGACAAGCTGTCGGATACCACCTTTAAGGTAGACCTTAAGAGAAACTGTTAAAATAACAATAGTGGGAGGGTCTACATAGTGGCAGGATCTATATAGTGGGAGGAGCTACATATAGTGGGAGGAGCTACATAGTGGGAGGAGCTACATACAAATTAAAGAATGATGTATTATTTGATTCAATGACAGTCCTATTGATGGGATTACTTATAATCTTTCTAGGCTAATGTGATCAATCGTGCCAACCTGATTTACAGAGGTACAACCTTCAGTTCCATGGGAGCAGGCTTTGGCTTCGAGATTGAAAGTGTAAGTGAAAATTAATTAATCGGAATATACTTCTTTTTTTTTTATCTCAAAACTATATAATTTGATATTGTAATATAATAATCCATATATTATAATGCTTTAACTTCTGATCTTTTGGAGCACCATTAAATAGTTAAGTTTTCCTAATTTCATCCTGGCTTATTTTGAAACTACAGTATAATTGTACAATTAAAATCAATAGAAGTTATTATTTTTTGTGATATGTGATAAGACATTTCTGCATACGACAATGAAATGTTATAGTTTTTTGGCATTGGACTCTGGATCAGGCAGGCCCATGGCTTAAGCATCTTACCAACCATAAGATGTTAGTCCATGTCAAATGCTATCTACTGCACACACTTCCTGATACTTACTGTCTGATTAGAGCTTTTTATCAGGAAATTGTGCAGCTGTGAGGGATTATTATAAGTTAGAAAGAACTTGCTTACAATTAACTAAAAACATGTCTGTTTAAATAAACATTAAGATCATGCTTTTGGGTGAAAGAGTGAGATGTACAAATGAAAAAAAGTCTTTCACTCTGGCCCACAGTCATATTACAAGGTTATCATTTTCACTCTGGATCTCAAGGGAGGTAATTAGGATATGGCAAAAACGGCTGATTAAATCGTGGATCGTGCTGATCTTGATCTACATTGTCTGCCAAAGTTGTGCAGAAAAGACTAAGTGTCAGTATGGGATTAATGAATATATCCAATAAATAGGGGGTAACAAAAGTCAGCTAAACAGGCATCTATTAGAAAGTAGACTGCAACTTGAGCTTTAAAGTTAAAATCAATTAACAAAACAAGCATATTTGTTTTTTGTTTCTTGCAGATGGTCATCCATGATGAACCCTCTACCACTCCAAATGGAATCAATCAATCACCCTATAATGTGGAGAAAGCCAGCTGGGGGACCACAGAACTGCTAGAAGTATGTTTTACATTTACATATCTCTGTCATTAGAAGAATGGTAAAGGGACAGTAATAGGTCCCAATTGTTCATGTGTGCATCCATCCATCCATGTGTCCATGCATCTGTGTGTCTGTGCATCTGTGTGTCCATGCATATGTATGTCCACCCATCTGTCTGTCCATCCATCTGTGTGTCCATCCATCTGTGTGTCCATCCATTTGTGTGTTCATCCACCTGTGTGTCCATCCATCTGTGTATCCATGCATCTGTGTGTCCATGCATCTGTGTGTCCATCCATCTGTGTGTCCACCCATCTGTCTGTCCATCCATCTGTGTGTCCATCCATCTGTGTGTCCATCCATTTGTGTGTTCATCCACCTGTGTGTCCATCCATCTGTATATCCATGCATCTGTGTGTCCATGCATCTGTGTGTCCATCCATCTGTGTGTCCATGCATCTGTGTGTCCATCCATCTGTGTGTCCATGCATCTGTGTGTCCATGCATCTGTGTGTCCATGCATCTGTGTATACATCCATCTGTGTGTCCATCCATCTGTCTGTCCATCCATTTGTGTGTCCATCCATCTGTGTGTTCATCCACCTGTGTGTCCATCCATCTGTGTGTCAATCCATCTGTGTGTCCATGCATCTGTGTGTCAATCCAACTGTGTGTCCATTCATCTGTGTGTCCATTCATCTGAGTGTCCATCCATCTGTGTATACATCCATCTGTGTGTCCATCCATTTGTGTGTCCATGCACCTTTGTGTCCATCCATCTGTGTGTTCATCCACCTGTGTTTTCATCCATCTGTGTATCCATGCATCGGTGTGTCCATGCATCTGTGTGTCCATCCATCTGTGTCCATCCATCTGTGTGTCCATGCATCTGTGTGTTCATCCACCTGTGTGTCCATCCATTAGTGTGTCCATCCATATGTGTATCCATGCATCAGTGTGTCCATCCATTTGTGTTTGTGCATCTGTCTGTCCATGCATCTGTATGTCCATGCATCTGTATGTCCATCCATCTGTGGTGTCCATGTATCTGTGTGTCCATGCATCTGTATGTCCATCCATCTGTGGTGTCCATGTATCTGTGGTGTCCATGTATCTGTGGTGTCCATACATCTGTGGTGTCCATACATCTGTGGTGTCCATGTATCTGTGGTGTCCATGTATCTGTGGTGTCCATACATCTGTGGTGTCCATGTATCTGTGGTGTCCATGTATCTGTGTGTCCATGCATATGTATGTCCATCCATCTGTGGTGTCCATGTATCTGTGGTGTCCATGTATCTGTGGTGTCCATACATCTGTGGTGTCCATGTATATGTATGTCCATACATCTGTGGTGTCCATGTATCTGTGGTGTCCATACATCTGTGGTGTCCATGTATCTGTGGTGTCCATGTATCTGTGGTGTCCATACATCTGTGGTGTCCATGCATATGTATGTCCATACCTCTGTGGTGTCCATGTATCTGTGGTGTCCATGTATCTGTGGTGTCCATGTATCTGTGGTGTCCATACATCTGTGGTGTCCATGTATCTGTGGTGTCCATGTATCTGTGGTGTCCATACATCTGTGGTGTCCATGCATATGTATGTCCATACATCTGTGGTGTCCATACATCTGTGGTGTCCATGTATCTGTGGTGTCCATGTATCTGTGGTGTCCATGTATCTGTGGTGTCCATACATCTGTGGTGTCCATACATCTGTGGTGTCCATGTATCTGTGGTGTCCATGTATCTGTGGTGTCCATACATCTGTGGTGTCCATGTATCTGTGGTGTCCATACATCTGTGTGTCCATGCATATGTATGTCCATGTATCTCTGTGTCCATCCATCTGTGGGTCCATCCATCTGTTGCTCCATCCATCTGTATATCTGTCCATCTGTGTGCCCAACCATCTGTTTGTATATCCATCTGTTTGTCCATCCATCTGTGTGTCCATTCATCTGTCCATCTGTGGATTGCTTATTCCTGAAATCAATAACTTTTGAAAGAACTAAAGAAGAATATTTTTATTATTTATTATCAAGGAATATTTGGAAAAAATATAAATAAAGACAATCAAGAGGTGGTATTTTCATTTGCAACCTAATGTTAGTAAATAAGAAAAAAAAAAACTTTAACAACAAATAAAATAAATAAGAACCCCCCACCTCAAAAAATGAAAGAAAGAGTATCATGGATATACTTGCTTTTCTTTACTTCCAGGCTTTCTCAATGGCCAGCATCAACAAGGACTTCTGTCTTGGTCATCTGTTCACCTCCCGAAGCATGCAAGATAGTATCCTAGGTCTCGCTTATATTGCGTCATCACGACAAGGGTCAGCAGGTGGCATCTGTTCACCTAGTAAGTATATGATTATTTTAACATTAAATTGGACTGGCCACAATAGCTCAAGTGGTAGAGTGTTGGTACCTGAAGAGTGCCTTTGTGCTATAATGATAGAAATTTGACTGCAGAGAATCAACAAAAATGCCGGCAAATCCCATCTCATTAAATTGGAGCATTCAAGGTCAAGTGATAAGTGTCACAAACTTATCACCTCAGGGCCAAGTGGTTATAGTTTTAAACTTATTACCCTTAGTGTCAAGCAGTTAGAGTCAACAAGTTATCACCCTCAATGTAAAGCAGTTAGAGTCAACAACTTATCACCCTCAGGGTCAAGCCATTAGAGTCAACAACTTATCACCCTCAGGGTCAAGCAGTTAGAGTCAACAACTTATCATCCCCAGGGTCAAGCAGTTAGAGTCAACAACTTATCACCCTCAGGGTCAAGCAGTTAGAGTCAACAACTTATCATCCCCAGGGTCAAGCACTAAAAGTAAACAACTTATCACCCTCAATGTCAAGCAGTTAGAGACAACAACTTATCACCCTCAATGTCAAGCAGTTAGAGTTAACAACTTATCACCCTCAGGGTCAAGCAGTTAGAGTCAACAACTTATCACCCTCAGAGTCAAGCCGTTAGAGTCAACAACTTATCATCCCCAGGGTCAAGCCGTTAGAGTCAACAACTTATCACCCTCAATGTCAAGCAGTTAGAGTCAACAACTTATCACCCTCAGGGTCAAGCAGTTAGAGTCAACAACTTATCACCCTCAGAGTCAAGCCGTTAGAGTCAACAACTTATCACACTCAGGGTCAAGCAGTTAGAATCAACAACTTATCATCCCCAGGGTCAAGCACTAAGAGTGAACAACTTATCACCCTCAGGGTCAAGCAGTAAGCATCAACAACTTATCATTCCCAGGGTCAAGCAGTAAGCATCAACAACTTATAACCCTCAGGGTCAAGCAGTTAGAGTCAACAACTTACCACCCTCAGGATCAAGCAGTAAGAGTCAACAACTTATCATCCTCATGGTCAAGCAGTAAGAGTCAGCAACTTATCATTCTCAGGGTCAAGCAGTAAGAGTCAATAACTTATCACCCTCAGGGCCAAGCAGTAAGAGTCAACAACTTACCATCCTCATGGTCAAGCAGTAAGAGTCAGCAACTTATCATCCCCAGGGTCAAGCAGTAAGAGTCAACAACTTATCATCCTCAGGGTTAAGCAGTAAGCATCAACAACTTATCATCCCCAGGGTCAAGCAGTAAGCATCAACAACTTATAACCCTCAGGGTCAAGCAGTTAGAGTCAACAACTTACCACCCTCAGGGTCAAGCAGTAAGAGTCAACAACTTATCATCCTCATGGTCAAGCAGTAAGAGTCAGCAACTTATCATTCTCAGGGTCAAGCAGTAAGAGTCAATAACTTATCACCCTCAGGGCCAAGCAGTAAGAGTCAACAACTTACCATCCTCATGGTCAAGCAGTAAGAGTCAGCAACTTATCATCCCCAGGGCCAAGCAGTAAGAGTCAGCAACTTATCATTCTCAGGGTCAAGCAGTAAGAGTCAACAACTTATCACCCTCAGGGCCAAGCAGTAAGCATCAACAACTTATCACCGTCAGGGTCAAGCAGTAAGCATCAACAACTTATCACCGTCAGGGTCAAGCAGTAAGAGTCAACAACTTATCACCCTCAGGGTCAAGCAGTAAGCATCAACAACTTATCACCGTCAGGGTCAAGCAGTAAGCATCAACAACTTATCACCCCTCAGGGTCAAGCAGTAAGCATCAACAACTTATCACCCTCAGGGTCAAGCAGTAAGCATCAACAACTTATCACCGTCAGGGTCAAGCAGTAAGCATCAACAACTTATCACCCTTATGTGCCATCAGGGTGAAATCATGTTTCTGTAGTGTGCCAGTGGTTCTACTCAGATATATCTCTGTGGTCTGCCTTCACCAATAATAGCTGGGTGACATCAATATGACCATAGTTGTATTGCTGCGATGTATAAAAATTGATTAAAAGAAACAAAGGGTGACAATACAGTCGGTAAAGCTTGCATACATAAACCTGCTTATCCAATTGATATAAGTTCAAAGAAAGCATGTGGTGAATGGTTGGCCTATTTTATATTATATATAGTGTTTTGTTTGTGAGCATTTGGGGAAGGCCTGAACTGAAACAATCAAAATAACAATAGGGGGAAAAGTAAGGTTCAAATTGTGGAACAATCCATACAATTACAAATCTTGTTCCCTATCTTTGAAAGTAAAGTAATGTATCAGTTATCTCCCTTGTATTTAGGTATTTTTATATACTTTATATTAGAAATATACTTGATAGTATTTTTGATTTGTATT
Source organism: Sinonovacula constricta (assembly GCA_007844125.1). Lineage (NCBI taxonomy): Eukaryota > Metazoa > Mollusca > Bivalvia > Cardiida > Solecurtidae > Sinonovacula > Sinonovacula constricta. Next base: position 1,594,489 of record CM017572.1, read on the forward strand.
CTTTCATCATGATACTGAAAACACTTTTACTTTGTATTATCTCATGTAACAAGATACATTTTTGTGTGTATGTCACATTGTTTAATCTCATATAACAAGATACATTTTTGTGTGCATGTCACATTGTAATATCTCATGTAACAAGATACATTTTTGTGTGCATGTCACATTGTATTGTCTCATGTAACAAGATACATTTTTGTGTGCATGTCACATTGTTTAATCTCATATAACAAGATACATTTTTGTGTGCATGTCACATTGTAATATCTCATGTAACAAGATACATTTTTGTGTGTATGTCACATCGTATTATCTCATGTAACAAGATACATTTTTGTGTGCATGTCACATTGTATTATCTCATGTAACAAGATACATTTTTGTGTGTATGTCACATTGTATTATCTCATGTAACAAGATACATTTTTGTGTGCATGTCACATGGTAATATCTCATGTAACAAGATACATTTTTGTGTGTATGTCACATCGTATTATCTCATTTAACAAGATACATTTTTTGTGTGCATGTCACATTGTATTATCTCATGTAACATGATACATTTTTGTGTGCATGTCACATTGTATTATCTCATGTAACAAGATACATTTTTGTGTGCATGTCACATTGTATTATCTCATGTAACAAGATACATTTTTGTGTGCATGTCACATTGTAATATCTCATGTAACAAGATACATTTTTGTGTGCATGTTACATTGTATTATCTCATGTAACAAGATACATTTTTGTGTGCATGTCACATTGTATTATCTCATGTAACAAAATACATTTTTGTGTGTATGTCACATTGTATTATCTCATGTAACAAGATTTTTGTGTGCATGTCACTTTGTATTATCTCATGTTACAAGATACATTTTTGTGTGCATGTCACATTCTATTATCTCATGTAACAAGATACATTTTTGTGTGCATGTCACATTGTATTATCTCATGTAACAAGATACATTTTTGTGTGCATGTTACATTGTATTATCTCATGTAACAAGATACATTTTTGTGTGCATGTCACATTGTATTATCTCATGTAACAAGATACATTTTTGTGTGCATGTCACATTGTATTATCTCATGTAACAAGATACATTTTTGTGAGCATGTCACATTGTATTATCTCATGTAACAAGATACATTTTTGTGTACATGTCACATTGTATTATCTCATGTAACAAGATACATTTTTGTGTACATGTCACATTGTATTATCTCATGTAACAAGCTTCATTTTTGTGTGCATGTCACTTTGTATTATCTCATGTAACAAGATACATTTTTGTGTGCATGTCACATTGTATTATCTCATGTTACAAGATACATTTTTGTGTGCATGTGTAAGACCAAAGCTATATCACTAGTTAAAAAGAGGAGAGAAAAACTATATGCAACAGTAACTATATACTAAGTACCTACCCACTTGGGAGGTAATAATAATGGTAATTAAAAATTTACCAGCAAAATAGATATTTTTAGAATAGTTAATTAGTTTGTAACATTATGTTCAGAAAGAAATATACACATATGTAATTTAAGGTCCAATGCCACTAGATCACTGATTATGCATCCATGACAAAGTAATATATGTTAAAAACATTTACAATGACTTTTGTTACAATATATTGTTATCTTTTCAGCCCGTACGGTCAATGGTATTATGCGTTACTTCAATGTTGGTTGGACTTCTGCCCTAAACAAGGGTGGTGGAACCATCACTTTTACCCAGATGTCTTTAGTAACCAGTCATGGTATATCATTATTTTCTTCAACATTTCTTAGATTTTTTGTCAGTATTTTGTTAGACATTAAACTTTCTTAAGCAGTGCAGGTATCCAAGTGGTTGAAGTTGCCAACTTGTAACTCCTCTGCCCAAAGCTGCGTACGTTTAAACATTCCAGGTGGCCCAAGAACTTAAATGTGGGGAGGTTTTCCAACTTACCTGTTGTGTGCCAGTGGTTCTACCCACAGCTTTCTCAACCAATATGTAGTTGGATGTCGACAATATGACCATAATTGTATCAGTGAGAGTTAACAAACAACACAAAATTAAACATTATCCTTTCTTCTTTATGCAATAAGTTACCAGCCAGGGTAAAACATTTCTCTACTGTTTCTGTTTTAGACTTTTGCTATTTTCATATCTTTTTTTATACAACATTAATAGAATATTTTCTCTAAAATACTGTTTATAGCTATTTACAATTTTTTTTCTTGTTGTGTGTAATAGAATGATATGATAGTTACATTTTTGTGAAATCTAATTTATTTATTTATATGGTTAATAAATTGCTGTCTTTTTCCATTTCATTGAACAATTGCTGTATGTGGATGCTGTATGAATGTTTCATTCAGAATTTGGTAAGTAAATTTAATCTTTCCTTGTAGTTATAAAATATAATAGTCCTCATACATTAGTAAATTGCATGTAGGACATCTTTCCTACAGAATAACTTTAGGATGACTGCCCCACAGGAAAATTGCCCCCGGGATACCCACAGGACAATTGTATGATTGCCCCTAGGATACAGTCAGGACATTTGTATGATCGCCCTAGGATACCCACAGGACATTTGTATGATTGCCCCCAGGATACCCACAGGACAATTGTATGATTGCCCCCAGGATATCCACAGGACATTTGTATGATTGCCCCCTAGGATACCCACAGGACAATTGTATGATTGCCCCCAGGATACCCACAGGACAATTGTATGATTGCCCCCAGGATACCCACAGGACATTTGTATGATTGCCCCCAGGATACCCACAGGACAATGGTATGATTGCGCCCAGGATACCCACAGGACAATTGTATGATTGCCCCTAGGATACCCACAGGACATTTGTATGATTGCCCCAAGGATACCCACAGGACAATTGTATGATTGCCCCCAGGATACCCACAGGACATTTGTATGATTGCCCCCAGGATACCCACAGGACAATGGTATGATTGCGCCTAGGATACCCACAGGACAATTGTATGATTGCCCCTAGGATACCCACAGGACATTTGTATGATTGCCCCTAGGATACCCACAGGACATTTGTAGGATTGCCCCTAGGATCATTGTCCCTAGAAAAGTTCCATCTTATTATGATGATTGCCCCAAGGATAGTTTCCCTTAATATGATTTCTTGCAGGACAGTTTCCCTTAATATGATTTCCCCTCAGACAGTTTCCCTTAATATGATTGCCCCTCAGACAGTTTCCCTTAATATGATTGCCCCTCACACTGTTTCCCTTAATATAATTGCCCCTCACACAGTTTCCCTTAATATAATTGCCCCTCACACAGTTTCCCTTAATATGATTTCTTGCAGGACAGTTTCCCTTTATATGATTGCCCCTCACACAGTTTCCCTTAATATGATTGCCCCTCACACAGTTTCCCTTAATATGATTTCTTGCAGGACAGTTTCCCTTAATATGATTGCCCCTCACACAGTTTCCCTTAATATAATTGCCCCTCACACAGTTTCCCTTAATATGATTTCTTGCAGGACAGTTTCCCTTAATATGATTGCCCCTCACACAGTTTCCCTTAATATGATTGCCCCTCACACAGTTTCCCTTAATATGATTTCCCCTCACACAGTTTCCCTTAATATGATTGCCCCTCACACAGTTTCCCTTAATATGATTGCCCGTCACACAGTTTTCCTTAATATGATTTCCCCCCAGACAGTTTCCCTTAATATGATTGCCCCTCACACAGTTTCCCTTAATATAATTGCCCCTCACACAGTTTCCCTTAATATAATTGCCCCTCACACAGTTTCCCTTAATATGATTTCCCCTCACACAGTTTCCCTTAATATGATTGCCCCTCACACAGTTTCCCTTAATATGATTGCCCCTCACACAGTTTCCCTTAATATGATTTCCCCTCACACAGTTTCCCTTAATATGATTGCCCGTCACACAGTTTCCCTTAATATGATTGCCCCTCACACAGTTTCCCTTAATATGATTGCCCGTCACACAGTTTTCCTTAATATGATTTCCCCTCAGACAGTTTCCCTTAATATGATTGCCCCTCACACAGTTTCCCTTAATATAATTGCCCCTCACACAGTTTCCCTTAATATAATTGCCCCTCACACAGTTACCCTTAATATGATTTCCCCTCAGACAGTTTCCCTTAATATGATTGCCCCTCACACAGTTTCCCTTAATATGATTGCCCCTCGGACAGTTTCCCTTAATATGATTGCCCCTCAGACAGTTTCCCTTAATATGATTGCCCCTCAGACAGTTTCCCTTAATATGATTTCTTGCAAGACAACTTCCCTTAATATGATTGCCCCTCAGACAGTTTCCCTTAATATGATTGCCCCTCAGACAGTTTCCCTTAATATGATTTCCCCTCAGACAGTTTCCCTTAATATGATTGCCCCTCACACAGTTTCCCTTAATATAATTGCCCCTCACACAGTTTCCCTTAATATGATTTCCTCTCAGACAGTTTCCCTTAATATGATTGCCCCTCACACAGTTTCCCTTAATATAATTGCCCCTCACACAGTTTCCCTTAATATGATTTCCCCTCAGACAGTTTCCCTTAATATGATTGCCCCTCACACAGTTTCCCTTTATATGATTGCCCCTCAGACAGTTTCCCTTAATATGATTGCCCCTCAGACAGTTTCCCTTAATATGATTTCTTGCAAGACAACTTCCCTTAATATGATTGCCCCTTAGACAATTTCCCTTAATATGATTGCCCCTCAGACAGTTTCCCTTAATATGATTGTCCCTCAGACAGTTGTCCTTAATATGATTTCTTGCAAGACAACTTCCCTTAATATAATTGCCCCTCAGACAGTTTTCCTTAATATGATTGCCCCTCAGACAGTTTCCCTTAATATGATTGCCCCTCAGACAGTTTCCCTTAATATGATTGCCCCTCAGACAGTTGCTCTTAATGTGATTGCCCCTCAGACAGTTTCTCTTAATATGATTTCGTCTAGAACAGTTTCCCCTAATATGATTGTCCCTAGGACAGTTTCCCCTATCCATATTATGATTGCCCCCCTAGGCCAGTTTCCCTAAATATGATTGCCCCTTGGACAGTTTACCCTAATATGATTGCCCCTTGGACAGTTTACCCTTAATATGATTGTCCCTATTTACCCTATTTTGATTGTCCCTAGGACAGTTTCCAATCCTTATGATTATTTTCCCTAGGACAGTTTCCCCTATTATGATTACCCTAGGACAGTTTCCCCTATTATGATTACCCTAGGACAGTTTCCCCTATCCTTATGATTATTGCCCCTAGGGCAATTTCCCCTATTATGATTGCCCCATGGACAGTTTCCCCTATTATGATTACCCTAGGACAGTTTCCCCTATTATGATTACCCTAGGACAGTTTCCCCTATCCTTATGATTATTGCCCCTAGGACAGTTTCCCCTATCCTTATGATTATTGCCCCTAGGACAGTTTCCCCTATCCTTATGATTATTGCTCCTAGGACAGTTTCCCCTATCCTTATGATTATTGCCCCTAGGACAGTTTCCCCTATCCTTATGATTATTGCCCCTAGGACAGTTTCCCCTATCCTTATGATTATTGCCCCTAGGACAGTTTCCCCTATCCTTATGATTATTGCCCCTAGGACAGTTTCCCCTATCCTTATGATTATTGCCCCTAGGACAGTTTACCCTATTATGATTACCCTAGGACAGTTTACCCTATCCTTATGATTATTGCCCCTAGGACAGTTTCCCCTATCTGTATGATTATTGCCCCTAGGACAGTTTCCCCTATCCTTATGATTATTGCCCCTAGGACAGTTTCCCCTATCCTTATGATTATTGCCCCTAGGACAGTTTCCCCTATCCTTATGATTATTGCCCCTAGGACAGTTTCCCCTATCCTTATGATTATTGCTCCTAGGACAGTTTCCCCTATCCTTATGATTATTGCCCCTAGGACAGTTTCCCCTATCCTTATGATTATTGCCCCTAGGACAGTTTCCCCTATCCTTATGATTATTGCCCCTAGGACAGTTTACCCTATCCTTATGATTATTGCCCCTAGGACAGTTTCCCCTATCTGTATGATTATTGCCCCTAGGACAGTTTCCCGTATCCTTATGATTATTGCCCCTAGGACAGTTTCCCCTATCCTTATGATTATTGCCCCTAGGACAGTTTACCCTATTATGATTACCCTAGGACAGTTTCCCCTATTATGATTACCCTAGGACAGTTTACCCTATTATGATTACCCTAGGACAGTTTCCCCTATTATGATTACCCTAGGACAGTTTACCCTATTATGATTACCCTAGGACAGTTTCCCCTATTATGATTACCCTAGGACAGTTTCCCCTATTATGATTGCCCCATGGACAGTTTCCCCTATTATGATTACCCTAGGACAGTTTCCCCTATCCTTATGATTATTGCCCCTAGGACAGTTGACCCTATCCTTATGATTATTGCCCCTAGGACAGTTTCCCCTATCCTTATGATTATTGCCCCCAGGACAGTTTCCCCTATCCTTATGATTATTGCCCCTAGGACAGTTTCCCCTATCCTTATGATTATTGCCCCTAGGACAGTTTCCCCTATCCTTATGATTATTGCCCCTAGGACAGTTTCCCCTATCCTTATGATTATTGCTCCTAGGACAGTTTCCCCTATCCTTATGATTATTGCCCCTAGGACAGTTTCCCCTATCCTTATGATTATTGCCCCTAGGACAGTTTACCCTATTATGATTACCCTAGGACAGTTTCCCCTATTATGATTACCCTAGGACAGTTTACCCTATTATGATTACCCTAGGACAGTTTCCCCTATTATGATTACCCTAGGACAGTTTACCCTATTATGATTACCCTAGGACAGTTTCCCCTATTATGATTACCCTAGGACAGTTTCCCCTATTATGATTACCCTAGGACAGTTTCCCCTATTATGATTACCCTAGGACAGTTTCCCCTATCCTTATGATTATTGCCCCTAGGACAATTTATCTTAATATTATTGTCCCTAGGACAGTTTCCCCTTAGAACAATTACCCTGTCAGATATATGCAAATAATGAAGATCCAGATCAGACATAAGAAATTAGTGCTATACATCTTGATATATCTCTTATATGCTTGTAAATTAATTAGTTATAATAAGTGGAACATAATAAATGTTAATGCTCTCTTATTTTTCTCTCAGGACACAACTGGGGCAGTGAACATGATCCCACATCTGGAAGCTGTGCTCCAGGAACTTTTTTTGATGATGGGAAATACTTAATGTATGCATACTCTGTGACTGGAGAAGACCCCAACAATGATGTGAGTAGGTTTTTAATGAGGGTTGTTGGTGTAAATTGTTTGATTGTTTAAGTGAATGAACTGTTCCAATATATAGCAATATCATTGGTGGGTTATTACCAGCTTGAATTAATTTATGGCCCTTTTTTAGCTCACCTGAGCATATGCTAAGCATGAGCTGTCATGATCACCCACTGTCCAGCATCTGTCATCCAGTGTCTGGTATCCAGTGTCTGGTGATATCATCTTTCATTGTGCTTTAAATGACATCTCCTTTGAAACTGCTGCCCAAAGTCAATCAAAATTCCACAGAAGCTTCAGCAGACAAGGGGAACAAAAGTTTAAGAATTTTCATCCAACAGAAAACATGGCCATCAGGCCAATTTCCATATATGGCTCTGTAGTGTAAAATAATTAAAACTAATTGTGCAAATGTTGCTTGTATACTTGTTTTACAATTATTCTGGTTTGTTTAAACATTGCTGATATTCTATGCTCACTATTTCTAAATGTCTATTTCTCTCAAGTAAGAGACTATCATAGCCCACTTATCCATATTTTTTTATACTACAGTAGCAAATCTGGCAGTATTCGATATTCATTGATAAGTCTTGTTCTATTTTTAGTTCTTAATTTGATTTTTTCTCTTCATTTCCAGCAATTTTCTAGCTGTAGCCGTGCAAGTATTGCAGGTGTCTTGAGTGCGAAGGCTTCTAGCTGTTTCCAAGGTAACCATTTTTCATCCTTTTGTTCTATTTCAATTTTTTGCTTGTTTGTTAGGTTTATTGTCCCATCAACAATATTTCAGTTGTCTGGAGACAGTGTCCATTTGAAGCAGATATAGTGCTGCCTTCAGTGTAAAGCATGCTGTGAACACCTTGCATGATAATAAACCCAGTTACATTATCCTGACACTGAGCCAACTTGTAGTGAAACTATCCTTATATATGCTTGAGCGTTAGCAAGGGAGCTAGACCCCTTTAAGGACTTCTGCTTCAAAGTGAACCTGGAGCTGATTGTCTACTGATTACATTACCAGGTCTGGTCTCTCTTCTAAAATGTTTCAAAGTAGTCTGCAGTGCACCTGTGGTTCTACACAGGCATCTGTTTCTTCTTCTCTGTCAATATTATTGAATGTCACCAAAGTATATTCCTTGTTGGAACTTATTGGAAATATCTCAAAGAGAGGATTCTAATGAGTATCAGATATTTGAGATGTGGGTTGAAGCTAAACAATTAAGCTTCAGAAATACTCTTCTAATCTAAATCTCTAGATATTTTTTAAAATCAAAACAAAAAAGTAATGTATATAATAAATCATCATCAGCATATCCTATTTGATTATCCAGGCCTCTTATTATTCCTCTTGTGAGGGTGAAGCCTGGCTGTCCTGTTGAGATCAAATTCCCTTTCTCCACACCTGGTGGTCCTATATATTTAAAAGTATAATAACTTTTAGCCTGATAAGCACAATTAGATAAGGCCTTGAGAGATAGAGAAGATACATGTCAGCGAGCTTAAGCTGGGAGCTGTCTGTCCAGGAACTTAACTAATAACTGTAAAGTCACTAGCCAGGTTTAGGGACCTAAGAATGTACATGTAGATGTATGAAGACTAAGAATAAGTAATTAACAAAATGACATCAATTAATTATACATTCTTGCCATCCAAGAAACCTCTCCTGTGTCACTGTGTGGAAATGGCCGTATAGACGCTGATGAGCAATGTGATGGTGGCTTCTTGGGCAGTGTAAACCTAGATCCATGCTGCAGTGACACCTGTACCCTTAACACTGGGGCCGTTTGCAGGTAAGCTTCAAAATTAGTATATGTCAAGCATTTACATCATATACCTTTTGAGTTTTAGGTTTGATTTTGTGATATAATCGTTAGGTATCAAGTGCTTTTGCATGTTATAAGGTCAGTCACTCCATAATGCTCACTCAAATATAAACATTGACAGCAACTTTGTCATTCAAATTATATAGCATCGACTTAGCTTTTTTACAACTGACAGCAATAATAAAACATAGCTTAGGAAAAATATTTGCACTGAGCTGGATTTGAACTGATGAAGTGAGAAGCCATTACTTTACATTACGTGCACTCTTTACATGCAAGTGTCTGTGCAGTTTTACACTTTTGGACAGACCTTAGTCTGAGTTTTTTTTCTGCCAATAACAGCTGAATGCTGCCAAACAATAGTTGTACAAGTAATCTTACAACCTAACTAAATAGACTTGAGATGTAGCATTATAATAGAAATGAATAATTTGAACCTTAAAAGTGGGAGTCTCCCTCCAAAAGTGGGAGACTTCCTCCAAAAGTGGGAGTCTCCCTTCAAAAGTGGTTGAGTTCACATGTATGCTCATAACAGACCTTACATAAAAATTCTGAGCTCCAGATAATAGGACTGTATCTAAAACATGTGTGTTAAGAAAAATATCCTCATTTTTAACATTATAATTACTGTGCTCATTAAATTTGTCCCATGGAGACATAAGAGTATTATCAGTGTATAGTTTGAAGGAGAAATAAAACCAAACCGACTGTTTTCTGAATTATTTTCCAGTCCAGCCAACTACCCATGCTGCAGGAACTGCCAACTTGCCTCCCCAGGGCTGCTGTGTAGTGGACTAGTGGAAGGATCATGTAAAGAGGCTTCATACTGCGAGTATCCTTTATCAAAGCTGGCAAAAGATAAACAATGTCACAATGGTATATTGTCATAGCTAGACTAGTAACACAAATGGTGATATTTTGCATTTTCACTGTTTAAAAGCATAGAATTGTATTTCACCTAGGCCAAATATGAAAAATAATGTACAGATTATAATATATAATGGATGATATCCATTGAATATGGTATATAAATATGGTATTATGCCCTTAACTGAAAATAGTGGAAACAGTCTGAACTGCCCAGCTGCATCAAACAAGCCTGACAGTACACCTTGTCTAGATAGGTAAGTGTAGATTTTTTTACTTGGACTATTTTGTAAATAAGAAGGGACTATTCTGTGAATTAGAAGGACTATTTTATGAATGGGGAGGACTACTAGAACTATTTTATGAATGGCGAGGGCAACTAGGACTATTTTATGAATGTGGAATAATATTAGTGATAATAACCGCACAAAATGAGCAAGTTTGATATATACAGGTTTCTTTGATATCTGCTTACAATTACAAGCAATGGTTACTGAAGATGTTGCAAGACTCTAATAAATAGCCCAGACCATGATCAGACAGAACTATTAATGTTATATACTTCACTTCTGACACCAAGTTTTGATACTACGTTATGTTCTTGTTACATTAACTTTATAATGGCACTATGTGGGCATTTAACTAATATCCAAAGCTGTATTATTTAAACTCTTTTATTGATGTTAGAGTATGTGTTGATTATAGACCAAGAGTAACAGTAGGGAACTGAATGGATATAAACAGACAGGTAGAGAGATAGTGGGTGGAGCTTAGAGAGGCTGAATAGCAGTTACTGTTGACTAGCTACTAGTACATTACACTTGGTATTAGTGTAGTACTGTTAAAATGAGGGGACCTGACACAGTTGGTAAAGCTTTTTTCCCAGTAAAGATATTTATTAAAGGGCTTAAAGGTGGTATCCATCATTTTGCCTGTATACATGAAACAACATGTTATCCCTGTTTTGGGGAATTTTTGTATAATCTTTTGCATAAACTTATACTTTAGATTAGTAAAATGCTGTTTTTAACATGATTTCAGTTGTAAGACAGTACAAATTGTAAAATATAGCACTTAAAATGTCCATTATTTCCAAATCTCTAAATAAGAACGATGGGGATTTCTGCTTAAAACAGATATCAACATCAGAGCAGATTACCCATATGATCATGTATATGATCTCAAAAATAAGTGGTCACATGATTTTCTCAGTTTAAAAATAGCTGACTGTACAGCATGGCTCAGGTAGGAAATACCTTTTTATGATATAAGTGGATGTTATACTCTACTTTTCACAGGAATGCAGAGCAGCAATAAAAAACATTTTGCAGGATCTTTTCAGTTAACAATAATTCATGTGGTTACTTGAGAGAAATAAAATGGTCTAAACTGTTGGATACCACCTTTAAGGAAAGTTACTGTTGATTATATTCTCATGACTAATAAAGAAAAATAGCAGGCAACTTCCTGCTTAATACGGTATACATTAATATACTCTCTTCTTTTTTACTAGAATGTATTTTGAATTTTCAATTATAATTTGTTTCAATTGCTACATTTCAGTGGCTCATGTAGGGCTGGAGAGTGTGTGAGTTTCTGTGAGTTTCGGTTCACAAATTCTTGTGTCTGTGATACAGGTAAGTCACTAGAGATATTATTAGTCTATATTAAGTGGGAATCCACTTAGACTTAATTGTCAGTCATCAGCTGAGGCGATTAGAGCCATGTGGATTCAAGACCCAGTCAGGGCAAGAACTGAAACTTTGGGAGATCTTCCTCCTGACCTGTGGTACCTTAATGGTTTTGGGAGATCTTCCACCTGACCTGTGGTACCTTAATGGTTTTGGGAGATCTTCCATCTGACCTGTGGTATCCAATGGTTTTGGGAGATCTTCCACCTGACCTGTGGTACCTTAATGGTTTTGGGAGATCTTCCTCCTGATGTATGGTACCCAATGGTTTTGGGAGATCTTCCACCTGACCTGTGGTACACAATGGTTTTGGGAGATCTTCCACCTGACCTGTGGTACCTTAATGGTTTTGGGAGATCTTCCTCCTGACCTGTGGTACACAATGGTTTTGGGAGATCTTCGACCTGACCTGTGGTACCCAATGGTTTTGGGAGATCTTCGACCTGACCTGTGGTACCCAATGGTTTTGGGAGATCTTCCTCCTGACCTGTGGTACCCAATGGTATTGGGAGATCTTCCACCTGACCTGTGGTACCCAATGGTTTTGGGAGATCTTCCACCTGACCTGTGGTACCTTAATGGTTTTGGGAGATCTTCCTCCTGACGTATGGTACTCAATGGTTTTGGGAGATCTTCCACCTGACCTGTGGTACTCAATGGTTTTGGGAGATCTTCCACCTGACCTGTGGTACTCAATGGTTTTGGGAGATCTTCCACCTGACCTGTGGTACCTTAATGGTTTTGGGAGATCTTCCACCTGACCTGTGGTACCTTAATGGTTTTGGGAGATCTTCCACCTGACCTGTGGTACCTTAATGGTTTTGGGAGATCTTCCACCTGACCTGTGGTACTCAATGGGTTTGGAAGATCTTCCACCTGACCTGTGGTACCTTAATGGTTTTGGGAGATCTTCCACCTGACCTGTGGTACCCAATGGTTTTGGGAGATCTTCCACCTGACCTGTGGTACCCAATGGTTTTGGGAGATCTTCCACCTGACCTGTGGTACCCAATGGTTTTGGGAGATCTTCCTCCTGACCTGTGGTACCTTAATGGTTTTGGGAGATCTTCCACCTGACCTGTGGTACCTTAATGGTTTTGGGAGATCTTCCACCTGACCTGTGGTACCTTAATGGTTTTGGGAGATCTTCCACCTGACCTGTGGTACTCAATGGTTTTGGAAGATCTTCCACCTGACCTGTGGTACCTTAATGGTTTTGGGAGATCTTCCACCTGACCTGTGGTACCCAATGGTTTTGGGAGATCTTCCACCTGACCTGTGGTACCCAATGGTTTTGGGAGATCTTCCACCTGACCTGTGGTACCCAATGGTTTTGGGAGATCTTCCACCTGACCTGTGGTACCCAATGGTTTTGGGAGATCTTCCACCTGACCTGTGGTACCCAATGGTTTTGGGAGATCTTCCACCTGACCTGTGGTACCCAATGGTTTTGGAAGATCTTCCTCCTGACCTGTGGTACCCAATGGTTTTGGAAGATCTTCCACCTGACCTGTGGTATCCAATGGTTTTGGGAGATCTTCCACCTGACCTGTGGTACCCAATGGTTTTGGGAGATCTTCCACCTGACCTGTGGTACCCAATGGATTAGGGAGATCTTCCACCTGACCTGTGGTACCCAATGGTTTTGGGAGATCTTCCACCTGACCTGTGGTACCCAATGGTTTTGGGAGATCTTCCACCTGACCTGTGGTACCCAATGGTTTTGGGAGATCTTCCACCTGACCTGTGGTACCTTAATGGTTTTGGAAGAACTTCCTCCTGACCTGTGGTACCCAATGGTTTTGGGAGATCTTCCTCCTGACCTGTGGTACCTTAATGGTTTTGGGAGATCTTCCACCTGACCTGTGGTATCCAATGGTTTTGGGAGATCTTCCACCTGACCTGTGGTACCCAATGGTTTTGGAAGATCTTCCTCCTGACCTGTGGTACCCAATGGTTTTGGGAGATCTTCTACCTGACCTGTGGTACCCAATGGTTTTGGGAGATCTTCCTCCTGACGTGTGGTACCCAATGGTTTTGGGAGATCTTCCACCTGACCTGTGGTACCTTAATGGTTTTGGGAGATCTTCCACCTGACCTGTGGTACCCAATGGTTTTGGAAGATCTTCCACCTGACCTGTGGTACCCAATGGTTTTGGGAGATCTTCCTCCTGACCTGTGGTACCCAATGGTTTTGGAAGATCTTCCTCCTGACCTGTGGTACCCAATGGTTTTGGAAGATCTTCCTCCTGACCTGTGGTACCCAATGGTTTTGGGAGATCTTCCTCCTGACCTGTGGTACCCAATGGTTTTGGAAGATCTTCCACCTGACCTGTGGTACCCAATGGTCTTGGGAGATCTTCCACCTGACCTGTGGTACTCAATGGTTTTGGAAGATCTTCCTCCTGACCTGTGGTACCCAATGGTTTTGGGAGATCTTCCACCTGACCTGTGGTACCCAATGGTTTTGGGAGATCTTCCACCTGACCTGTGGTACCTTAATGGTTTTGGGAGATCTTCCTCCTGACCTGTGGTACCCAATGGTTTTGGAAGATCTTCCACCTGACCTGTGGTACCCAATGGTTTTGGAAGATCTTCCTCCTGACCTGTGGTACCTAATGGTTTTGGAGATCTCCCACCTGACCTGTGGTACCCAATGGTTTTTGGAGATCTTCCACCTGACCTGTGGTACCCAATGGTTTTTGGAAATCTTCCACCTGACCTGTGGTACCCAATGGTTTTGGGAGATCTTCCCCCTGACCTGTGGTACCCAATGGTTTTGGGAGATCTTCCCCCTGACCTGTGGTACCCAATGGTTTTTGGAGATCTTCCACCTGACCTGTGGTATCCAATGGTTTTGGAAGATCTTCCACCTGACCTGTGGTACTCAATGGTTTTGGGAGATCTTCCACCTGACCTGTGGTCCCCAATGGTTTTGGGAGATCTTCCACCTGACCTGTGGTACCTTAATGGTTTTGGGAGATCTCCCACCTGACCTGTGGTACCCAATGGTTTTGGGAGATCTTCCTCCTGACCTGTGGTACTCAATGGTTTTGGGAGATCTTCCACCTGACCTGTGGTCCCCAATGGTTTTGGGAGATCTTGCACCTGACCTGTGGTACCATAATGGTTTTGGGAGATCTCCCACCTGACCTGTGGTACCCAATGGTTTTGGGAGATCTTCCACCTGACCTGTGGTACCCAATGGTTTTGGGAGATCTCCCACCTGACCTGTGGTACCCAATGGTTTTGGAAGATCTTCGACCTGACCTGTGGTACTCAGTGGTTTTGGGAGATCTTCCTCCTGACCTGTGGTACCCAATGGTTTTGGGAGATCTTCCACCAGACCTGTGGTACCTTAATGGTTTTGGGAGATCTTCCTCCTGACCTGTGGTACCCAATGGTTTTGGGAGATCTTCCACCTGACCTGTGGTACCTTAATGGTTTTGGGAGATCTTCCTCCTGACCTGTGGTACCCAATGGTTTTGGGAGATCTTTCACCTGACCTGTGGTACCCAATGGTTTTGGGAGATCTTCCACCTGACCTGTGGTACCCATTGGTCTTGGGAGATCTTCCACCTGACCTGTGGTACCCAATGGTTTTGGGAGATCTTCCTCCTGACCTGTGGTACCTAATGGTTTTGGGAGATCTCCCACCTGACCTGTGGTACCCAATGGTTTTTGGAGATCTTCCACCTGACCTGTGGTACCCAATGGTTTTTGGAGATCTTCCACCTGACCTGTGGTATCCAATTGTTTTGGGAGATCTTCCTCCTGACCTGTGGTACCCAATGGTTTTGGGAGATCTTCCCCCTGACCTGTGGTACCCAATGGTTTTTGGAGATCTTCCACCTGACCTGTGGTATCCAATGGTTTTGGAAGATCTTCCACCTGACCTGTGGTACTCAATGGTTTTGGGAGATCTTCCACCTGACCTGTGGTCCCCAATGGTTTTGGGAGATCTTCCACCTGACCTGTGGTACCTTAATGGTTTTGGGAGATCTCCCACCTGACCTGTGGTACCCAATGGTTTTGGAAGATCTTCCTCCTGACCTGTGGTACTCAATGGTTTTGGGAGATCTTCCACCTGACCTGTGGTACCCAATGGTTTTGGGAGATCTTCCACCTGACCTGTGGTACCCAATGGTTTTGGGAGATCTTCCACCTGACCTGTGGTACCTTAATGGTTTTGGAAGATCTTCCACCTGACCTGTGGTACCCAATGGTTTTGGAAGATCTTCCTCCTGACCTGTGGTACCCAATGGTTTTGGGAGATCTTCCTCCTGACCTGTGGTACCCAATGGTTTTGGAAGATCTTCCTCCTGACCTGTGGTACCTAATGGTTTTGGAGATCTCCCACCTGACCTGTGGTACCCAATGGTTTTTGGAGATCTTCCACCTGACCTGTGGTACCCAATGGTTTTTGGAGATCTTCCACCTGACCTGTGGTACCCAATGGTTTTGGGAGATCTTCCCCCTGACCTGTGGTACCCAATGGTTTTGGGAGATCTTCCCCCTGACCTGTGGTACCCAATGGTTTTTGGAGATCTTCCACCTGACCTGTGGTATCCAATGGTTTTGGAAGATCTTCCACCTGACCTGTGGTACTCAATGGTTTTGGGAGATCTTCCACCTGACCTGTGGTCCCCAATGGTTTTGGGAGATCTTCCACCTGACCTGTGGTACCCAATGGTTTTGGGAGATCTTCCACCTGAACTGTGGTACCCAATGGTTTTGGGAGATCTTCCTCCTGACCTGTGGTACCCAATGGTTTTGGAAGATCTTCCACCTGACCTGTGGTACCCAATGGTCTTGGGAGATCTTCCACCTGACCTGTGGTACTCAATGGTTTTGGAAGATCTTCCTCCTGACCTGTGGTACCCAATGGTTTTGGGAGATCTTCCACCTGACCTGTGGTACCCAATGGTTTTCGGAGATCTTCCACCTGACCTGTGGTACCTTAATGGTTTTGGGAGATCTTCCTCCTGACCTGTGGTACCCAATGGTTTTGGAAGATCTTCCACCTGACCTGTGGTACCCAATGGTTTTGGAAGATCTTCCTCCTGACCTGTGGTACCTAATGGTTTTGGAGATCTCCCACCTGACCTGTGGTACCCAATGGTTTTTGGAGATCTTCCACCTGACCTGTGGTACCCAATGGTTTTTGGAGATCTTCCACCTGACCTGTGGTACCCAATGGTTTTGGGAGATCTTCCCCCTGACCTGTGGTACCCAATGGTTTTGGGAGATCTTCCCCCTGACCTGTGGTACCCAATGGTTTTGGAGATCTTCCACCTGACCTGTGGTATCCAATGGTTTTGGAAGATCTTCCACCTGACCTGTGGTACTCAATGGTTTTGGGAGATCTTCCACCTGACCTGTGGTCCCCAATGGTTTTGGGAGATCTTCCACCTGACCTGTGGTACCTTAATGGTTTTGGGAGATCTCCCACCTGACCTGTGGTACCCAATGGTTTTGGGAGATCTTCCTCCTGACCTGTGGTACTCAATGGTTTTGGGAGATCTTCCACCTGACCTGTGGTCCCCAATGGTTTTGGGAGATCTTGCACCTGACCTGTGGTACCATAATGGTTTTGGGAGATCTCCCACCTGACCTGTGGTACCCAATGGTTTTGGGAGATCTTCCACCTGACCTGTGGTACCCAATGGTTTTGGGAGATCTCCCACCTGACCTGTGGTACCCAATGGTTTTGGAAGATCTTCGACCTGACCTGTGGTACTCAGTGGTTTTGGGAGATCTTCCTCCTGACCTGTGGTACCCAATGGTTTTGGGAGATCTTCCACCTGACCTGTGGTACCTTAATGGTTTTGGGAGATCTTCCACCTGACCTGTGGTACCCAATGGTTTTGGGAGATCTTCCTCCTGACCTGTGGTACCCAATGGTTTTGGGAGATCTTCCTCCTGACCTGTGGTACCCAATGGTTTTGGGAGATCTTCCACCTGACCTGTGGTACACAATGGTTTTGGGAGATCTTCCTCCTGACCTGTGGTACCCAATGGTTTTGGGAGATCTTCCACCTGACCTGTGGTACCTTAATGGTTTTGGGAGATCTTCCTCCTGACCTGTGGTACCCAATGGTTTTGGGAGATCTTTCACCTGACCTGTGGTACCCAATGGTTTTGGGAGATCTTCCACCTGACCTGTGGTACCCAATGGTCTTGGGAGATCTTCCACCTGACCTGTGGTACCCAATGGTTTTGGGAGATCTTCCACCTGACCTGTGGTACCCAATGGTCTTGGGAGATCTTCCACCTGACCTGTGGTACCCAATGGTCTTGGGAGATCTTCCACCTGACCTGTGGTACCTTAATGGTTTTGGGAGATCTTCCTCCTGACCTGTGGTACCTAATGGTTTTGGGAGATCTCCCACCTGACCTGTGGTACCCAATGGTTTTTGGAGATCTTCCACCTGACCTGTGGTACCCAATGGTTTTTGGAGATCTTCCACCTGACCTGTGGTATCCAATTGTTTTGGGAGATCTTCCTCCTGACCTGTGGTACCCAATGGTTTTGGGAGATCTTCCCCCTGACCTGTGGTACCCAATGGTTTTTGGAGATCTTCCACCTGACCTGTGGTATCCAATGGTTTTGGAAGATCTTCCACCTGACCTGTGGTACTCAATGGTTTTGGGAGATCTTCCACCTGACCTGTGGTCCCCAATGGTTTTGGGAGATCTTCCACCTGACCTGTGGTACCTTAATGGTTTTGGGAGATCTCCCACCTGACCTGTGGTACCCAATGGTTTTGGGAGATCTTCCTCCTGACCTGTGGTACTCAATGGTTTTGGGAGATCTTCCACCTGACCTGTGGTCCCCAATGGTTTTGGGAGATCTTGCACCTGACCTGTGGTACCATAATGGTTTTGGGAGATCTCCCACCTGACCTGTGGTACCCAATGGTTTTGGGAGATCTTCCACCTGACCTGTGGTACCCAATGGTTTTGGGAGATCTCCCACCTGACCTGTGGTACCCAATGGTTTTGGAAGATCTTCGACCTGACCTGTGGTACTCAGTGGTTTTGGGAGATCTTCCTCCTGACCTGTGGTACCCAATGGTTTTTGGAGATCTTCCTCCTGACGTGTGGTACCCAATGGTTTTGGGAGATCTTCCACCTGACCTGTGGTACCCAATGGTTTTGGGAGATCTTCCTCCTGACCTGTGGTACCCAATGGTTTTGGGAGATCTTCCACCTGACCTGTGGTACCTTAATGGTTTTGGAAGAACTTCCTCCTGACCTGTGGTACCCAATGGTTTTGGGAGATCTTCCTCCTGACCTGTGGTACCTTAATGGTTTTGGGAGATCTTCCACCTGACCTGTGGTATCCAATGGTTTTGGGAGATCTTCCACCTGACCTGTGGTACCCAATGGTTTTGGAAGATCTTCCTCCTGACCTGTGGTACCCAATGGTTTTGGGAGATCTTCTACCTGACCTGTGGTACCCAATGGTTTTGGGAGATCTTCCTCCTGACGTGTGGTACCCAATGGTTTTGGGAGATCTTCCACCTGACCTGTGGTACCTTAATGGTTTTGGGAGATCTTCCACCTGACCTGTGGTACCCAATGGTTTTGGAAGATCTTCCACCTGACCTGTGGTACCCAATGGTTTTGGGAGATCTTCCTCCTGACCTGTGGTACCCAATGGTTTTGGAAGATCTTCCTCCTGACCTGTGGTACCCAATGGTTTTGGAAGATCTTCCTCCTGACCTGTGGTACCCAATGGTTTTGGGAGATCTTCCTCCTGACCTGTGGTACCCAATGGTTTTGGAAGATCTTCCACCTGACCTGTGGTACCCAATGGTCTTGGGAGATCTTCCACCTGACCTGTGGTACTCAATGGTTTTGGAAGATCTTCCTCCTGACCTGTGGTACCCAATGGTTTTGGGAGATCTTCCACCTGACCTGTGGTACCCAATGGTTTTGGGAGATCTTCCACCTGACCTGTGGTACCTTAATGGTTTTGGGAGATCTTCCTCCTGACCTGTGGTACCCAATGGTTTTGGAAGATCTTCCACCTGACCTGTGGTACCCAATGGTTTTGGAAGATCTTCCTCCTGACCTGTGGTACCTAATGGTTTTGGAGATCTCCCACCTGACCTGTGGTACCCAATGGTTTTTGGAGATCTTCCACCTGACCTGTGGTACCCAATGGTTTTTGGAAATCTTCCACCTGACCTGTGGTACCCAATGGTTTTGGGAGATCTTCCCCCTGACCTGTGGTACCCAATGGTTTTGGGAGATCTTCCCCCTGACCTGTGGTACCCAATGGTTTTTGGAGATCTTCCACCTGACCTGTGGTATCCAATGGTTTTGGAAGATCTTCCACCTGACCTGTGGTACTCAATGGTTTTGGGAGATCTTCCACCTGACCTGTGGTCCCCAATGGTTTTGGGAGATCTTCCACCTGACCTGTGGTACCTTAATGGTTTTGGGAGATCTCCCACCTGACCTGTGGTACCCAATGGTTTTGGGAGATCTTCCTCCTGACCTGTGGTACTCAATGGTTTTGGGAGATCTTCCACCTGACCTGTGGTCCCCAATGGTTTTGGGAGATCTTGCACCTGACCTGTGGTACCATAATGGTTTTGGGAGATCTCCCACCTGACCTGTGGTACCCAATGGTTTTGGGAGATCTTCCACCTGACCTGTGGTACCCAATGGTTTTGGGAGATCTCCCACCTGACCTGTGGTACCCAATGGTTTTGGAAGATCTTCGACCTGACCTGTGGTACTCAGTGGTTTTGGGAGATCTTCCTCCTGACCTGTGGTACCCAATGGTTTTGGGAGATCTTCCACCAGACCTGTGGTACCTTAATGGTTTTGGGAGATCTTCCTCCTGACCTGTGGTACCCAATGGTTTTGGGAGATCTTCCACCTGACCTGTGGTACCTTAATGGTTTTGGGAGATCTTCCTCCTGACCTGTGGTACCCAATGGTTTTGGGTGATCTTTCACCTGACCTGTGGTACCCAATGGTTTTGGGAGATCTTCCACCTGACCTGTGGTACCCATTGGTCTTGGGAGATCTTCCACCTGACCTGTGGTACCCAATGGTTTTGGGAGATCTTCCTCCTGACCTGTGGTACCTAATGGTTTTGGGAGATCTCCCACCTGACCTGTGGTACCCAATGGTTTTTGGAGATCTTCCACCTGACCTGTGGTACCCAATGGTTTTTGGAGATCTTCCACCTGACCTGTGGTACCCAATGGTTTTGGGAGATCTTCCCCCTGACCTGTGGTACCCAATGGTTTTGGGAGATCTTCCCCCTGACCTGTGGTACCCAATGGTTTTTGGAGATCTTCCACCTGACCTGTGGTATCCAATGGTTTTGGAAGATCTTCCACCTGACCTGTGGTACTCAATGGTTTTGGGAGATCTTCCACCTGACCTGTGGTCCCCAATGGTTTTGGGAGATCTTCCACCTGACCTGTGGTACCCAATGGTTTTGGGAGATCTTCCACCTGAACTGTGGTACCCAATGGTTTTGGGAGATCTTCCTCCTGACCTGTGGTACCCAATGGTTTTGGAAGATCTTCCACCTGACCTGTGGTACCCAATGGTCTTGGGAGATCTTCCACCTGACCTGTGGTACTCAATGGTTTTGGAAGATCTTCCTCCTGACCTGTGGTACCCAATGGTTTTGGGAGATCTTCCACCTGACCTGTGGTACCCAATGGTTTTCGGAGATCTTCCACCTGACCTGTGGTACCTTAATGGTTTTGGGAGATCTTCCTCCTGACCTGTGGTACCCAATGGTTTTGGAAGATCTTCCACCTGACCTGTGGTACCCAATGGTTTTGGAAGATCTTCCTCCTGACCTGTGGTACCTAATGGTTTTGGAGATCTCCCACCTGACCTGTGGTACCCAATGGTTTTTGGAGATCTTCCACCTGACCTGTGGTACCCAATGGTTTTTGGAGATCTTCCACCTGACCTGTGGTACCCAATGGTTTTGGGAGATCTTCCCCCTGACCTGTGGTACCCAATGGTTTTGGGAGATCTTCCCCCTGACCTGTGGTACCCAATGGTTTTTGGAGATCTTCCACCTGACCTGTGGTATCCAATGGTTTTGGAAGATCTTCCACCTGACCTGTGGTACTCAATGGTTTTGGGAGATCTTCCACCTGACCTGTGGTCCCCAATGGTTTTGGGAGATCTTCCACCTGACCTGTGGTACCTTAATGGTTTTGGGAGATCTCCCACCTGACCTGTGGTACCCAATGGTTTTGGGAGATCTTCCTCCTGACCTGTGGTACTCAATGGTTTTGGGAGATCTTCCACCTGACCTGTGGTCCCCAATGGTTTTGGGAGATCTTGCACCTGACCTGTGGTACCATAATGGTTTTGGGAGATCTCCCACCTGACCTGTGGTACCCAATGGTTTTGGGAGATCTTCCACCTGACCTGTGGTACCCAATGGTTTTGGGAGATCTCCCACCTGACCTGTGGTACCCAATGGTTTTGGAAGATCTTCGACCTGACCTGTGGTACTCAGTGGTTTTGGGAGATCTTCCTCCTGACCTGTGGTACCCAATGGTTTTGGGAGATCTTCCACCTGACCTGTGGTACCTTAATGGTTTTGGGAGATCTTCCACCTGACCTGTGGTACCCAATGGTTTTGGAAGATCTTCCTCCTGACCTGTGGTACCCAATGGTTTTGGGAGATCTTCCTCCTGACCTGTGGTACCCAATGGTTTTGGGAGATCTTCCACCTGACCTGTGGTACACAATGGTTTTGGGAGATCTTCCTCCTGACCTGTGGTACCCAATGGTTTTGGGAGATCTTCCACCTGACCTGTGGTACCTTAATGGTTTTGGGAGATCTTCCTCCTGACCTGTGGTACCCAATGGTTTTGGGAGATCTTTCACCTGACCTGTGGTACCCAATGGTTTTGGGAGATCTTCCACCTGACCTGTGGTACCCAATGGTCTTGGGAGATCTTCCACCTGACCTGTGGTACCCAATGGTTTTGGGAGATCTTCCACCTGACCTGTGGTACCCAATGGTCTTGGGAGATCTTCCACCTGACCTGTGGTACCCAATGGTCTTGGGAGATCTTCCACCTGACCTGTGGTACCTTAATGGTTTTGGGAGATCTTCCTCCTGACCTGTGGTACCTAATGGTTTTGGGAGATCTCCCACCTGACCTGTGGTACCCAATGGTTTTTGGAGATCTTCCACCTGACCTGTGGTACCCAATGGTTTTTGGAGATCTTCCACCTGACCTGTGGTATCCAATTGTTTTGGGAGATCTTCCTCCTGACCTGTGGTACCCAATGGTTTTGGGAGATCTTCCCCCTGACCTGTGGTACCCAATGGTTTTTGGAGATCTTCCACCTGACCTGTGGTATCCAATGGTTTTGGAAGATCTTCCACCTGACCTGTGGTACTCAATGGTTTTGGGAGATCTTCCACCTGACCTGTGGTCCCCAATGGTTTTGGGAGATCTTCCACCTGACCTGTGGTACCTTAATGGTTTTGGGAGATCTCCCACCTGACCTGTGGTACCCAATGGTTTTGGGAGATCTTCCTCCTGACCTGTGGTACTCAATGGTTTTGGGAGATCTTCCACCTGACCTGTGGTCCCCAATGGTTTTGGGAGATCTTGCACCTGACCTGTGGTACCATAATGGTTTTGGGAGATCTCCCACCTGACCTGTGGTACCCAATGGTTTTGGGAGATCTTCCACCTGACCTGTGGTACCCAATGGTTTTGGGAGATCTCCCACCTGACCTGTGGTACCCAATGGTTTTGGAAGATCTTCGACCTGACCTGTGGTACTCAGTGGTTTTGGGAGATCTTCCTCCTGACCTGTGGTACCCAATGGTTTTGGGAGATCTTCCACCTGACCTGTGGTACCCAATGGTTTTGGGAGATCTTCCTCCTGACCTGTGGTACCCAATGGTTTTGGGAGATCTTCCACCTGACCTGTGGTACCCAATGGTATTGGGAGATCTTCCTCCTGTCCTGTGGTACCCAATGGTTTTGAGAGAATTTCCCCCAGACCTGTGGTACACAATGGTTTTGGGTGATCTTCCACCTGACCTGTGGTACCCAATGGTTTTTGGAGATCTTCCCCCTGACCTGTGGTACCCAATGGTATTGGGAGATCTTCCACCTGACCTGTGGTACCCAATGGTTTTGGGAGATCTTCCACCTGACCTGTGGTACCTTAATGGTGTTGGGAGATCTTCCTCCTGACCTGTGGTACCCAATGGTTTTGGGAGATCTTCCACCTGACCTGTGGTACCCAATGGTTTTGGGAGATCTTCCACCTGACCTGTGGTACCCAATGGTTTTGGGAGATCTTCCTCCTGACCTGTGGTACCCAATGGTTTTGGGAGATCTTCCACCTGACCTGTGGTACCCAATGGTATTGGGAGATCTTCCTCCTGTCCTGTGGTACCCAATGGTTTTGAGAGAATTTCCCCCAGACCTGTGGTACACAATGGTTTTGGGTGATCTTCCACCTGACCTGTGGTACCCAATGGTTTTTGGAGATCTTCCCCCTGACCTGTGGTACCCAATGGTATTGGGAGATCTTCCACCTGACCTGTGGTACCCAATGGTTTTGGGAGATCTTCCACCTGACCTGTGGTACCTTAATGGTTTTGGAAGATCTTCGACCTGACCTGTGGTACTCAGTGGTTTTGGGAGATCTTCCTCCTGACCTGTGGTACCCAATGGTTTTGGGAGATCTTCCACCTGACCTGTGGTACCTTAATGGTTTTGGGAGATCTTCCTCCTGACCTGTGGTACCCAATGGTTTTGGGAGATCTTCCACCTGACCTGTGGTACCTTAATGGTTTTGGGAGATCTTCCTCCTGACCTGTGGTACCCAATGGTTTTGGAAGATCTTCCACCTGACCTGTGGTACCTTAATGGTTTTGGGAGATCTTCCTCCTGACCTGTGGTACCCAATGGTTTTGGGAGATCTTCCACCTGACCTGTGGTACCCAATGGTTTTGGGAGATCTTCCACCTGACCTGTGGTACCCAATGGTCTTGGGAGATCTTCCACCTGACCTGTGGTACCCAATGGTTTTGGGAGATCTTTCTCCTGACCTGTGGTACCCAATGGTCTTGGGAGATCTTCCACCTGACCTGTGGTACCCAATGGTTTTGGGAGATCTTCCTCCTGACGTGTGGTACCCATGGTATTGGAAGATCTTCCACCTGACCTGTGGTACCCAATGGTTTTGGGAGATCTTTCTCCTGACCTGTGGTACCCAATGGTCTTGGGAGATCTTCCACCTGACCTGTGGTACCCAATGGTTTTGGGAGATCTTCCTCCTGACGTGTGGTACCCATGGTATTGGAAGATCTTCCTCCTGACCTGTGGTACCCAATGGTTTGGGGAGATCTCCCACCTGACCTGTGGTACCCAATGGTTTTGGGAGATCTTCCTCCTGACCTGTGGTCCCCAATGGTTTTGGAAGATCTTCCTCCTGACCTGTGGTACCCAATGGTTTTGGGAGATCTTCCA
This sequence comes from Sinonovacula constricta, assembly GCA_007844125.1. Taxonomy (NCBI): domain Eukaryota; kingdom Metazoa; phylum Mollusca; class Bivalvia; order Cardiida; family Solecurtidae; genus Sinonovacula; species Sinonovacula constricta. The sequence goes on from CM017572.1 coordinate 1,619,706, forward strand.
CCTGACCTGTGGTACCCAATGGTTTTGGGAGATCTTCCTCCTGACGTGTGGTACCCAATGGTTTTGGGAGATCTTCCACCTGACCTGTGGTACCCAATGGTTTTGAGAGAATTTCCCCCAGACCTGTGGTACACAATGGTATTGGGAGATCTTCCTCCTGTCCTGTGGTACCCAATGGTTTTGGGTGATCTTCCACCTGACCTGTGGTACACAATGGTTTTGGGAGATCTTCCTCCTGACCTGTGGTACACAATGGTTTTGGGTGATCTTCCACCTGACCTGTGGTACACAATGGTTTTGGGAGATCTTCCTCCTGACGTGTGGTACCCAATGGTTTTGGGAGATCTCCCACCTGACCTGTGGTACCCAATGGTTTTGGGAGATCTTCCACCTGACCTGTGGTACTCAATGGTTTTGGGAGATCTTCCACCTGACCTGTGGTACCCAATGGTTTTGAGAGAATTTCCCCCAGACCTGTGGTACACAATGGTTTTGGGAGATCTTCCACCTGACCTGTGGTACCCAATGGTTTTGAGAGAATTTCCCCCAGACCTGTGGTACACAATGGTATTGGGAGATCTTCCTCCTGTCCTGTGGTACCCAATGGTTTTGAGAGAATTTCCCCCAGACCTGTGGTACACAATGGTTTTGGGTGATCTTCCTCCTGACCTGTGGTACCCAATGGTTTTTGGAGATCTTCCTCCTGACCTGTGGTACCTTAATGGTTTTGGGAGATCTTCCACCTGACCTGTGGTACCTTAATGGTTTTGGGAGATCTTCCACCTGACCTGTGGTACCCAATGGTTTTGGGAGATCTTCCTCCTGACCTGTGGTACCTTAATGGTTTTGAGAGAATTTCCCCCAGACCTGTGGTACACAATGGTTTTGGGTGATCTTCCACCTGACCTGTGGTACCCAATGGTTTTTGGAGATCTTCCCCCTGACCTGTGGTATCCAATGGTTTTGGAAGATCTTCCTCCTGACCTGTGGTATCCAATGGTTTTGGAAGATCTTCCTCCTGACCTGTGGTACCCAATGGTTTTTGGAGATCTTCCTCCTGACCTGTGGTACCTTAATGGTTTTGAGAGAATTTCCCCCAGACCTGTGGTACACAATGGTTTTGGGTGATCTTCCACCTGACCTGTGGTACCCAATGGTTTTGGGAGATCTTCCTCCTGTCCTGTGGTACCCAATGGTTTTGAGAGAATTTCCCCCAGACCTGTGGTACACAATGGTTTTGGGTGATCTTCCACCTGACCTGTGGTACCCAATGGTTTTGGGAGATCTTCCACCTGACCTGTGGTATCCAATGGTTTTGGAAGATCTTCCTCCTGACCTGTGGTACCTTAATGGTTTTGGAAGATCTTCCACCTGACCTGTGGTACCCAATGGTTTTGGGAGATCTTCCTCCTGACCTGTGGTACCCAATGGTATTGGGAGATCTTCCTCCTGACCTGTGGTACCCAATGGTTTTTGGAAGATCTTCCACCTGACCTGTGGTACCTTAATGGTTTTGGAAGATCTTCCACCTGACCTGTGGTACCTTAATGGTTTTTGGAGATCTCCCACCTGACCTGTGGTACCCAATGGTTTTGGGAGATCTTCCTCCTGACCTGTGGTACCCAATGGTATTGGGAGATCTTCCTCCTGACCTGTGGTACCCAATGGTTTTGAGAGAATTTCCCCCAGACCTGTGGTACACAATGGTTTTGGGTGATCTTCCACCTGACCTGTGGTACCCAATGGTTTTGGGAGATCTTCCACCTGACCTGTGGTACCCAATGGTTTTGGGAGATCTTCCACCTGACCTGTGGTACCCAATGGTTTTGGGAGATCTTCCACCTGACCTGTGGTACCCAATGGTTTGGGGAGATCTTCCACCTGACCTGTGGTACACAATGGTTTTGGGAGATCTTCCACCTGACCTGTGGTACACAATGGTTTTGGGAGATCTTCCACCTCACCTGTGGTACACAATGGTTTTGGGAGATCTTCCACCTCACCTGTGGTACACAATGGTTTTGGGAGATCTTCCACCTGACCTGTGGTACACAATGGTTTTGGGAGATCTTCCACCTGACCTGTGGTACCCAATGGTTTTGGGAGATCTTCCACCTGACCTGTGGTACCCAATGGTTTTCAGAGAAATATCCCCCAGACCTGTGGTACACAATGGTTTTGGGAGATCTTCCACCTGAACTGTGGTACCCAATGGTTTTGGGAGATCTTCCACCTGACCTGTAGTACCCAATGGTTTTGGGAGATCTTCCACCTGACCTGTGGTACCCAATGGTTTTGGGAGATCTTCCACCTGACCTGTGATACCCAATGGTTTTGGGAGATCTTCCACCTGACCTGTGGTACTCAATGGTTCACCCCTAACATTCATATGAAGTCTTGCTCTACCAACAATTACTTGGAGGGGGCCAATATGAACATAATTGTGTTGGTGCAATGTTACAAAAAACACACAGAGGAACACAATCATTAGCATAGGATTATTAGTCAAGCAACTGATTTTTGAATGAAACTTATTTTTTCCTTAACAACAAAACACACAAAAACATGACATAGAACCTTCACATTTAATATGACCTAAGTTGCATTCTCATTCTCCAGTCTTTCAGAACCAATGTGCACTCATTTTGATGCATTTAAACCAATGAATGTATTTATTTTTTTCATACAGTTGCCCAGTCATGCTTACGATGTTGTCGTGGCAGTAATGGCATTTGTTCTGTGTTTGATAATAACATCAGACTGGCAGATGGACGATCATGTGTCCAGGGCTACTGTGAAAATGTAAGTGTCTTTACTTACAGTTGCTAGGGGACGTTTGGCTAAAGAAGTGTCTATTGTTGCAGTTACTGTAGATGTGGATAAAAAGGTGTCTATAGCAACAATTGCTAGGGAAAAGTGTCCAAAGAAAGTATCTAAAATTGCAGTAACTAGGAGAGGTGTGGCTTAAGAAGTGTCTATAGTAACAGTTGGTAGGGGAAAAGTGACCACAAAAAGTGTCTATAGTTACAGTAGCTTTGGGAAAATGCGTCTAAAGTTATAGTTGTTTAGATTGGTATGGCTAAAATATGTCTATAGTTACAGTTGCTAGGGGTGTGGCTAATAAGTGTCCATAGTTACACTTGATTAGAGTGGTATGGCTAAAATATGTCTATAGTTACAGATGCTGGGGGTGTGGCTAAAATGTGTCTATTGTTAAAGTTGCTAAGGGTGGTATAACTAAAATTGTCAATAGTTACATTTGCTAGGGGTGGTGTGGCTAAGAAGGGTCTATAATTACAGTTACTAGATGTGGTGTGGCTAAAATATGTCTATAGTTAAGTTGCTAGGTTTGGTATGGCTACAATATGTCTACAGTAACAGATCCTACTGATGGAGTGGCTTAGATTTGTCTATAGTTGCTGCTAGGGGAGAAATGATCTAAGAAGGGATTGTTTGACTTAACATGTCAGCAGTATCAGTAAAATTGTTAGATTTCTAATTTGTTAGATTTACAACAGTCAGGATTATTTACAAAAATGTTCTCTTTTTCTTTACTCATCATTTTCCTACAGCTGTTTATGTCTTGATTAGAAAATAGTTTTTTTTGTGCATTATATCGCAGGATAATGCATAGCTTCCAGTTTCCATTTAATTCAAACACATTCACCTAATTGCAAAGCTATTAAAAAGGTACAAATGTGTTGGATTATTTTTGCTATGCTTTTTTGTAAAATGTATTTCCCGTGTGTCCATGATGTCATGGCTATTGTTATCAAATACCTATTGTATTTTTGGTGGGCTGTGGGGAGGGCGGGAAAGTTCTTAGTAATGTTGAATCAGCATGAAATAAACTTTATGGAAATTGTATCAATATAAAATGGATGACTGCTATAAATTTAGTCATAGGAGTTAGTCATTGGTTTTACCAAGAATATATAATGGGAAATAATGTGTGGTATGAGAATGTTAGTCCTGACCTTGCAATAGTCATATATGTGAAGATCTGCTTTTCTAAGTGGAGGAAGACATGTAACAAAGGAAGAGATACATGCTTTTATATGCTTTATGTATAAACATTTTTGTAACAGTCAGTGCAGATTATACATCAGTGTCATCCATATTTATTGTTTTCTCATTTTCAGGGACAGTGTCAGAAAGTTGCCACTGACATGGTGGAAAGATTCTGGGAGTTTATTGATGCTGTAGACTTTGATTTTCTTGGTAAGGTTTTGTTTGTAAATCTTCACATTTTTAACATCCAATATTCACTTATTATACAGCTAGCTAGTATTAGTCAATGAGCCATTTAAGCATGGTATCGAACCGTTTGGACTTAAACAACCAAATAAATTATTTAGCTTGAAAGGTCCTGCAAAATGCTATAAAATGTGGCCTCTACGTCTATGTGAAAAGTAAAGCATTACACCGCACTTGTCATTGCAAACATTTATTTTCTATTTCAAGTCGCGCTGCTCAATTAGTTTTTTTTATATAAGATAACCTCATGATCACTTACTTTTGAGATGACATTACCTGATCATTCAGGTAATCAGCTCTGACATAATCTATTGTAGCTGAAATCTAGATTTGGAAATAATGGACATTGACAGCAATATATTTCACAATTTGTACTGTCTAGCAATTCAGGTAATGTTCAGAATCAATTTTTTTAGACTAATGTATGAGTTTAAAAAGCCTTAAGTCCACAAAACATAAGTAAGATATTATTTGATATTGGCAACTGTTGATTACCACTTTTAAAGGGTTTCTCCTTGTAACTTATACCTTATGCTGTTTTAACTTCCATTACAACTAAAGGAACTGGGCAGAGTTACATCATGTCCATTTACATGAATTGTAAACACAACAGACCAAAGTCGCTAAATGGTGGTGATATAGCTTCTTTGCCAACGATCTAGATATTAGGGTAATTCCACAACTGGTTGGCCCGGTGTTGGGGTAATGTGACTGGGTGTAATATCATGCCAGGTGTTCACGGTGTGCTAGACACAGTGAAGGCAGCAGTATCTGCTTCAAGTGAACACCGTCTCCAGAAAATTGAAATGTTGTTGGTGGAATGATAAACCCAATAAATAAACTAATAAATAGAACTATTCAAAGTAACAATATTAGTATCTCTTATGAACTTCTAATGAATAACTTGTATATGTCACATGAATGTTTAAAAAAATGTAACTAGTTTTGCAATTTTGATTGCCTATATCTAACTGTAACAAGATGTATTTTTTATTTATTGGGCATAGTTATTATGGTTATATGATATTACCATATGTATATATTTTTATTCTACCACCAATCAATTCCAAGAATTTTACATAAAAAAATTATCAGAATGTTTATAGTTTAAAAAATATTGTATCAAATATTTTATTTTCACAGCTGAAAGTTTCAAGACGAATATGGTTGCTTGCGTGACTTGTTTCTCTCTGATAATCTACGTCCCCATATGTATCATCATCTGGTGTGTGGTGAGTATCATCATTGTCATCATCATCATCATTGTCACTATCATCATCATCATTCTCCTCCTCATCATCATCATTATCATCATCAACATTATCACCATCATCATCATTGTCATCATCATCATAGCCATTATCATCATCAACATCATCATCATCACCGTCATCATCATTGTAATTATCATCCTCCTCCTCCTCATCATCATATTGTCATTATCATCATCATCATCATCACCAATTGTATCATTGTCATCATCATCATTATCACTGGACACGGTAGCGCAGCCAGTAGAGCGTCAGCTCCAGATACGGGAGGCCCCAGGTTCGAACCCGGGCCTCGACATACCAAAGTTGTAAAAAATGGTAGTAGTATAGCTCCCTTGCTAATGCTCAAGCAAATATAAGGGTAGTTCCATGACTGGTCGGCCCAGTGTCAGGATAATGTGACTGGGTGTGGTATCATGCCAGGTGTTAATGACTTGCTATACACAGTAAACATAAGCACTTTATCTGTTTCAAGCGAACACCGTCTCCAGATAACTGAAATACTGTTGGTTGGATGATAAACCCAATAAACAAACAAACATTGGTATCATCATCATCATCATCATCATCATCATCATCATCATCATCATCATCATCATCATCAATATTCCTCAGCCTCACCCACAGCTTAGCAACAAACTTTTCTCTTCATCACTTCTCATATCAATCGCGGCATGACCACCATTGTTATCATCATTTCACATCATATAATGTTTTTTTTATTTTTCATATAATTTGTCATACGATTATACGGTGCACACTTGATCGCTGGTGTTGCAGAGACAGCCTGGCATCATTTTTGCCGCCGGTTAACCTAACAGTTCACTGTTTTATCTGTAACCTGTCCATCTTTTTTCATGATGTCCTGATAAGTGTGTCCATATCATAAACCATAATTACAATATCACTTAAGGTAAAGCAAGTGTAATAGACAATATACAGAATTTGAAAATTAACACAACTAATGTATATACTTTAATGACAATATTTTGTTATATCTTCTTTAGGAGAAGTGTTTTTCTACTGAGTATCATTTGGAAACAAATTATAGCATAAGATAAACCAAGGAAATATTACTTGATTGGTTTGACTCAAACTATCATCCCAAATATGTAATTCATTGTTTACAAACTTTTCTGCACTATCTGTTCCAATATCAGAACATTGAATGTAATCTCTTGTGTATAAATCATATAAATATGGCTCAAACTTAAATTAAGTGCTCTGAACAGTTATCATGTTTTAGTCTTTATAAAGTGAATGTCATTACAATAAATGTGTTTCACTAAATATCAATAAGAAATCTCTTTATCAAAAATCAAATATCTTCATCAAGATAGAAAGGTTGGCTTATTCTCTGGAAAAAAAAATAATACACAAATCAAACAGTTAAGCCACAAAGACAAGACTTGCTTTTTGAAGGCTCATGCATGTAAAGTGCTTCCAAAGCTGACCATTTCTGTTGGATTGCTTCATTAAGTAACAGTTGTTTTTTAAACCATAAATACTTGAACTAATTTTTCTCGCTTGAATTTCAGGATCGTAAGCGCAGGAAGGATTGGGAAAAGCAGAACCAAGTACATGTTAGAACTGTAAGTAAATTTATTTCTGTTAAAGCCATTGTAATTATTCTTCAGTCTTAATAACTGTCTGTGAAAGCAACAAACAATAAATCTGTATACAGTTACACATTTTTTGTGAAACAGTCAAAGATTTTGACCCAAAGTGGAGGCATGAACTATTAACTTACACTTAGAGTTGCAATTTCGAATGCTCCTTTAAGGATAATATTTGTGAAATATCTGTTGTCTTTATATTCAAACGTGTTTGTCTTTATCCATTCTTGATCACATTAACACATATAACTTTTTAAGAAACACATAGTTCACATTTTAATAAAATAAAGAATGCAAGAATGACATCACAAGACAATGACAGTTCATATTATTGATGGTTTAGCAGTTCAGAATATTTAGGTGTATCAATTCACACACTAAAAGAGCTGAGACTTTGTCTTACTGTTTATGCTACTATCATTTTATTAGATAAATATTACTCAGTAATTTAATGATGTATTTTTTTTCCTCTAGGATCGTGGTTTGAACAGAGATGAAGACAAGCGAGCGATTGTCTCAGAAAAACCAAAAACCAACCGTAGCAATCCTGCAATACTGCTGGACCCCAGCGAATACCTTAATACCTCACAAAGGTCACATCCTAGCAGTAGAAATCAGATTCATCCATTAAATAGTAAGCCGGGATCCAGTCATGCTTAGATTCAATGGCTGGATACCTGTTTTATGAATATTGTTTGCATGTTGGTTTAAACAAAACTCTTGAAACTAGCAAGGTTTTGTTTCAGTAGCTAATACCTCGTATTATTTGCAAAGTTGACATTCTTGTAAAATAAATTGCATTTCAGCTCTGCTTTGTTTAAACAAAGAACTATACACACAAAGATGTTACATTCCATAAAGATGATAAACAAAACTTTAATTTCTTGCAACACATACACAATTTATTGACAGCAGCAGCTGAGAGTTTTAATGGGAAGTCAAACTATCAAGACACCTCGTATATACCCATTGATTTATCTAACCCTTGACCCTATCATTGCAAACTGGCTGCAGATAGAGCCCCCGCCCCCTCCTTTTTGTTATGTAAAAGTGGACAATGTTTGCCATGTTATTTCCTGTTATTAGACAAATGTCAATTTTTTAGTTTATAAAAGTCTTAAGTTTAAATTGCTGGCTTTCTCTTTGGTGATTACTGGTAATTGACATGTTCATAAGGATTATCAGCCTACTGCTTTAAAATAAACTGTTCCAAAGAAAATTAACAAAATAAGGTAAATTTTTAAATCATGTAGTATTTGTTAAATGGTTAAGAGAGGGGTTCAGTGTACAGATAACAAAAATGGAATCCATTAAAGGTCGTGTCCAAGAGTTTGCCTTCATCAAATAGTATAAATGAAAAAAGAACACTTCCTTAATTGTTAGACAGTACAAATCATGAAAGATTCACTCTAAATGTTAATTCTTTTCAAATCTATTAAATCTATTATTGTTTCTCTCGCGCAACCTAAAAAATAGTTGTGACTTGAAAAGAAATCTTGCGAAATTCCAATTATTGGTGCCCTACATTCATTCGAAAACTAAAGCATAACATTCAAGTAGTCATCACACAATTGTATTTCCTATCTGAGCCATGCTGCACCAAGTAGTTAATTTTAAACTAATAAAAACATGTGACCACTTTCTTTTGATATCATCCAGGTAATGTAATCTCTGACATTGGTGTCTGTTTTTAGCTAAAATTCCCATTGTGCTGTTTTATAGATTTGAAAATAATGGACATTTAAAGTGACATATTTCACAATGTGTTTTGCCAAACAATTGATAAAATGGTATAAAAAAAAGCCTTTGCTTAACCTTAAGTATAAAGGTATGCAGCAGTTTAAGCCCTAGACCTAGGCTAAGATGTTGTTATATGTATTGGGTATAGGTAAACTGCCAGATACTACTCTTAAAAAACATGATGGGGAGTTCTGCTAAAAAATAGATACTGACATTAGGGTGGATTACCTGGATGTTAATATAACATTATCTTCAAAGGAAGTGGTCAAGTTGTTTTCTTAATTGAAAAACAGCTAACTGTGCAGCGGGTGGCTCAGATCTAGGAAATACATGTTTGTAATGAAGAGTTGGGTGTTATGCTCCACTTTCTACATAGATTAAATACATCATGAAAATAGGATTAAGCAGGATCTTTTCAGATAAGAATAATTAGTTGTTTGAGATAAAAAAATCTGGTCCAAACTATTGGAAACCACCTTTAAACCAGGATCGAACCAAACTTTCTTAAGCATAATGTCACTGCTTGAACTTAAGCTACCATTTTCATACTTGTAGTTTAGATGTGATTATCTTCTGAAAGTAGTCCTGTAAAAATGCTCACCAATTATCCTGCAAAACATCAGATATTCGGGTAATATCACAATGCAATTATCAGTATGAAACTGTGCCTTCAAATCCATGATTTGAGTCATTCTTGTTGAAGAAAAAGTGTTGAAATGGAATCTTGGTTTGAATGGGTCATTTCCGTAAATGATAAACGTATTTTGAATTTTTAAGAAAACAGCAAATAATTATTTAAAAATTATTTTTGAAAAAAGTTGTGTAACTAAAATATGTTGTTATTTTTTATACAAAAAGTATTTCAATTATCCTGTACACTGAAGATTGCAGTCATATAATTTCTGCAAACTGCTTATAGAGCATGTGTCAGAATTGGCATATTTTAATTATCAAAACCATTTTTTTTTGTTTTTCTTATCAAGAATAATTATTATCTTTTTTCCATCAAAAATTAAAAACAGCATTTGTTTTTTGTGCAGTACTATTTGCTTTTGACCAGTTAATTAATATACATACTATAAATATGCAGGTTTTTTAGCTTATAATATATATGTAGATAATTGTGTACTAGTTTCTGCACTTACAGGTATATGTTTAATACAGCGCTGGTACATTTCAAAGTTTAATTTTACATAATCCTTGAAAGTTTATACACATATCAGTTTATTTATTGCTTTTAAAATGTGTTTTACTTAAACATTCCATTTTCTAACAAAACTGTTGTTTTGATTGAAAATTATCATATATATTCTGGGTTATGGTCTCAAATGCACCAGTTTTTAGATTCTTATTAAAATCCATTTAACCAATATATCTATTTGTATATGTATATCATTGCTCAAAAATTTATATCTCAATATTGTTTGTATCTCTTTAAAGTTTTAATTTACATATCCCAGTGTAGAAAACAACATTTTATATTTTCAAATATTTAATATACCATAAATATACATAATGTCTGTGTTTTGGACAATTTGTTAAACGTATTTGTTGTCTCTATGTCTATTGATTGTTTTAGTACATTTTTGTACATGTGATATGTCTTTTTAAAGTTAATGTGATACATGTGATAGAAAATCAGTAGATCTCCTCTTGACCAGGTATCATTGTTTAGATTTTTTTTTGCAAATGTTACTTTTGTCATTCCAAAGAACTTGTACATATGATGAAAATCATTGTGTATTCTTAGCCTACTAAATTTGTTAGTTTACCCATTTTAATTTCTTAGTTATTGGCTAAAAAATGTCCAAAGCCATATTGCTGGGGACTCAGCAGCAACTTAGTCTGAACCAGAGCTGACAGCTACCTGACAGCTACATGAGAGCAACTTGACAGCTATTAGCTGGGAGCTGTTTGGTATTTATTCACACTATTTGTCTAAGTACTGTAAATAGCTGCTTAACAAGCAAAGTTTTACAAAGATTGAACTTGAATCTACAGTCAAGTTATGCACCCAGTGCATACCTTTTTAAGATATTTTACACATCTGAATGATGAACTTTGAATTGTGTTTTTTTAAACTTATATTTGATATCATTTACACAATGACAGAAATTATCGTAGTTATTATTTTCTTACTTAAATTAAGGAATTTTTTTAATTATTTAAAAGTACAAAGATGTCTTCTAGACTAAATGGTTTTATGAATACAACTTCATGTTTATACCTCTATATGTTCAACTGAATAGGTTGTGTTGAAGTCAGGACTGACTTTATTAGCAAGACTTTCATGTCTCTGAGATTTTAAGTTCAATTACACAAAGATATATACAGCTCATTTTAATTAGGATTTCTCCAATATATGTGCACACAATGTATTATTAATTACTTTGATTCTAAATGTCAAAACCATATTGTGGGCATAATGGATATTTGGTTGAAACATGAAAAGTGTATTTATCTAATATACATCCTCATACCACATGTTACATTAATGAACACTTTGATTAGTTCATAAGCTTGTAATTAAATATGTTAACACACTGTTAACATTCAATGCCACAACCGTTTTGAAAACATCATGTCCCATTGGTTAAAATATTGAATATGAAATGCTTCAATTTTCATAAGTGTCTTAATTTTGTGAATATACCATTTTGATATCTACCATACACATAATAAATTACTCTTACTTTTTAAACTTAAATAAAACCTATATATTTATAGTAGATGGGGAACAATTTCTCTCAACTTATATTAATACCTCTTAGCTGCCACTTGCAGGGTAGAACCAGTGCTCAGGTATTGTGTACCTAGAGCAGTGTGCAGCAAATAGTCTTGCTCAAGGACTTACGTCGTGTGGTTGGTTTTGAGGTTCGAACCCTGGACCCTTCTGACCCAGAGTCCAACATGTTAACCACCAAAGGAAAGGTGCCTACAATTTTTAACTTGAAGTTACAACCAGCTTTGAACATGCAGCACATATAAAGTTGAAATAATTATGGTTAGGAAATTATAGTTTTATAGTAAATTTAATAACAAATCTTCATTGTAATAATCTCATTGTGATAACAAATGGCTATATATTTATGATATTATTTTCTTCTTTTTTTTTATTGTTTTTTCATTTTATATAAAAGAGTGAGTATTTTTGTTGATATTAATGGGTTAAGGGCTATTTACTTAAATGTATCTGTTATGTTTTGTGACTTTGTTTGTTTTGTTTTGTTTGTGATAGATCAGTTGGCATTTATCTGTTTTTATTTTACCTTTTGTTATTTAAAACATGCTTTTATTATATATATATACATAAGCAATTTACTGATTTTTTAATTTTTATTATTTTAATTTATCTGATTGGAAGTTTTATCTTCATTAATTGTTTTTAAATATTTTTTTTTACTCTTTATTGATGCATTTGTACATAAACTGTGTGGTTTGAAATCAGATTTTTTTTAGATTTTATTTGGTATATTATGCATAACCATTGATTATGTTTAATAATTTCTTAAGCTCAGAAATAGTTTGGGTAGAACCACTGGCACAACGTAGGTATTTCAAACCATTTCCATAATAACTTATAGGCTTAGTATTTTTTAAAATCTTTTTTAAATTGTGTATTTTTGATGAGATTTTATTATATTTACTTTTTTGTTTAATATAATAACAGGGTATGATTTTGTTTGATATTATAACCATTAGTGTAATTTTTCTAACGATAAAAACTGATTTCATTATTTTCATTTTAAAGATTTAGGTTAGATATAGAACTACCTTATTATTATATAAGCATGTGTTACTTTTATTATTTGTTCTTCGTACTATACTGTTACTTTTTTTAGATTTTTTGAAAAAAAAATGGTAGGAAATTAATATTATTTTCAAGGTTTACTTTTTATGAGATTATGTTAAAAATCAAACGTTTTTATAAATTTTTAAACAGTACTTCATTTACATTTTTATCAATATATTTTAGATTAATAGGTTTTAAATTGTGTTTCTATTAAAAACCTACGCATTGGAGGACAATTTGAATGAATATTTTTTATATAATCAAATAAAATGTTAAAAGAAAAACAATCTTTTTTCATAGTTTTAATTACTTTCCATGTAGACAAGGAACCTTGCTGAAAGACTTTGCTTTAAGAAGTCCCAGCTAGAAGATTATTCAACTTTAAGAAGCCCCTGCTGAAACATTACCCTACTATAAGACTCTTCTGTTGAAAGGCTACCTGGCCTTAACAACCAACTTGCTGAAACAGTAAAAAAAAACCCATTTCACTGATAGGACCATTTCACTATAAATACAATGTCACCATCAAGGACATAGCACTTTAAATATCACGCACAATAAAGGCCATCCCCACTCTTGAAGGTAAACCCATTATAAATACCATGCACCGCCCCCGTTATAAACGGCAACCCTCACTATAACGAACATGTCACAATAAAGACTCCAACACTATAAACGACCTCCAACAATAAATTCCATCTCAATATTAAGGGCATCCTACTATTAAAGTAATCGTGTTATAAGGCTACCACACCATGAATACTTTGCCACTTTAACGACTAACCCACTATAACATTTATGTGACACTAAAAACACTCCATTACGACCATCTCATTATAAAGGTCATCTTACTTTATATTTATATACCAACACATCTAACTTCAAAAATATATCAATAAGAAGGCCGCTCACTATAAAAACTATGCTACTTTAAAAGCCATCTCAATATATAAGGACCATGTCCCAATAAGGCCGTCCAACTGTAGAACTATTCCACTATAAAAGATAAATCTCTGTAATTATCATCCAACTATGAAGGCCAGCCCACAATAAAAGCCAGCCCACTATAAGGGTCATCCCACGATAAAGACCATCACATTGATTCAATTTTTATGGGCCAGCATACTATAATGGTCGGTCCACAAAAAATGCCAGCCCAGTATAAAGGCCAGCCCACGATAAAGATCATCCCACTGACAGACTTTTTATGGGCCAGCCTTCTATAAAGGCTATAATGGTCGGTCCACAATAAATGCCAGCCCAGTATAAAGGCCAACCTACGATAAAGATCATCCCACTGACAGACTTTTTATGGGCCAGCCTTCTATAAAGGCCGGTTCACTATAAAGGCCAGTCCAATATTAGGGTCATCCCACGATAAAGACTGTCCCACTAACATACTTTTTTATGGGCCAGCCCACTATAAAGGCCGGTCGACTATAAAGGCCGGCTCACTATAAAGGTAAGCCCATTTTGGGCCAAATCAATATAAAGCTCAGCACACTTGAAATCCCAGTCCACTATTAATGTCATCTTACTATAAAAAAACACCCCACTTTAAAGCCCAGCCCACTACTAAGGACAGCCTATTACGAAGGCCAGCTTACTGGAAAGATCATCAAGATTACTACAATGTTCAGTTCTCTTTAAGGCCCAACGCACTACGAAAGTCAGTCCACTATAAAGAAAAGCCTACTTTCAAGCCTACAATAAAGGCCAGTCCACTGTAATGGACAGCCTACTATAGATGTCATTCTGCTATTCGGTCACTCCTCTGTATAGTATAGCAAGCAAACTGCTGTTAAGACACTTCTGCTATCAAAACAGTCGAGAAATATGCACTTAGGCTTTAGGGTCCATTTCGTTTTTTGGTTGTGTCAAAGTTATTTCAGTTAAAATGTATTATTTTTTAAATAGAAGTATTTTTATTTATCAACTTGGAAAAAACTTGAACCCCAAAAGATAAAAAAACATCAAAAGCAACGCGCTTCAACGTAATAACACCATTATAACTTCATACTTATACACATCTTCAATCAAAGCGCTGGAAAGTGCTGTTAGGGCAGAGAAAGTTTAACCCTGTAAGCTGTTAAAGGTACGCAAATTATTGTCACTTTAAATTATTTCATTATAAATCGAATGCACAACGCATTGAAAATCAAGCTATTCTTCGGCTGTAAATCAACAACAACAAACTCTTCGGAACAAAAGTTACAGTACAGTCACTAACCTCCGATATTAGAAACTTTTGTAATAAACATACAATACCTTCTATAATTGCACTTGAACTAAAATTAGGTCTAAAACAAAGGCTCATACGTGCTACCGGAAGCGACCAAAATACACTTAAGTTAAAAATGAACTTCTTGTTATTGATTTCGTCAACACTTCACCCCTGTGATCTGATTCTAAATCCTGATTGCACCATTATTTTCCGAACGCTTGCGATAGGTTAAGGCTGAGATGCTGCAAGCTAACTATATCTCAACTACCATAGACGGACCATTGATGATACTAATAAAATCTTTCATAACCATTTTATATCGCAAATATCTCGGCCTAGTAGATAAACGCTTAGTTAGTTAAACACTCGTTCAAATAAAATTTTGCTACCTCCTTTCGCACTTTTCCTCTAGTCTTTGAGTGATATTCCTGCGCGTTGTTGTTCATTCATAAATCCGCATGTCATATATATCTGCATTATACAATATGCTAACAAGAACGTCTAGTTTAAGCAGATTTCAATATGTCTGGACACAATAGACGCGCCTAGTCTCCGTAGACATACATATTTTTGTTTGTACACGCACTACTTCTTTCCAGGCATGAATAACTGACCACGAGTAGTCAAGGACATGCAGGGTCAATACTATGTGCTTTCGAAACACAGCTTTCCCATAACTCTGGAAGAAAGCGACACCACCCAAATATCAGTCTTAAACTGATCCTGTGGTGAGGTTATCCTTAAATTAAGATTTTAACTTTTTATATATGTAAATTATCACTCATTAATATCCATAAACCTTAACGATAAGCTAAGACCATATTTTATAATCAAATACAACATGCAAGTGATAAAAATCACATGTGATATACATTGCATTAATTTTAAAATGGTTAAAATTAATTGTACCATGAACAATTACAATATGAACATTCTTACATTATCACCCAACAAAAAATGTAATATAAATTAATGTGCTCACCCAAAACCTTTAACTTCCACCTCTATATGTTGCTCTAAATGAATGATTTTTTTTCTTCAAATCTATGTTTTCCTTTCACTTACAGAAACCATTGCATTTTCTTTAATTCTAGTAAAAGGCTTGATAAATAACGAACGATATGTTCTCGTTAATAGCACCACTAATTAAAATTATATAATATTATACACCAGGAGACATATATTATATTTATATTACTTTGATCAGAAGTTTTTCTTTATTCACCACTTTGGTTCAACTTATTAAGAATTAGATATTTTCATCTTTCAATTCATTGGAAGTCATACATTTATGTGAGAAATTAAATATAATTATATTATTTAACTAAGTCAATCTAACCCCAAAAGCCTTTCAGACTTAATGTAAATCAGTATTAGATTTTAAACATCTGTTAATTGAAATCTATATTTTTCGTTTAACACTTCAGCTTTATGAAATTTTAAAAAGGATATAATAAATTTTATCAAAACTGACAAATCAATAAAGATAATTAAATCGATTCCGCTTAAGTGTTAAAGTGCACTAATAAGCCGTACATTTATTTTGTTTTAATGGAATATGACTTTAATATAAAATTATAACAACTAAAATACATTTTAGCTTATCGTTAAACATTTCGGCTTTATATAAAATGTTAAAATATTATACATTAATTATCATGACAACCCAATAAAAACAATTGAATCTATATCTGCTTAAGCGCTTAAGTGCACACGGGTACTAATAAATCTTACACTTATTTTGTTTTTAATAGATTTTGACATTAAAATAAAATTATAACAACTAAAATATATCTAGCTCATAATTTATATTTATGAATTATTATGAAGGCTATTTTGTATAATGTTACTTTCACATGTAGGTTTTGTGATAGTCTTCAATGAAGCCTCACTTTAAATCTGATTTTGCCATGTCATGGTTAAGAAAAAAGAGGTTTCAAATAAAACTTAATAAGGACAATTCTACCCAAAATTAAATTAAAAAATAAAACATCGAAAAAGGGAATAATTCATATAAAAATTAATCAACATGTATCAGACTACCCATTTAATATTTAAACTAATCAGTTTATTTGAAAATCGGTTTCAAATAAAAAAAAAATTACGACCTTTTTAAAATTAAAGATTATTTTTAAATTCTCGTTTGGATTTATGAATATTCATGGTAGCTTATTTGCATAATTTATAATTTCAAATCTTATCGAAGTGATAGCCTTTACTAAAGGAATGATCTTAAAATTGTTCTTCCATGTCATTGTTAGTTATAAGCAGATATCAAGCCAAATAATGCATTACAATTTAATGAGCAAAATTCCGACGAATTCAAATTAAAAATCATTTAATGGACCAATTCATATGAAACTTCATATGAGTAACGTGTGTAAGACTAGTAGTGATACATATGTAAGATTTAAAACTGTTCAGTGTTTGTCTTGCTTTAAAGAAAAGAATCTAATCAACTTTTCAAAATTAAAACCTACTTCTTATTAAAGTTTATGAATATTTTTGACTGCTAATTTGCATAACTGACACATGACCATAATGGCCAATCTATAACCCTTAACTGAATTAATTACCAGTTTCATACTTCTATCACAAATTTTGAAAAAAAAAGTTTTAAGCATTATTCTAAACATACTCTCATATCGATTTTTTACGGTTTCCATGGAAACCATTAGTTTCCATATAGTCTAAACGTAATTTTATACCTTGGAGATTCTGGTTCTAGACACCTTAACGAACATTTTGGTACCCATAAAAAAGTCCGGGGGGATGGGGTAAAGGTTGGGGGCGATTCGTGGTAACAACACATACTGCCGGACTATTACCAGTCCAACATTATCAATCCAATTTACCACACACGGCAGAAAGTTGAATGAGATATGAAAATGGTTTACATCAAAAGAATGATATAACAAGAAAGTAAAGCATAAATGTTCTTTGAAACAAAAAGTTAAGAGGCTTGATCGAAAACATTGATCAGTGATATATATCACATATATTTCTAGCAGTAAACGAAACTTTTGAGACTTAGAGAGGGTGCATCAGGCGTGCATACCCATCGAAATTCCGAAAAACCCCACAACACCCAACCCCAGATATTAAATGTGCAAGTGATTTGTAGGTACATTGTAATTTCATGGACTCTCCTGTAATATATTGACTATTTTAGCTTACCTTAATTTAAGTCGATTTGTTTTTTAAAATTTGATCATTACATGATAAACACTTAAAATCAAAATCGAAATAGTTCGGTACCAAATCGAAATAGATCTTGCAATACCAAATCGAAATAGTAGCATTGTTACCCAAAAGAAATAGATCAATCGATATCCAATCGAAACAGTTCCATTGATAATCAATCGAAATAGATCATTCGATACCCAATCGAAATACTTCCATTGATAACTAATCGAAATACATGTATCAGTAGTATTTCTATTAACTTGAAATTTACATTTAAATTTAATATATATATAAAATATCAAAGG
Organism: Sinonovacula constricta; assembly: GCA_007844125.1. Classification (NCBI taxonomy): domain Eukaryota; kingdom Metazoa; phylum Mollusca; class Bivalvia; order Cardiida; family Solecurtidae; genus Sinonovacula; species Sinonovacula constricta. The sequence goes on from CM017572.1 coordinate 1,638,098, forward strand.
TGCATTTTACATAGTCAAAAATGCAAACACTACTCCTGCTTTCTCACTCTGGGTTAAGTACCTTATGAAGGCGCAGTTTTTGTTTAACATTTTGAAAAAAAAAAGATATCAAAGTTATTCTGAAAATGAAATTGCTTGTTTAAAACAACAATATAACTCAATTTTATTAACAAAAAGGTATACCATAAAAAATATTTTGTTACTCAACTATCAAAGTCAATATCTAGTTATCGTGTGCCAATACAGAATTCAATCTATTTTTTTAGAGACAGAAAAAGAGTCAGAAAGAGCCTGTAATCAACAACAGTGCTATCATTTCACTGTGCATGACTCACGTACAATGTTATGAGTAGTGCTTTATATACTGTAGGACCTTGTGATACAAACACATATCATACGAAAACTTGAAATGATATTCCTGTAACTCCACCCCCACCCCACCAATACCCTTCCAATAAGAATATGAAGTTACAAAATTAAAATTTCGGGATGTAGGATCAAGGAGGGATTTTGTCTGCCAGAAAAAAATCACATTCTTTATTAAGTCATCCTGTCTAAAAAAAGTATTTGATTAATTTGATTTTTTAAAATTATTGTTTTAGCTTGTCCACTTGTGTTTATGCGATATTAAGACTGAATGTGTTAATATTCATGCGATGATTGACTCTTCAAATGTGACAAAAATACTTAAACAATCATTCCTCCAGTAATACGACATGTAAATGGTCACGTAAAATACACATGATAAATCACCACACTTTCGTATGCTGCGACAGTTGACAAATTATACATAATTGGCCATATTATGAATCGGACAAATGGCAGTTTTACACGCAGAGTCTGGAGGGGAGAATGGCGGAATTTTGCAAAGATTTGTCGGGCGGAACAGATGCACAATATAATAACGCAATATAAATTATCATTATTGTTTTAATAGCCTATTCACTTTTTTATTAAATCAAATTTATTGAAACTCATTCACAATTATTAATTATGTCATTAGGTAGTACACATCATAATAATGTTGTTATTGATTTTTGTCGCAGTTTTACGCAAGAAACTTGACGTGTGACATGGTGTCAGTGTGTCATTAATGCAAACAATATTGCTAGAATGATGGTTATTTGTGAGAAAGCTAAAAGGACATGTTTACAACTAGAGAAAAAGTATAATATTTTTTACAATCAGTATTTTATGAATAATTATTTGTTTTTCTCTTTACTATATAAAACTAACCAACTTGGAAGTGCGGTGTTACTAATAGGGTTTATTCAGCCATACATGTAATTTCATTTCATAAATTGATCTGTTCGAAGGACTTCTAAGAAAATTCTCCATCCAGTTTTGAATCGATGGATATTTTGTATTCTAAAATTGGTATTAAAATGTGTCTCCTTTTTAGAAATAAGAAAACTCCAAATCTTATGATGCATCATCTTTAGGAAAAAGTGTTTTGCTATTGAGTATCATTTGGAAACAAGCTACAGACAAACCAACCAAACATGTAACTTGATTGGTTTGACTCAAACTATCCCATATATATGTAATTTATTGTTTACAAACCCAACGCATTTATGACTGATTTTTTTTCGACTTTTCTCCTTATTGCACTTAATTGCAAAGATCACTGAGATCTTGATAGCCACACGATTTATTTCGGAGTTGCCCAAAATGTTCTATTAAGTATTTTGGTTGATGCTGCAAAATAAAAAAAAATAATTTCACCACATGGTTATGATTTTTTTCAGACTTTGAATGTACAAGGTAACGAATTTGTAATCAAATCATACAAGTAAAATTCATTTACAAAAATAAAATTAAAAGCTATACATGTTTCCTTCTACATCTGGTGATGCAGAAAGAATTGCAATAGTGAAAAATAGTGAAAAATTAGAAAGAAAAAAAAAGTTGGCAATTTGTGCCCATACCGGGATTCGAACCCTCAGCCCCCAGTTTTGAAGCGTTTTAACCCTAATCTTGATAGGTGCAGCATCACGTTTGCTATACCTTAATTTTGAACAGAAGCGTTTTGCCTAACTATCTAAATTAATAATTATTAAATTGATATTTTTACTTACAGCTAGGACAAAGAAAGCAAGGTATTAGACCTATCTTGCAAATATATTTATGCTTAGCCTTTTTATTACAAATTACGATTTGTGTACAAGATTTACGTATGGGGCTGTGTCTTTTCAACGCTGCGTTCTCCATATATGTCTATATTAGTTGTTATTCGATGGGAAACCTGTGGAAAGCATCAGTTATGAGAAACATAACTAATAAGTTTAATGTTAATTTACTTTTTATTAATCTAAATAATATATCTTGACCTAATAATGCTACCTTAATTTTACCAAATGCTATTCAGTACACCCCTTTCCTCCTTCCCTAGCGGATAGTATCAAAGCACTGATAAGCCCTGTCTATACGGTATAAGTTTTATCTTGTAAGCGATTAAACGTATAGTCACTTTTAATTTTTAGATATTGAATCGAATACGAAACGCATTGGAAATCAGGCAAGCCTTCAGCTGTCAAACAACCAAATCTCCTAAATATAGATTAATTTACATCAGGACCAAAGCTACAGCACCACTAACAACCGATTATATAATCTATTATATTAAATATACACTAGTCTCCATATATATATATATTTTAAATAAATTATAAAAAAAACACCTGCTCATGAATAGTAACGGACGCGACCAAAATACAATGAGTTCAAAAGTGAATGCCAGTTATTGGTTAACCAACTATATGCCACAACAGTCGATTTGATTTATTTCGTCAGCACTACATCGCTGTGGTCTGCATCTACATCCCGATTGCAAACCTGGTAGCCGCAGAAGGCCGTGAGTCCCCGCCCAGTAGTTCTAGCTGTTACATACACTTGCTAATCCTCCTACGCCACGTTATTTTAAATACAACCCTGCAACAGGCTAACGGCCGTAAATGTCAACATTCCAGGCGCATGGGATAGAGAGGTTTGTTATGTGTTGCAGGTTCGTGTATATAATGCACTAAGTGTTTGAGTTAAAAACTGTTTTGGTCTGAAGACTGCAGATTACTTGAATAATTTACCAATAACTATGGAATTATTTTCTGTACTTTTTATGCAAGACAGATAACTACGCGAATGTAAGCATTAAAACTCTGCAAATCGAAAACATATACGTAGACACAAACAACTAAATGAATTACTTGTAACAATATTTAAATAAGTTAGTCCACTTATATTTTACGAGCTATGTTAGCAGCTGATTTGAATATTCTAGTTTCAAATTCCTAACCTGACGTTATACTGAGTCACTCCGAGCCTGTGACAGAAGTAAACTGACAGTGTGAGAGAGTGACATCTGCTGTGCGCATGCGTAGCATCTCCGTCCCATAACATACACTTCTTATCACTACAGCCTTACGTCTACAAGCTTGCTCAACTCGGAGAGTGGTAATTCTACATTCGGATATCATTCAGGATATATCTAGTTCTTTCTTGGTAAGTATTTCTTACAATACTAAACTGCAATGCCAACTACAGATATTGCATTTTCTAGAGTAGTTCATGTTGCTTTTGCATACATATGCATCGAGTTTACACTTGAAGCGGCCCGACACAATTATTGACGTTATGGCGACTGCTAGGTCTCATTGTTGGTGGGAGACCAAGACAGATCTTAGGTAGAACCACTGTCAGGCACGCTGAAAAATCTATTTAATGTGTGAAAATAGAAGTAGTCAAATATATATATATATACATAACGTATATAACCGCATGAGCAGTTCGGACATATACATTGTCGTTGAGCGAGTGACTGCTAAAAATCGTTGGAAATCGTCACGACACCTTTGATTCTGAAAACCTATAGTTAACATAATGTTAAGTAAGGACATTTTTTATTCCATTAATTAAACACTGATTAAAAATGCCAATTTAAACATCTGCGACCCAAGCCATATAATAACTCAGATTTGCTCTGTTTCGGTTTGATTTCTTGTTCAGCTGAAATACTTGAATAGAACCACGGACTACCCGCCGATCAGCGAAGAGACTTTCTTACATGAGTATGACTTCAACGTGGATCCGATAGTTACGACCAGATTTTTCTCTCTCAAAGAACCAAATAAATTGTTGTTGCCAGAAAAGATAACGCAAATTGCTGATAATGGACATCTATGTGAAAAATAAAGCATAACACATCACTCGTCATTACAGACAGGTATTTCCTTTCTAAGCCACGCTGCACAGTTAGCTATTTTTAAACTACTGACCCGTAACTTTATATAACCATTAGGGTAATCCCCTATGACGTCGTTGTCTATTTTTAGCAGAAATCACAATCATGTTTAATTAGAGTTTTAGAAAGTGTGTGTGTGTGTGTAGAGGGATTTAGTTCACGATTTCTACTGTCTTACAATTTAGACAATGTTCAAAATCGTTTGTTGTTAGACTTAGGCTTGACCTTTTGCATAAATTATACCACAATTTCCCCAATCCAGTGTTATTGATGAAGACAAACTGTCGGATGCCACCTTTAAAAAAAAACAAACAACAACAGCTTTTAACAACTATATGATCTAAACATGGATTCACACTGTAATTATTACATTTCATTTTTAACACAATGTTTGCTAAAAAAGTAAAATGTATGCGGTAATCTGTATTGGTATTTGACTTAACAGCACATGTGAGCTGTAAATATAACGACAGTTGGATACCGCGTTTATCAGCAGCTTCCTAATAAACGGAAATATATGGGTTAGCAAAAATGCATATACTTAACATACCACGCATATTCAGTGTCTACATGGTTACAAATAGGATCGGTTTGCATTATAAAGACATAGTCACTTGTATTATTTTGATTTGTTTTCACAAAAGTAAATAGTTCTCAATACTATTATATATTTATAAGTAGAAATATATGTAAGTCCAATGTACATGGCCTACAAGTTGAACGAATATTTTTTCAGTTTACTTCTCTGTTGGAATAAACTGTTCATTGAAGTCTTTAGCAGATTCTTATATTGAAGTAAAGGATTCTGATAACTAGTGACCAGAAAATTGTAAAATAAGGATAGTTTGAACTAACTATTGATTGTACATAAAGAAAATATGCTACCTCTATAAGAGAAAAAGAACAACATAAGTCCCCTATTAGAGAAAAACAACAACATAAGCGGATTTCTTTGGCATCCTCTTGAACATATTTCTTATTTGTAATCCGATATATTTCTCATCGAATGTATTTAAAAAGATGCCAAGTGGGGTGTTACGCTGTTCACATGAATGTAGGGCTCCAATAAACAGTACTTCGAGGGAGCTATTGACGTAACAATAATGTATGTGGTTGTATGAGAGAAATAAACATTGATCCAAACTGTCGGATACCGCATTTAAACCGCAAAGGTACTTACTTTATTAGCGCCGCTCTTAAGTGCGGTGTCTCTTATTTAATGCATTTTATGGAAACGATAGTGTAGCTGGCAAAAACAGGAAATGACAGCTTTTCCATGCGACCTTTTCATAGAAAGGAACTGTGTATTTAGTTGTTGTTTTTTACATTGTAGCTTGCATCAATAATGTGAAGCTTGCTGTTATTACAAAGTAGCTGGCATTTATAGGAATTCGAAGCTGTTTGGCGAAGTATTGTTTAACAAAAGAAACCGAGAATACCGATGTTAGCAATGCAGCTTGTAAATACAGATGTAGCAGAGTACAAGGAGACCAAAGTACCAAATACTCTGCTTCCCATCAGAGTTATGGTTCGTTAGTGTAAAAGTTTTAAGTAATTAATCGACAGTGTAAGAGAGTGTTTAGTTCACAGAAAAGTCATCTTTTTGTTTGAAGCGCATGCTCGCTTGGTGTTACAAGTAATAAAAACACCGTGTGTGTGCGCGCGCGCGCGTGTGTTATGTGGTTTGCAAGCAGTCATTCCAGCAGGGCCTACCTATAGCGGTGGTTATCATTTCACATAGAAACAACCCAAAACATTTGAGGTGCCCGTGGTGTAATGGAAGAGTCGCGGATTCGTAACTCCTCTGACTGTTTAGCCTCTCACTGCGCGGGTTCGAGTCCCGTTCCGGGCGAATAACTTAACGTGAAAAGGTCTTCCAGCAGACCTGCGGTGCGCCGGTGGTTCTACCCAGACAATTGTCTGCAGTCTTCCTCCGCCCAAAATGGCTAGACATCGCCCCAATGGTCGCTGTGATGTATAAAAACACACATTCACAACAATGATGCTGCAGCTTTTCTTTATAACAATTCCTGACACGTTAACTGAGTTGAAACTTAAATGTTTGTCATGATTCATCTTCGGTTCAAGTCATTAGACATACTTCGTGTTTGTAGGATGCAGGAGGAAAACTGATAAAATAAATGTTAGTGTATTTATAATATATAAAGAGCCGAAGAATAGAACCATAAACGTCACCTCCAATAATGACATGAAAGCTGTACAGCGCCGGTACCTTTATCTCCTTTCGTTTTAACCAGAATTAAACCATGCACTCCTGTTCATCACATCCAAACTAAGGTGCACACCCTTTTTTCACATCGAATTAAGTGCTCAAATATATCTTTTTAAGCCAACCTTATTTTGTTTCCGCGTTTCTTATCAGAGGAAACCTTAAACATTATTGTTTTGCTTTATACAGAATAGATGCCCAAAAGGACGCAAATTTGACGAAATAAAACCATATTCGAATAATAAAGGATTTAATAAATTAACACTAAATAATAGTAAATATGTGTGTAAGCAAAATAGTATGCAAATTCGAGAGCTCAGGTGAAAGCAAAATCGACGATTAAACGAATTGCATGTAGTTGACCATACAAGTATTTTAAGTCCTTTCCCTTGTTTTTATTCAATAATTGCTAGCGAGGGCGTAAATTGCTTACTGGTTCAAATTGTTGATAAAACTGCCAATCCCTTAAGTAACGTGGCTTTAAGTTCCATTGACAGCGAGAGGTGACGCATGAGGCGGCCTTCCAGTTGCCCATTCTATACATAGCGTGTGACGTCACTACGTTAAAGTCACCTCTATACTACGACTCGTAACTCACCCAAAATTTGAGATTTGTGCCTACATAAAAAATATTTCCGCGTAGGAAATACGTTCGATTATAATATTCATTGAATTAAGATAAATGACTAAATAATCATATTCTAAGGCCTTATTCTATGTCCAGAAACTTTTAAAGTCTTGAATTTAAAGATAAATGGAAAAAATACGATAAGCAAGTTTTGCTACTTTCGCTTTCGTGTTAACTGTTCAGCTGTTATGTTACGTGTAGTGTGCACGTAGATCTACACCGAATTTAATTGACAATATTAACAAAGTTCTGGACCGTTTACAAAATTAAGTTCAAAATGTTTGCATGAAACATATTTTAACTATTAGAATGTATAAAAAATGCCAAAATAATCTGTTTTATACCTCTTCGTACTTGTTTTGTTCATTTTAGCAATCACTTCCGTATTCATAACAGCCATGTTGAAGAACTACTTTACCCACAATACACCGAGTGCATTCACACAGGTCATTTTGACCGTGTGTTGACGCAACGTCCAGTTGCCCTGTGATGCGTTATAATGGTGAAGTTCATCAACCAAGCAACAGTATTTCACAATATGGAGACGGTGTAATCCTGACGTGGGTATAGTGCTGCCTTGACTGTGTATTGTATTTAGTATCCTCTAATAATCCCACCAAATCTGACTTCCGGTGACTGTCATACCGCCATTTTGATTTTACTTTCGTTTAAACTCAAATGTGCCCTACTAAGCACGAATTCACCAGGCTTTGGTGAACAGTGTTGATCCCGATCCGTCAGCTATCAATGGAAGCTTATGATCCGTACCTGAACCATCCGCTGATGAGTATTGCAACATGTCTATAGTTAGTAACTTTCGCTTGTAGATCATATATGAAAACGAATAAAAATGCTCAGCATAACAAAGGTTAATGCATCCTGAATAACAGTACCTTGTAGTTTGACATTTGGATCACCGCGGCTATTTTGCTTTCAGAAATAGGCCTCAATGGTGTGTGTGTGGGGGGGGGGGGGGGGGGCAGCCAATCCCCAAAGACTATTATACTAGTCATAACTCGTCGCTGAATGTCACAGCTACATGAAAAATATTGAAAAAAAACAACAACAACAAAACAAAATAAACAACAATGATGGAGGGAGGTAGAGAGTTTCATATCGAGCCGGTGATGCGCCGGTGGTTCTACCCAGTCGATTTTATACCACCAACAATAGGTGGATGCAGCAAATATGACCATTATTATATCTGTGCGAAGTAACAAAACACTAATCCAAATGTGTATAATGTAAGTGGATGCATAAGAGCGACAGCTCGGATGTGTACATGGGCGTTTCTAGGGCCACTAGCGATGTCATTTGTTTCAGCAGTCTGGATGATTCAGCTAAGATGTCGTTGTGGGTTGATGTAATCTGAACATTCTAATCATCTGCGGTCATTCCCGTGTGTGCACGTTCGGAAAAGAACCTCGGCAAAGAAAAAATAGCTTATTCTGTGTATCTGTCTGTGTGTCTGTCTGTCTCCCTCTCTCTCTTTCATCCTCTCTCTATCTCTTTCATCCTCTCTCCCTTTCATCCTGTCTCCCTCTGTCTGTCTGTCTGTCTGTCTGTCTGTCTGTCTGTCTGTCTTTATTGTTTGAAGGTATGAAATATAGCAACGTGTTTTGTCAAGAGACTGTGGATCAACGTCTTTGGAGTTGGCTGCTATCTTGCCGGGAATAGTTTTCTATCATTTTACCTCAGAAATCTATTTCTGACAGTTAAAAAGCCGAGATGATCCGAATGTTGTCTCGGTGTGTTGACACTAACATAACAGAGACACAGTGATAGTTAAGGCCTATACGGAATAGAGTAAATGGGTTAGTTTTTCTCTCATGCAACCACACAAATTGTTGTTACCTGAAATGACATTAACGCTAGTATCCGGCCATTTCAACCACATTTCTTTCTCTTTCAACCAAATAAAATGTTGCTTCCTGGAAAGATTCCGCAAAATGCTGCTTATTGGTGCCCTGTATCCAAATAGAAAGTAATGCACAACACACCACTTATCATTATAAAAATGTATTGTCTATCTGAGCCAGAATGCACAAGAAGCTAATAGATTTGGAAATAACGGACATTTAAAGCAATATATATCACGTTATGTACTGTCTTACAAAGGGGGCAATGTTATTAAAATCCTTTACTTAAACTAAAGTTTTTGCTTATTTAGTAAATACCCCAGAACATGGGTTAGGTGTTGTTACATGTATGAGATCCAGGCAAAACGTCTGATACCACCTTTAAACGTATATTGGTTTTAAAGTTTATCTGCTTTGATAGCCGAGTTGTTTGGCGGCTTGATTTTCTTACCTAACGTCGCCATGTGCCGCATCATTTTTGGGTTATGAGCGTCTTTTTACTGTTAAATTAAGATTTTATATTCAAGACTTACTTTCATTCTGTTAAAAGATCTGTCAAAACTGAAAACAAATAAAAAATGTCAAACTGCCAGGCAGGAAAATGATCGAGTTGATATAGCACTAATGTAGTAATTATTGATAGAAAGATCGATGGCTAAAAACACATATATAATATATATTTTTTGTATTAGTACATGTATACTAATTCGACAGTAAAAATGGTTGGTATGAAAAGAGTCGTAAAAATGCAAGTTACCCATTTTGTGCATAGAAACAGCTGTATCTATGACCGGATCCAGGGACGGATACAGCACCTCTCCCCAAGAGGTCTTTCACCATACATGTACACAAATTATAACATTACTGCTATAATGTCCATTTAATACTACAGTAACATAAAGTCAATTCTGTCCCATATACACAACAGTGCACACCTGACTCCACTGATATTACACGAAATGTATTTTTCAACGTTCTCATTCCGCATAAATGACATCGCCCCAACTTCTACGTTAAAATCATAGATCCTCCTCAGTAATCTGTAATACAAGAAACATCTGTTACGAATCAATGGCTTGGGAATAAATGAGAATGTGGTGAACATCTAAAGAACACTAACAGCACAATACACTGTTCTGTGTCGTTTATTGCTGTCGTACCGAATCGATGGGTTGATATATTGTTCACTTGACAGAAACAAAAACACGCATACAAGCATAAAGACGAGCATGCATGATGCATGCATACAGGCATGTAAATAACATGCATGAATCAGACAGACATAAATACGGACAGACGGACGGGCGGAAAGATAGATGGACTGATAAAAAAAACGTACAAACATTCTCGGACATTATTGTAGGATATTTCTTGTGGGATGGCCATTTTAATGAAGCGACCTTAGTCCAGAGAGAAAGAATCCCGTCTGAATAAATAACATTTCCGGAGGAACATTGCGCATGAAGTTAGAGGATTGGCTTCAAGTCAAGACAATTTAACTGTATTTAACTCAGTTTACATATGCAAAATATACAAAGTCAAATATATTCGGGTTTAACAAATATATGTAGCGTATGACGTGTTAATATTGTGACAATTTTGATAAGGTTCGTACATTAATAATAATAATAATAATAATAATAATAATAATAATAATAATATAAAATAATAATAATAATGTTATTATCATTATTATTATTATTATTATTATTATTATTATTATTATTATTATTATTATAAACAAATACAATAACACCAACAATAACAACAAACATAACTTTCAAAGAACCTTATTGATATTGTCACAATATTTAAACGTCATACGCTGCATACGTTCCAGTTATCCCACCAACATTGTTCCAGTTATCCCACCAACACTGTTCCAGTTATCCCACCAACACTGTTCCACTTATCCCACCAACACTGTTCCAGTTATCCCACCAACACTGTTCCAGTTATCCCCAACGCTGTTCCAGTTATCTCACCAACACTGTTCCAGTTATCCCACCAACACTGTTCCAGTTATCCCACCAACACTGTTCCAGTTATCTCACCAACACTGTTCCAGTTATCCACCAACACTGTTCCAGTTATCCACCAACACTGTTCCAGTTATCCCACCAACACTGTTCCAGTTATCCCACCAACGCTGTTCCAGTTATCCCACCAACACTGGTCCAGTTATCCCACCAACACTGTTCCAGTTATCCCACCAACGCTGTTCCAGTTATCCCACCAACACTGTTCCAGTTATCCCACCAACACTGTTCCAGTTATCCCACCAACACTGGTCCAGTTATCCCACCAACACTGGTCCAGTTATCCCACCAACACTGTTCCAGTTATCCCACCAACACTGTTCCAGTTATCCCACCAACACTGTTCCAGTTATCCCACCAACATTGTTCCAGTTATCTCACCAACACTGTTCCAGTTATCCCACCAACATTGTTCCAGTTATCCCACCAACACTGTTCCAGTTATCCCACCAACATTGTTCCAGTTATCCCACCAACACTGTTCCAGTTATCCCACCAACATTGTTCCAGTTATCCCACCAACACTGTTCCAGTTATCCCCAACACTGTTCCAGTTATCCCACCAACACTGTTCCAGTTATCCCACCAACACTGTTCCAGTTATCTCACCAACACTGTTCCAGTTATCCCACCAACACTGTTCCAGTTATCCCACCAACACTGTTCCAGTTATCCCACCAACACTGTTCCAGTTACCCCACCAACATTGTTTCAGTTATCCCACCAACACTGTTCCAGTTATCCCACCAACACTGTTCCAGTTATCCCACCAATACTGTTCCAGTTATCCCACCAACACTGTTCCAGTTATCCCACCAACACTGGTCCAGTTATCCCACCAACACTGTTCCAGTTATCCCACCAACACTGGTCCAGTTATCCCACTAACACTGGTCCAGTTATCCCACCAACGCTGTTCCAGTTATCCCACCAACACTGTTCCAGTTATCCCACCAACACTGTTCCAGTTATCCCACCAACACTGGTCCAGTTATCCCACCAACACTGTTCCAGTTATCTCACCAACACTGTTCCATTTATCTCACCAACACTGTTCCAGTTATCCCACCAACACTGTTCCAGTTATCCCACCAACACTGGTCCAGTTATCCCACCAACACTGGTCCAGTTATCCCACCAACACTGGTCCAGTTATCCCACCAACACTGTTCCAGTTATCCCACCAACACTGTTCCAGTTATCTCACCAACACTGTTCCAGTTATCCCACCAACACTGTTCCAGTTATCCCACCAACACTGTTCCAGTTATCCCACCAACACTGTTCCAGTTATCCCACCAACACTGTTCCAGTTATCCCACCAACACTGTTCCAGTTATCCCACCAACACTGTTCCAGTTATCCCACCAACACTGTTCCAGTTATCCCACCAACACTGTTCCAGTTATCCCACCAACACTGTTCCAGTTATCCCACCAACACTGTTCCAGTTATCCCACCAACACTGTTCCAGTTATCCCACCAACACTGTTCCAGTTATCTCACAAACCATGTTTTAGTTATACAACAATCATATTTTAGTTATCTCACCGACCATGTTTCAGCTATCCCACCCACCAAATACACGGTAATCTTGTTAAAGGAATCGTGGCATAATGTCTGCAAATAAGTTAAACTTAAGACTAAGAAAAGACGACTTTGAACCCTTTCTTACTTATAAGAGAGTAGAAATAGTGAAAAATTGCCCTGAATGTTAAGTCTTTCCAAAAATATCATTCAAAGCGGATTATCTGGGTGATGGCATTAAGTTAATGGCCATGCGGTTTTCTTAGTTTAAAAATTGCTAATAGCGTGTATTAGATAGAAAATACCTATTTGTAATAATGCGATACTTTTCATATAAATATAGAACATCAATAAACAACATTCCGCGAGATCTTCGCAACAAAAGTAGTTCGGACACCACCATTAATACTACATGTAAACTAGATCCGCGCCAACTTGTGCTCTGTATGTGAAAACATTATCGTATTAATTGCTTTTCGACACGAGTTTAAGAGGCAATTACGAAAAGCACGCGCCTAATTAGGTGCATGTTTATATGGATCAAATAATGGTTGTTTGTGCTGAGTTATTTTCGCTGAGTTTTAATAGTAGACAAAACGGACAAGTAATCTAGCTCTCATCTTGCACGGAAAATAACATTTACACTTTATTTTTATTAAATCTTTATAATTCGTGGCCTGTTACCTTTTCGTTGGCTTTGTAGAACTCATATTATGGTATGAACGAGAGAAATTTCGTAGTTTGCACCACTTCTTTCGTAATAACACATCAAACGTTACCGGACCTGGTAGCGCGACCGGTAGAGTGTCGGCTCCAGGTACAGGAGGCCCCGTGTTCGATTCCGGGCCGCGACATACCAAAGTCGTTAAAAAAAGGTAGTGGCATAGCTCTCTTGCTAACGCTCAAACAAATATAAGGGTAGTTCCACAACTGGTTGGCCCGGTATCAGGATAATGTGACTGGATGTGGTATCATGCCAGGTTTTCACGGCATGCTATACACAGTGAAGGCAGTACTATATCTGCTTCAAGTGGACACTGTCTCCAGATAACTGAAAAACTGTTGATGTGACGATAAACCCAAGAAAAACAAACAAACAACAATCGTCGTTATGCCACCGTCATTTATCGTTTTAACAAGAGGATTTTCGTATTGGCACCTACTCATCTCGTAATAACATGGGAACATTGGTGCTGGCAACGTCTCTACTCGTATTAACGCAATAATGGTCGTATTGCCGTAGGTTCGTATTGTATGTATAAAAAACGAAGACTGGCAAATTCCCCTAATTTCTAATCGTATTAACACGAAGATAGTCGTATTGACGCTTTTTCGTATCGTATCAACACGAGCAGTGCCGTATTGACACCATTTCGTCTTTTATTAACACGAGCATAGACACAATGATTAAAGGGACGGATCTTAAACACAATTCGACACACACTTGGGCGTATGTAAATACAACTTAACCTGTAAAATGCAAGCGCTACATTAAAAGTGATGAATGTTGTTGTCTTACAACAAGAACAATATACGAGGCCAAGATATAAACTCCACATGCAGATCTACTCGCTCGCAGCTAATGCAGTAACGATGTTATCCAGTGTAAGTGTTACATAAAGATGTTATTTCCCTCCTCGGCATTGCCACTCATAGCACTTCGTACATTTCTGTAAAAAAGGAACGCCCGGATGCCGCAGAAAACTGATTATAAACTAGTCTTGCCCGGAAACCGTCGAAAAGCCGAAAAAGTGCACATGTGAAATTGTCTTGAAATGGTCATTTTATATGAAAGGTCATACTAAAAGTGCGTTGTTTGGTGTTCTCGGTTTGTGTGGAAGGAATAAGTGAACACCGCAAACATCATATATTTGTTCAAAAAATTTCTATCTGGGTATACTCGTCATAGTTGGCATTTAAAAACACAACCAATTCATGGTATGCACCAGGGGATCAGGAACATGTGGATATACACATAAGGCCATAAATCGACCCAAAACACACACTATTTGCTATTGTTTATGGTAGCTGATTTTAGCCCTGTCGTCAGGCATAACTGGCTGACAGGATGTTTCCGATTATTTGTTTGTTTGGTTTATTGTCCCAACAACAGTATTTCAGTTATCTGGAGACGGTGTCCACTTGAAGCAGATATAGTGCTACCTTCACTGTGTGTAGCATGTTTGTTGATTGGGTTTATTGTCCCAACAACGGTATTTCAGTTATCTGGAGACAGTGTCCACTTGAAGCAGATATAGTGCTGCCTTCACTGTGTGTAGCATGTTTGTTTATTGGGTTTATTGTCCCAACAACGGTATTTCGGTTATCTGGAGACGGTGTCCACTTGAAGCAGATATAGTGCTGCCTTCACTGTGTGTAGCATGTTTGTTGATTGGGTTTATTGTCCCAACAACGGTATTTCGGTTATCTGGAGACGGTGTCCACTTGAAGCAGATATAGTGCTGCCTTCACTGTGTGTAGCATGTTTGTTGATTGGGTTTATTGTCCCAACAACAGTATTTCAGTTATCTGAAGACGGTGTCCACTTGAAGCAGATATAGTGCTGCCTTCACTGTGTGTAGCATGTTTGTTTATTGGGTTAATTGTCCCAACAACGGTATTTCAGTTATCTGGAGACGGTGTCCACTTGAAGCAGTTAAAGTGCTTCCTTCACAAGTCGTTCAACTACGCTTATATTTACTTGAGCGTTAGCAAGGGAGCCATACCACTACCATTATAATGACTTTGGTATGCTATAACCCGGGATCGAACCCGGGCCATCCTTTACCCGGGGTACCTTCTACCGATTGCTGGTTAAGTATTTTGACGACCAGTCGCCTAGGTGCATAAACCTGTCTCATTCGTAACTACTCGGTATTATTCGTCTGAAGTGTAAAAGTGAAACCTGTCTATCAACATAAAATTTGCATACATATATTTGCCTGAGGGCGGCATATTAAGTCTGTCTTTACCGGTTCAATACCTCCAAACTAAATATGTTAGTTATAGTGTTAAATAAAATACATGTACGTACACTGTTTATACATGTGCGACGGCATTCAGAACAAGGTAAAGAATGGTTTATGGCAAATAAGATTGTTTTATATGTGTAGGCCTACCAAGTGGTGTGCAAATTGTGTCAGTAAAAAGCTTTGTTTAACCGTCTTTTAATCAAAGATGTGCTTACATAATCCGATTATACAACAAAAACTGTAAGTACACAATATTTAACTAACTTGCACTATTTAAGGTGTTGTCCGACGTTTTTAGAACAAAATCTTTTTCCTCAAACATCCAAAGAAATTGTTTTCCGGTCTGATCCCGCGAAATGCTGCTTACTGATGTCCTCCATTTATGTAAAAAATGACGCACTACACCAAAATGTATTTCTTTTTTACAGTAAGCTGTTTGTAACTCAAAACACACAGACATACAGAGACACACACACAGACACAGACAGACAGACAGAGAGACAGACAGACAGACAGACAGACAGACAGACAGGCAGGCAGGCAGGCACTCACTAATACAAAAATACATTTTGAATTCCAAAAGATGAAACATACATAAACAAACAACAGCAAAATTGCATGATAGACAAAAATATGAAAAACAATCGTAAATCTCTATTTTTTCTCTCTTTTTACAGTAAACAATAAAAACAAAGGATTACCAAAAAAGAAGCGCAAACTAGTTATAATAAATCGCATATCTGTCTTTTTGCAGTTGACGAAAAACCCAAAGGATAACCAAAGATGACTGAGTGGCAGCACGGGCTCTTCGGTTGCTTTGACAACTTCTCCCTTTGTATCATCAGCTGGCTAGTTCCCTGCTATCAGTTTGGAAAGAATGCCGAATCCGTTGGGGAAAGTTGCCTAGTTTGCGGCGTCGGTTTCCTAATTCCGGGCGTTGATCTAATTCTAGGCGCACACATCCGGTCCAAAATTAGGGAATCGAAAGGCATACAGGGAAGTTTTATCGGGGACTTAGTTCTTTGGTTCTGCTGTCCGCTGTGTACACTAGTACAAGAAGCACAAGAAGTCCAGGGGATGACGCCCCAACAGGTAGCAATGGCAAGAGAATAGGATGTGACGTCACATAGATGCCCTTTAAAATGATACGACGTCACATAGGGCGTAATATTAACGTTTTGACGTTGGTGTACTTCTTTGGAAAGTTTGTCCGACGTTTCATTTTATGATGAAGTGTCGATACGCAGTGCAAGATGCCATTATAATGACATCACCATATGCTGTTCTATAACATGACGTCACATAGGGAATGGCATAATATTTTCGACGTCACAGATTGTGTCATTTATTAATATTACGCCATATAAGTCGTGGTAATTTTTCAAACATTTCCCTGTATATGCATATATACTAGATGTTTTTTTACAAAAAAAAAAATGTAGAAATTGCAATTACATTTATTCATGCTATGTAGTACAGTATATACGATATTATACGCTCGAATTATTATTTAAAGCGCAAACGCATGCCTAATATGTGGAAAATGACTCCATTTGAATGTTTTATTGAGTTTTGTAGTCATTCGACATTTATTCTAAACCGGTTTGGGTAAAATTACCAATATGGTCTTATATCAAATCGCATACATTAAAAGGTATGCTATTCAGACAATTGTTTTGGAGTGTTAAACATAACTTTTATTTTTGATGAAAAGTGTTTCGTATGAGTTCATTTTTTAATCACCATTCATTTTTATTTTAATATATTTTATCCTGTGATTGTTTTATACAATTCACTCTTTTACCACAATAGTGCTTTTACATTTAACATTATCTGCTTTTGATAAAGTGCCTACTTTATGTAACATATACATTGTTTTATATTGTGTGACTATGGCGCTTTATTGGTGTCCGCGCTGAAGTGCGGCGTCCTTAAAAGAATCTGCGTTTAATTTTGTATTGTCACGATTTTGTGAATAAGAAAACTGAAGATGATCGCAGATTAACGCCAATGTTCGGACATCTCCGACCTTGAGGCGGAATTACCCGAATTCTGACTTCGGGGATAAGTCCTTATGGTTTGCTTGTTTGGGTACGTGTTTATTTTTGTTTTTATTTTAAGCATGTTTATTAAAATAAAGCAATGGTATATTTAATAAATATCTAGAAACAAATTCTTGTCACTTTCTTCAGGTTAAATAAGCAATAATACATCATTATAATTAGTGAAGAGAAAATGCAAGTTAAGCGAGTTAAGCAAGCTCTTGAAAAAAACGTTAAGCTTTACAATTAAATGAGTGTTCCTTCTCATTTCAATCATCTGTGAACATCATGTCCGTTTATCTTTTATAATTGAAAGCACATGTATAATGTTTTGAAGACAAACATCAATTACATTTCAGTAGAGATATCATTAAAGATAGCATTACTGCTAAAAAATATAGTTTTAATGTGCATGGAAATCTATTTACGTGAAATTGTTTTAGATCCTAAAGGTAATCATTTTTACAAATGTATATTTTGTTCTGTAATAAAAACTAAACAAGTCAGAAACACATATATTTTTGTTGCTAAAATGAATGTTTTTTTTAAAAAAGTTTATAAATATTTTAATGTTTGTTACTTTCATGTTACACACGCTATTATTTACTTTACACTCGAGCTGTACGGCCCTTACTTTAATATTTTATGCCTAGATTTAGAAGGTTTTATGTAAAATGCATTGTCATCAAACGTCGGGTTAGATCAAACGCAAAAATGACAACAAAAACAACAACAAACAAACAACAACAACAAAAACAACCCCAACAACAACAACACACAAAAACAACAACAAAACAAAGAAAAACAACAGGAAAAAACAACAACAAAAACACACAACAAAAAGCAACATATTTTATATAAAATACACTGAGTTACAATGCACACTATCGTAGATCATACTTTAAAAACTGAATGGGTGATTTTTGTATTATTACTGATTCTTCTCAACACGTAGAGATGCTTATATTAGGAGAAAGTATATGCATTAATTGAGTATATTTATTTATAGGAAAACTGGCTAATGTTGATGATAAGACCAATGATATTATCATCATCATCATACCAATCACCATCATCATCCTACTAATTATCGTCATCATCATCATTGTCATCATCGTCGTCAGCATCAGTAACAATATAATCACCATCCTCTTCATTATGATGATCATAATCATACTCGTCATCATTATCCTCACCTCTTCTTCTCTTCCACAACATTATCATCACCTTCATCAGCACCGGCAGAGATCCGGCAACCCAGCAGCAACCAACCGACACCGGCAGACACGCATCGCAACGGCAGCATACCTTCACAGCACCGCACACACTCCAGCAGCACCGGCAGCAGCACCGGAGCAGCACCGCCAGCAGCACCGGCAGCAGCGGCAGCAGCGCCAGCACCCCGCCAGCAGCACCGCCAGCAGCACCGCCAGCAGCACCGCCAGCAGCACCGCCAGCAGCACGCCAGCAGCACCGCCAGCAGCACCGCCAGCAGAGACCGGCAACAGCACCGGCAGCACCGGCGGCAGCACCGCCAGCAGCGGCAGCAGCAGCGGCAGCAGCACCGCAGCAGCACCGCCAGCAGCACCGGCAACAGCACCGGCAGCAGCACCGGCAGCAGCACCGCCAGCAGCACCGGCAGCAGCGGCAGCAGCGCAAGCAGCACCGCCGAGCACCGCCAGCAGCACCGCCAGCAGCACCGCCAGCAGCACCGCCAGCAGCACCGCCAGCAGCACCGGCAACAGCACCGGCAGCAGACGGCAACAGCACCGGCAACATGCACCGGCAGCAGCACCGCAGCAGCACCGCCAGCAGCAGCGGCAGCAGCACCGCCAGCAGCACCGCCAGCAGCGCCAGCAGCACCGCCAGCAGCACCGCCAGCAGCAGCGGCAGCAGCACCGCCAACAGCAGCGGAGCAGCACCGCAACAGCACCGCCAGCAGCACCGCCAGCAGCACCGCCAGCAGCACCGCCAGCAGCAGCGGCAGCAGCACCGCCAGCAGCACCGCAGCAGCACCGGCAACAGCACGGCCAGCAGCACCGCCAGCAGCACCGGCAACAGGCACCGCCAGCAGCACCGCCAGCCACCGGCAACAGCACCGCCAGCAGCACCGGCCAGCAGCACGCCAGCAGCACCGCCAGCAGCACCGCAACAGCACGGCCAGAAGCACCGCCAGCAGCACCGCCAGCAGCACCGCAAGCAGCACCGCCAGCAGCGCGGCAGCAGCACGACAACAGCACGCCAGAGCACCGCCAGCGCACCGACAGCAGCACCGGCAGCAGCGGCAGCAGCGCCAGCAGCACCGCCAACAGCACAGCCAGCAGCAGGCCAGCAGCACCGCCCAGCAGCACCGCCAGCAGCACAGTCCGCAGCACCTCCCGGCAGCACGCCAGCAGCACCGCCAGCAGCAGCGGCAGCAGCACCGCCAGCAGCACCGACAGCAGCACCGCCAGCAGCAGCGGCAGCAGCACCGCCAGCAGCACGGGCAACAGCACCGCAGCAGCACCTGCAGCAGCACCGCCAGCAGCACCCAGCCAGGCACCGCCAGCAGAGCGCAGCAGCACGCCAGCAGCACCTCCGCAGCACCGCAGGCAGCGGCAGAGCACCGCCAGCAGCACCGGCAACAGCACGGCCAGCAGCACGCCGCAGCACTCGCCAGCAGCACCGCCAGGAGCACCGCCAGCAGCAACCGCCAGCAGCAGCGGCAGCAGCACCGCCAGCAGCACCCGCAGAGCACCGCCAGCAGCACCGCAGCATAGCACCGGCAGCAGCACGGAGCAGCGGAAGCAGCGCCAGCAGCACCGCCAGCAGCCCTCCACGCACCGCCAGCATCACCTCCATCATCACCTTCATCATCACCTTCAACATCACTTCCATCATCACCTCAACATCATCACCTCCATCATCACCTTCATCATCACCTTCATCATCACTTCCATCATCACCTCGTCATCATCACCTCCATCATCACCTTCATCATCACCTTCAACATCACTTCCATCATCACCTTCATCATCACCTTCATCATTACCGTCATCTTCGTAGTCGTCGTTTACTTCATTATCGTCAAGATGTTGATTTTGCGAATGATTCTTTTTTCCATTTGTTGTATGAAGCCCATTATCCAAAGCTGGCGTCATAATATTACAGTATTAGTGGCATTAAATATGGAATTAGTTAATAGTGCACTCCGTCTGTCTGCAACTTAATAAGATCGCTTTTGTCCATTTTTATTAACAACAATTTTAACAAATAAACACACATACAACTACAAAATGGGTTTATTTTGACCCGAACAGAGCACTATACGACGAGTTTCGTTAAAGCACAAATCATACCTCCCAACACAAACGTTTTAGTTTGCATCGCTGTTATGTATACCTGTTTTTCGTATTGCTCTTTCCCCCACTTGAAGTACATCAAACCTTTAGCATGTTCCATCTAACATATTTCCTGACAAGCTAGATATACAGGTAACAAGACGTAAAGAGACGGTTCAGCAAAATGTGAAGCTTATGATCAAACCGCTCTCAGCGGGAGCTGGCCGATCGGGAGCTGCCGATCGAGAGCTATCCGTTTTGTCTAAGCTTGATTTCCTCGCACTCAGCAGGTTAAGAGTTGGCGTGTTTTTTTTTGCGTTTTCATCATTGCGTTTTTTGTGATAGAATCTACCAACGGCTGCTGTTGTTGCCCAACACTCCCAATGACTATATGCCGGTATCCATGGAAACGAAATCGACTTAGGCATAAAACAAATACATTACAGATGTTTTGCGTGAAGCTGAATTCTCCATTTAGCATCGTTAGCTAGATTGATATGTTCATTTTAAAGGTCATGTCTGTCGGTTACTTGAAAAAGATACTTGAACTTGGGGGAGAAACCTTGTACCGACGTTATTGCTGTAGAAAATTTATGATTTTTTTTCTGATTCCCATTTTTTTAGAAACATGGTTTTTTTGTGTTTGTTTGGTTTATCAGTCAATAACGGAGTAAAGTTAAAATGACTTCTTGAACAATACTTTTAACAATAATGGCCGAAGTATTCCAATAATGTAGAGCATGACACTATTTTTGAACGGCATCTGCATTAATGGCATGTCCGACTCTAGAAATTGAGCTAGTGTTTGAACACCACATGTTGCAATAAAAGGTGATCTTGTATGAAAATGCAATTTACGATATGCAAATGAAGTCACTATGGTGTTCGACACCTTTAACTTCCATCCTCCTGCGCGGAGTTATCGTTCGTTATTCTCAAATATACCCCTGCACACGGTCATGATTGTCAAAATACAAGACGTAAATAAGATAAAAAGCAGAAATTTATCCAGGGCGCAGAGGGTGAGGGGTGTATCCCCAAACCAGGTATAGTAAAGTTGTGAAAACACATACATTAAGCTTAAATACTAAGCTTTTAGTCAGTTGACTGCTTAGGTTTAAGTTTGGTATCCTAACAGTGTGTGTATGTGTGTGTGTGTGTGTGTGTGTGTGCGTGCGTGCGTGCGTGCGTGCGTGCGTGCGTGCGTGCGTGTGTGTGTGTGTGTATATATATAGCATTTACGCGATAAAGTTGAATGGATCTTGAATCATACCCGCCTCCCCTTCCCACCAAAATATCCGTCCCTGATAAAAAATGTTTATTATGTTTTGGAGGTTCATGCTGCCTGTATTTTACAGTTAGTGTTCAAAATATTTTGTTTTGGCCTGATAACTTCAGATTACTTGAGTAATTAAGCAATTAGGCCTACTATGGAATTAATGTCTGTATTTTTTTACGCAAGGTAGATAATTTCGCGAATGTAATCTATTACACTGCATGCCCTACACATACACGTAAATAAAAAAACACAAATGAATTAAATACGGAAATTGTTTAAATTAACAATATTAAAAAATCACCATCTATCCCACTTACATTTCATAACTTAGTTTGTAGCCGACTTGAAACTTTTATTTTTAAATTCCTAACCGACGTTTAAAGGTTGTAAGCGACAGTTTGTTTATATATTTTATATGTAACAATATCTGACCTCTGTTTGGTGTATTTGTGCATAATTTCTGTTGGAAAAAAAAACTTCGACGATTTTCAACAGTATCTCAGTTTGCGGCATTAAAACTCGTAAATCAACACTTAAAATTCTAATTCTGTTCAAATCTATAAATAATAACGATAAGGATGTCTGCTATAAACAGACATTGACGTCACAGTGGATGACTTGGATAAGCTGTAACATAAGTGGTCACGTGGTTTAGCGATTCTCGCCATGTATTCGATTTAACATGCTTTTTATCTTTTATATGATATATATATATATATATATATATATATATATATATATATATATATATATATATATATATATATATATATATATATATATATATATATATATATATATATATATATATATATATATATAAAACAGGAAATCTGTAAACAAACGATAAAAAAACGATTAAGGTTGAAGGTAAAATAACGGAAAAACAATAGCCGCTTTACTCCTTCTTTCTTCAGACATGAACCTCCGTTCATTTTTTTAATTTTTTTTATCTTCATCAACATATATAAATGTTCAAAGAATTCGATGAGTGATTACATAAATCGGCAAAAAAGCATTAATTACACGTTTCGCTAAGAGCGTGTAAACATAACTAATGAAAACAGTGTATTCATACGCGTGCGTGGTTTGGTCACATGACCTATTTACTGGATATCACTAAGTTTATCCGGCAAGGCTTTATCCTGCACATGTACGCGTGAAAGCAGGATTAAAATGTTTTGTTATCTCTACTGAAAATGCAGTATCAGTTCCTGACGTAGAAGAGATAAAAAGGTTAATTATTGGTGTTTCAGTTAACTATAATTTGTTTTGTAATGAACACTCCAGATAACTTGAAAAATCGAGCAATAACTATGGAATAGTTCTCTGTACTTATTTCTCAGGGCAGATAAGTAAGCGAAAGAAAACAACACTGTGTATTTAAATTACACGCAGTTTAAAACAATGTTAAGCAAAACTGGCATCAGTTATATGGATATAAAAATTAATAAGTCTTTATTCCATGTGTATTTCACAAGTTTATAGATAGTTCCCATGTAATGCCATAGGCACTGATAAGATATCTTTGAAGGCCGAAGCTAATGCAGGCCGAAAACTGGAATTATGTGCTGTATTAAACTCACAGCTGTGTTTTTAATTTTTCGTCTGTTTTATTGAATTTTATATAAAATTTAACAGCTTTTATAAAGTATTTACAATATTAAAACAATATTTTGATATTTTTAGAGATTCAAAAAATACAACAAAAAATGATACACTGATCATTTTGTTAATAGATGAGCCAATAATTTTATTTATTTATTGTATTAATTCTTTGTGCATTTATCAATTTTAAAAATATTGTATTTTAAAAAAATATGAATTTCAAGAGCTTTCAAATGTGTATAGCTTTTATTTTTTGGACCAAAAAAGAAGAAATTACAACAAAAAAAAATTTCCCTTCTATACAATACATCTGAAAATCCCTTGAAGTTATCATCAAAGATGGCTGCCAAGATAAGGGATCTTCACTGATGTTGAAACTATTGTGTAACCAAAATTTAACTTTTTTTTGACTGACGTCACATTGAGTGGCCTACCACGTACAGTACCTGAGTAATCTGATTAAAATTATATCCTGAAAACCGCTCCGCTATCATTTTGTAAGATCTGCCTTTAGTGAGATTGAGTACCTGAGTCATTCCGCATCATCTTCGGCCCTTTCCGTATCCGTTCGGATAAGAACATTGGAGGTGATAGTGCTGACACACCTGGATTCTCGGCACGTGCTTCTGTCTTCCTACATCTTTAAGTAGCTCCTGAATATTTGGGAAAAAAAATTGTCACTTAGAATAAAATGCTTTGAATAACTACACCAGACTTTACAGGTAAACGCATGTTTTCAACTCAAATCAGGTCTACAACACACGAACCGTACTGTAAGGTCATCGCGATTTATGAAAATACACACGTGTACTGTCTTAGTTTGTATTACACAGACTGCGTTCATACATTTCTTTAACCTTAGTTTTTACCTTATATAAAAACTTAAGACGTACAGTTTAAATACTTGATGCAGTATTTCCTATTGTGATTGTTGTAAGTATTCTTGTTCCCTCTTACCTACGCGGCCTATATCTAAAAGTAAAACAGCCGAGGTGATTCGAATGGCAATGAGCCTGTGATAGATGTAAAGGTAATTAACCAACATCATCATCATCAGCATCTTTTCATCATTTGCAACAGCAACAACTACAGCGACAACAAGTGCTGCAGCAGCAAAGCAAAATATCACCGTTTGTTTTAGTCGTTATCAATATACAACCATATGAACTGTTTATATTATGTACATGCTCATAAATATACAGCAACTTCATTGCACGCAGCAGCAACAGCACCACCACCATCACAACCACCAATAACACCACCACCAACACCATCACCAATACCAACATTAGCAATTGTAGAAATATATGCAACAACAAACAAAAACAAACAACAGAAAACTACGGGAGATAACATGTGTAAAGTGTATTCAAAGTAGTTTCCTTTTACTTACCTTCCTTAAAATCTATAAAAACAACAACAGAAAAACAAACAAGCGAAAACGTAAAACTAAAGAAAAAACAACTCAACATCTACCTTACTACCAATCTCCAAGCAGAGTTATCGTTCGTACCACACTATAACACCTCTGCTATGCACAGAATGACAAGAACCTTGTCAAAAAAGACAAACGAAATTTAACCCACAATGAATTTGATTTTTAGGACCATATAATGTATTGAAAATTTGTTTCGGTCTGAAAACCTAGAATTTCTTGAGTGATATTGAAACAGCTATCGAATTATTTTCTGTACTTTTACGCAAGGCAGATAACTCGGCGAATGCAAACTATAACAACATATTTTTGACATACACGTTAATGCACAAAACAAAATTAATAACATGCTGACATTAATTAATTTAAGAATATTCAAATAATTTATCTTTATCTCACGTAATTTTCATAAACTAAGAGTGTAACCGTTTTGAACCTTCTATTTTTAAATTTCTATCCGACGTTTTATCTGACCTCACACAGAGTCACGTGTCCTTAAATGTAATAAACCAACAGTGTCAGTGAATGCATTAATATCAGCAAAAATGCGTAATAATTAAAAATATTCATCTTCATATTTACAAATACCTTTAGGACAATGTAATAAAGAAGTTAAGTAAGTACAAAAGAGTCGGGCACGTATCTTGGCCGTTTTTGAAGTTACGCACAATTTCAATAGCATTTGTAGTAATACTTTTGAATATATTCGGTTCTTTTCTAATGAATAGCATGTAAAATGCGGACATGCGAGGAACTTAACGCAAAATAGGAATGACTAAAATCCTGACGTGTATAAGTTTAATCATTTAAAACATTTTCAATTTGATTGGTGTGGTAATAATATTTTATAGCACAGACACTACTGGAATAAAATATATCATTCCTAACCCGGGGTAGGCATCGACTTTCTTAGAAGTTTTGGTTCTTTTAGATCTACGACTTTTCGAACGTAGGTTACGCAAGTGCGTAAAGTGCGTAATAGCAGAAACGCGCCTGACAGAATTAAACAAATGTAATCAAATTACTACTGCTAATAATAAGAAAACTGTCATAAAAACATGAAGTTGATATTTTAAGCAAATGAACTTAAAAATGCAATAAAAACAAATAAGAACAGCGTCCTTTATAAATAAAATATGGCCCAGAATTTTGCCACTTACGTCGAAATGTGCCGAAAAGTGGCGAAAAGACATCCGCAAGTGGAGATAAAGAAAACAAAGAGGGACACTTGTGTACTTACAAACTTCCGTTTCACGAAGCAGTCCGGATGTAAAATATTTCTACCAAAGTACACTTTATGACACTTTATTGTGCTACATAAACTATATGCGAGAGTGCAACGAATGTTTACTAGAGAAAGGAATTTTCATCATGATGAATTGAATTACATAGTGTAGCGATTTGTGTAATTTTGGAAGCTTTTTAAAAGAAACAGCAGTAAAAAAACAAAACAACAAGAACTCTATGTGGTAAAATGATTGAATTATCAACAAAAAGTAAGTGGATTTAATATAAAATTTAATTTTTGTTTTAATCAGTGCCAACGCGAAATAAATCATCAAATAATTATTAAATAAAATAAAATTGAAAAGTAAATTAAAAAAATTCTAAATTATCATCCGATTTTGAAAGTAAATGAAAGTGTTGCGCAATATCATCCATGTAAAATACTCAACACGAGAAAAACAATAGATGTATCAATTTAGCTCCCTAAAGTGATGCGTAAAAGGTGCAATTACACGGTTTAGTGTACTTTTGAACAGAACAGTCTGTTAAATTACAATCAAATGAGTAGCGGTATCATATTAACTTATTAGGCTATTGTTGTTACCAAAGCAAACATATTTACTAATATTTAAGCAGCGAAAACTGCCAAAAATTAGTTTAATTACTGGAAAAAAAAGGCATCGTAAAAAGATTGACAGCAGTAACTCTATGAATAGCATATCGGCAGCTAGCAATGGAGGCCATCATCGAAACAAAAACATCAGCAACATCAGCCGATATGACATCAATGTCAACAGCAGAAGCAACAACGGTTAGCACGACGGCAATTCCGATGTCAACAACAACTACTATGGCTACACCGACACCAAGGGTGTCTACTATATTGTCCACAGTGGTCTCATCATCAACAAACGCAGTTTCGAGACTCATCGTCAAAGCTGCCGATAAACCTCTTCGCCATGGTAACGGCCAATGTATGTATTTATCTTTCACCTTTTGATCACTTTCTAAATTTTGCCTTAAATGTGGATATATACACCACACCAACACAATAATGGTCCAGCTACGTCAAGGTTATTTGAGAAAGACACTGTACAATTGTCTGGATAGAATCAGACGCGCACCATCAGCAGGAAACCGGGTCACGTAAAAGTGTTCATCTTACATGGGTCTTGAACCCGCGGGGTGAGTGGGATGAATAACACATCAACCGGTAGTTGTTGCCAAGGTAATATAATTGTTTCTTGGTTTCATTATCTTATACCCAGGTAAAACAGTCCAAAGATAGCATAGGTTAAGGAATATTATTTATCCTTTTTCAGACTCTCGCATTAAACGAATTTCTTTTATTCTGAATTTGACTGGTATTGATAACCAGTGTGCCCGAATTTTACAGGTAAAATTGTGTGTCTTTGGCCATTTATAAAATATATAAAGCAATGTGGCATAGTGGAATGTATAACAAAACACGCACACTTGCACTCACGCTCGCACGCACGCGCTCACGCACTCTGGCAAGGGTTTAAATAATGCTCTCATAGCAATTCGTTTAAGGGATGGATCCAGTTGATCAAGGGACGCTATTTATGATGCTTGCCGTTGGAGTAACCGCCCTTGTTGGCGCGGTCTATTTCTATCTACGGTGGCGCCTGAGGAAAAAGCGTCACAAGGCCATAGCGGTACAAACCCGGAAGGTGGCGGTGAACAAGACTTTTTCACGATTTTCCCAAGTTGACGAAGAACTTGTATGTATCAACATCTATATCTTTTTTATTTATGACAAAGGAATATGTTTCCTTTAATGCGGCCTTGATACAGTTTAGCCTATATTATATATGGCGCAAAAATACATAATATATTAACTGATTTTGAAATATAAGTGTAGGCTACCGTATCAGGCCAATCTCAGGATACTGTTTTAATGGCGAATAATGATGTTAATGATAATGTTAATGACAAGGAAAAGGACGCTCTTATGGTTGGTACAAAGTATAAGCCTAGAACCTTCCGCTAAGGAGTCCATCGTCTTTACCACGAGACCTCGGACATCCAGGACGATGATGACGATTATAATAACGACGAATACGATGATGATGATGATGATGACAATGATGATGAAGGCGATGATGACGATGATGATGATGATGTATGATGACGACGATGATAATGATAACGATGATGATGATGATGATGATGATGATGATGATGATGATGATGATGATGATGATGATGATGATGATGATGATGATGATGATGACGACGACGACGACGATGATGATAATGATGATGATGATGATGATGATGATGATGATGATGATGATGATGATGACGATGACAATGATGATGATGATGATGATGATGATGATGATGATGATGATGATGATGATGATGATGATGATGATAACGACGACGACGATAACGACGACGACGATGATGATGAAGATCATGATGATGATGATAATCTTTGTTTTCTCATGCTTTATAGACTGTGCACCCAGATTGCGAGGATCGGGAGATTCTACAGCGATATAGCCAGGACTGTCTGTACAATCCGCCACCGGCTCGACCGCCCTCCCAACCCGTAATCCCTGCTATTTCCGGCATCCAACCTGTACCTGTAACACACAGCAAACCATACCTAGAAACAGATATGTAATCTGCATCGGCCTTCCTTCCGGCAGGCATTGTCACGTGATTCGAAATATTGTCAAAATTTTTGTTTTCCCTTGGTTCATGTTCCTGGAAATCAACAAAGTAGTGCCAAAACTTTATTTTCTCATCACGCATATACTTTATAGTTAATTAAGCATACCTTCTTCGTCTCCCGGACTCCGCATAAAGAGAAATTAACTCTAGACTAATGGCAGTGCCAATCAGAACACCTCGGATAAGTCACGAATCATCTCTCGGATGTATGTAGGTAGTCGGATTACCCCGGCCACTTCCGAAAATGGAATTTATTTTGTGACAGACGTCAAAACAAAGATGGCAGCTCGGATGACAGCTCACTACAGTACGATGCCTGTAAAACTTCAATTTGTGGCGACTTCAAATTAAAAAAAATCACTTTTAATTTATCTAGCGCAGCGGACACGCAGCTGTCAAACGATGGCATTGTTAGTTTTGTGCGAACTACATTTTAGGGATATTCTTCCGACTTCCGGCGAACAAAACGATCGTGATTTGAGCAAGTATCATTGCACCAGATACATCCGAGGGATGATTGTCCCGAGGACGGAATTACCCGAGGAGTTCCAATTAATGGCAGTGTCTGCGAAAGATCCCATTCGGAACACCTTGGATATTTCACGAATCACCTCTCGGAAGTATGTAGGCAGTCGGATCACCTCGGTCATATTCCGAAGTGAAAGTCCTTTTCTGGCAAATTATTCGAAATTACTCGCCTATTTCAGGAATCTCCATTTCTAAGTATCCCGAGTGTCATAACAAAGATGACAACGCGGATCTGTCAAACGACGCCATTGTTTTTGTTTTCCGTAAATCTTCGATCTGCTTCGACTTTCTTCGTAAATTTCCGTGATAACCATAAAGGTGTAATATTTTTCGGCCAACCAAAAGTCACGATTTTGTTGATATCATTGCACCAGATACGTCAGAGGGTTGATTTTACTGAAGGCTGATAACCCGAGAAGTTTCCATAGGAAAGATACGGCACTCATTTTTCTGAAAACAAACGGAGGTCCTAAAATATATCCAAGATTCAAGACCCTCTTACCTTGCAAAAAAGGAGTGTTACTTTAAAAAAAGTTTAAATTTTATAAAAATGTTCCTATCACAAAAGGTGTGAAAGTTTGTACAAAGGACTAAAGAACGTGGCACAATCAAGTAATTAATGTGTTATTTATGTGCCATTTACTGTCACCTGCCACTACAGAGCAACTCGTCTTCCTACACACTGGTACATGTTATACATGGCAAACCATAAGATTTTAATGGTGGTATCCAACATTATGGACATTTTTGTTCCAAATAGTCAAATAGTCAGTATTTCCTGAAAAGGTCCTACAACTTGCTGCACATTGACGCCCTAGATCTTTGTGAACATTGAAGCATAAATCTCAACTCATTATTGCAAACAAGTATTTGTTAGAGTCAAGCTGCAGAGAAAGTTGTTTTTTAAAGAAGAATACCAAATGTATTAAGATTACGTTCGTACCTATTTATAGATTTGGAAAAATTTAACTATTTATACAGACGTTTTTCGCCATTTGTACTGTCTTACAAAAATGGTTGTGTTCAAAAACTTTGAAAAGGTCTTTGTTTAGACTAAAGAATGAGTTTCGAGAAATTATGCCAAAAATCCTCAAAGCACTGGTAATGTATTGCTAGATGTATTTGATACAGGCAAACTGTCGGATAGCACCTTTAAGACTCGAGTTTGAGGTTACTGTTGCGCGTGAGGGCTGTACATCCGATCCAACCTATCAACGTATAGAAATTATCCTTCGCCGCGCGGTCCGGAATTAAAGCTCCGGCTTTGGCTATCTTGGGATAACTTTCCTGTGGGAAGGTCTTCCAGTTGATCTGGGGTGCACCGGTGGTTCTACTTAGATAGTTTTCTGGATTCCTTCACTGATAATAGATGGACGTCGCTGTAATGATCTGGGGGTCATATTCATAAATAATCTAATGTTCTGACTAAAACCAAGCTTTTTTTTTTTAAATTTTTGAACTATTTTTTTTTGAAATTTTATTTATTTATGAGAGTACATTTACAGCAATATTGATACCGCGGTGTTTTAACTCGTTTTTGTCTTGTTAAATCGTTGCTACACAGTCAAATTGGATTACAGGTCTAATAAAGACCCACACAACGAAACTATTCTAAATTACAATGTAACAACTGTTGTTAACATCTTACAACATTACAAATTTCTGTTCACTATTTAAGAATTCAAACAGGTCGTTTTGGAAGAAATGCCATAACACGCAATAAACGTGTATACATTTGTTGGGATAAACGAGATATTGATGTTTATCATTATGTCCTAATATGTCTTTTGTATATTGAGATTCGAAAAAGATGGATTGACAATACCTTCTTGTTTCACTTTAAATGTACCATTATCGTACGAAAGTAGATCAACATTGTTCAATTTGTCACGTTTTGTAAAAGAAGTATTTGACAAAAGAAACAATTATATTAAGAATATCACGTTACCTGTAAAAAGTAAAGACATTATGAAATACTCTCTAGCATTGTCTGTTGAAATGGAATGACCATGTACCACTGGATTATTTTCGTTTTGTAATCAACTAATATGACGATGTACATTACTGTATAAGTCCTAATAAAGATATGTTCTGTTCTGTTCTATTTTTGTCGAAAGGTTTTTACTAGGCCTCTGTGTCAGACATGTTTGTCTTTATGTTTATTATTTTGTTTTATGTATTTTGTATAAAAAATGCACGCATGATATAACTAATTATTAACAGAATTAAAGTTATGTATATCTTTGTATTTATATGTGTTTGTTAAGTTACTGGCGTCTAGCTGTAGAGCGACTCCATTTTTTCTTTTTTTGAAAGCTTTCTTGCTGGTATGCAATTGGTATAAAATTAGTTAAAATTACCGTAGAAAAATACGTTTTTATCTTCCTTTTATTGACTATAGAGAAGGTTTCAGCCTGGATCAGGTACATATAAATGTATCCTGCTGTATGAGATAATATAGAGTAAAAGTGTTTGAGCAGTATAACAAAACTAGCAAATTAAAAACAAAACCATTTCTAATGTATGAATATACCTAACACACAAGAGGATAAGCACTTGTCATTAATGGAGAATTGAAATAGGTATTTGGCTTCCTTTACCGCAAGGGGCTGAATGGAAAAGGTAACTTACATGCACCACACCAAGTCACGTGATCTTGTTTTTTTTAATTGTTTTTTTGTCTCTCGACAATCCGTTTATTTGTAATCATTTACATACACATAAACTTTTGCATAACTAAAATATACAGACTCACACTATACAGTTATTTGCCGAAATGCCACACTATCTTCACATTTGATTGGCTGGTCGTGCTCAGATAATTATGCCACAGTGATAAAATGTGACGCCATTAAACTTTACGCGCTGAAACTCGACGACTGTGAATGATCACAAGTTCGGTTTTCAAACCCGTTGGATAGACCAGATAGAACAGAAGTTTTGCCATTATTTATCTGTCGGGTGTTTTCCTGCCATCTTATGGTGCTGCGTAGTCTCTTGTACCATCTAAACTGGCGCTGAAGTGCCTTTTTCTCTTTATCTGAAAAAACAACGACAGGAAAAGCATTAATGCAAATCATCAAAGGGCGTCCATTAGACATTTAAAAAAAGATAACAGGTTATCTGACGAACGAGAACGTCGGACAACCGATGACTACTTTGACTGAAAGTGAGCTAATAATATAATCTAACAATTGGCCTTCACATAGACGTTACATATGCTGTACAATTCGTATTGCATACTAACTAAATTTATCAAACAATTTATTTGATAACGCAACTAATCTTTAAAGAAACAAATTTAAGAAGACGTCAACGAAAACAATCTTAAAATCCTCGTCCAGCACGTCTGACATGTGAGAATAAAATCTGCCTAATCCACATGGGTCGATGTTGCCAAAATCGGTACGGTACATAAACTGTATATATGTGGTAAGAAGTGGAAGTGGTGCAAATCTGTAACCTAACAACCACTCGCAACACCTCGACCATTTCTACAAAATAGCCTTTTCCGGATAGCGCGAATGAGTTACGAATGAGATGATTGGCGACGCGCTAGAGCGCGACGCCAATTTATGGAATGCTCACTGAAATTTGCCAATCTCCTCACAGCGATTACGTCACGCGTTGCTACTTAAATCTCTGCCCCCAGCAAGGATCACGTGACGATAGAGTATCACGTGAAGTAAACATGGCGGTCTCCATAAACACGCCACGTTTGACTTTCATAATTTTATATTTCTTCATATTTTAAGTTACTTTTTATTTTTAATATGACAAATTAACAATTTTAAAGGAAAGAAACTATATTTTGAAGAGATAAGTCCAGAAAAAAATAAAATTATCCGCCTGTATTTGGTCGAAAAACTTGCTGGTGGCAGTGATATAATGTACTGTCAAGGGAAGTAATCACTGCGGGGAGTTTGGAAATTTGCACATGGGGAAATTTTGTTTTGCGGACTTTCTAAACCTGATAAAATACGGGTTCTTAATTTGGTAAACAGCATTCTGTTTTATTTATTTATTTATTTTTGTGTGTCTAAATGTCAAAATAGTTTTGAAAATAAACAATAAGATACTAAGCAAGAAAGAACATACTACGTTTGAGAAAAATACTATCTGAACAATACAAATTTTCGTTATGTATGGCTGCTGCACATGTGTAATTTCTGCTTGAACACTTAAGTTTTATTGTTAATTATAATAATTTTGCAACTTTTTTTCTACATATTCGACCTCAACATATGTATCATCTTAGAAAACCTATTCAAATGGTGTCGGATTTTGCTTGATATTTTGTTTGAACCATTTTATTGTCTCAGCAAAATAGGTTATACATAGTTTTCCTCGAGATCTACAGTTTACTGGAAACATTTAAATAAAAACATTAACGTTCCAAATGTCTTTGTTACTTGTTCCCCTATTGCCTTAATCTCTTTACCTCTTCCACTTTTTTGCGTCGCCTTTGATGCTTCGCATCAACAACTTTTCTGGTAACTACTAGAACAGCCCAATCTAATTTCTAACGCATTCTATGCCGCACTTCATTAACAGATGTTCATATTTAAAACTTAAAATACATTTGAACTTCGTTAAAAAGTTTCAGAATTAAGGCCCAACCGATTCCCGTTTTGTGAATTATTTTTTGTATTATCTTTGTAATTTGCTGAAATAAGTATAAAATTAAGCATAAGTTAAAACAAATGATGAAAAAATGTGAAGGTAATTTGAAAATTACCACTGACGGTAAGTGTATGAATTGGTAAAAATGAAAACAACAAAGCTCTGTTGGTGTAATTGAACTGAAAACTGAATAAACCTTTGGGGGTGGAGGGATGAATCAAGATCCATAAATTTTATTCACGGTATCACAGTAAAATACAATATGTATATATAGACACACAGTAAGGGACCATTAATTCGACCTAAGCAGTCAACAGACAATATAACTTTACTTTAAAAGCTTAGTATTTAAAGCTTACATGTATGTGTTTTCACAACTGTACTCTTTTACCTGGTTGGTGGTGGGGGGAGGGGGAGGTGCATCCCCCCATCCCCCACCTTGATCTATCCTTGATTGATACATACTAATGTTCCTGAAGGGAACGACATAATTTAAAACTTCAAACCACTCATTTTCGAGTGTGACGCCTTTTAGACTTTAGCAAGAGATATTCAAACAGTTACGCTCGCTTTTATGAATACATATGTTTAAAGGTGGTAACCAACAGTTTGGACCAAATACTTTCATCCAAGATAAGCAAGTATGTCATAGTTAGCTGAAAATGTTCTGTAAAATGCTGTTGACTGATGCTTTAGATCTGTGTGAATGGTGAAGCATACATCATCATTCGTCATTACAAACAGGTATTTCCTATCTGAGCCACGCTGTGAGATAAATAACGGGGCAATTTACTTTTGAGATCACGTCATCCGGGTAATCCGCTCTTTTATCTATGTGTAGCGATCACCACTCTGGTTATTTATAGATTTTGAAAGAATAGACATTAAGGGGGACACTTTTCGCGATTTGTACTGTATGACAGTATAGTTAGTGTTCAAAATCGTTTTAACGTAGAATCGAAGTATGAGTTTGTGCAGAAATTATGCCCAAATTTCTCAAAACAGTGGTAAGAAATTGTCACATGTATTTGATACAGACACATTGTCGGATACCACCTTTAACGATAAAAAATAAAAGCAAAAACTTGTCCGACACTTACATCGTTTCCAGGACACCAAGGCCAGTACGACAATAACATAGATAGCCAGGGCAGATAACCCCGACAGCATGAGGATGATGATTATTGCTGCTGCAACGTTCAGGGGACTGCAAACGAAAATTTAAAACGTTAAAACAAAGGAATATGTTATTAGCAGTAACACTGGCCATACATATATGTGGAGCGCACGTGGAGTAGTGGTAAAGTCGCCTTCTTATGATTTCTTATAACTGACCGCGTGGGTTCGAGTCTTGTTCGGAGCGCAGGATTTAATGTGAAAGGCTTTCCCAGCTGACTAACGGTGCTCCGGTGAACCTACCCAGACATTTTGTTTGGGGTCTTCCTCCACCAAAACAGCTGAACGACGCTTAAATTATCACAAGTGGTTCAGCTTTGTTCATATTTACATTGCATTTAAGTTTGTTAAAAAGCCGATCTAAGGATTTTGCAACTCAATCTTTAAGAATTAGGCATGTTTCTTTTGTTTGCTGCTTTTTTCAAATAAATTTAACGGTAAAAAATCTATTTCGGCCAAAAACAAGATAATTGCGGCGAAGTGTGCTCAACAAATATTCATCCTTACTATAAGTGCAATACAGTTTAAATGATAAGTTCAGACGCAGTTGATTAAGCATTTTGCCCAGGTAAAAAATCTGTATAAAGACTAAAGGTGATATCGCACAGTTTGCCTATTCCTGTACCAACGTCTTATTCCTATTCTGGAAAATCAGTGCATAAATACTGCACAAACTTTAACTTTTTGTTTAACTAAAGGCTGTTATTAAAATTACTGTAATTGTTAGACTGTATAAAACGTGAGCAAATATCTCTTTACATGTTCATCATTTCTAAACCTTCAAATGAAACACGAAGAAAATGTCAACAAAATATAGATATCGACTTCAGCGCTGATTACCCAGATAATCTTGTAACGTTATCTCAAAAATAAGTGATCACGTGGTTTAAATAGCTTAAAATTAGCTAAATGTGTAGCATGGGTCGAATTAAAAGTACATGTTTGCAATAACAAATGGAGTGTTATGCTTCACTTTTCACATAGATGTAGGACATTAGTAAATATGATTTCGCAGAATACTTTTTTCAGAAAATAATTATTTATTTGGGTGTTTGAAACAAAATATAAAACTGTTATTTGTGAGTGTGACAGCATGTAGTACATGTAGATAGTCAGTCCTAGATACAGACGGACTAACACCATTCCAAGACTTTGCATAATTATACTTATCTGTTTTATAACTGTACTTAAGTACTTATCTGTTTTATAACTGTACTTAAGTACTTATCTAGGATAAAGCACAATCTTAGCAAATATTTAAGCTTTACTGAATATCCGCTGATCTGGAAGTCAATCCCCAGGTCAAAGGTCAGGTGCCTTTCAAGCAATGGGCGGATCTAGCGAGGGTGGTTTGGGGTGGGGAGTGAAGTAACCATGTCACTGGTAGCAGCATTTTCACGTATGTGTCCACTGCTACAGATAGGACGAGTAAGCACGTATTTACGTCTAAAAGAGACAACGCATTGAAATTAAACTGTTTGTGTAAAAATACTTATTTATGAAGGTCTGTCTGTTTTGTAAAGATGTTGAAATGCAGCAAATTGCAATATTTGGCTCACGATGTCAGAAGACTTCCTGTGAGAGGATGCCCCACACCACCCAAGACCTATCAACACTACTCGTAAGATTCTCCTACCTCATTTTTTGATAGCAATATGATTATATATTATCTCTGAATACCTATAATACAAACATTTTGAACTCATGGACATTTTTTCTAGCGGTTTAGGAAATGGTTTTATTTTTCTGCTTTCAAAAGTTTTCTTGAGAAGCATGCCCCTATAACGCTCTCCTCCCCCACCCACCCCTCCACCCCTCAGCACGGCTAACACCTCTGGTGCTCGCTCAATTAGGACACACCCCACTCCCCACCCCTCCACCCCTAACCAGCAATCATGGATCCGGCATAAGATATTTATTTCACATGATAAATGGGTTCCATATAACACCTCCCCAAACTGACAATTCTATTTGGCAGCCCCCGGATATATAAATATACCTATGTATCCATCGGATCACATCACGCCAGTCATGAGAATATTTTTCGCCATGACCGATTATTCACCGAAATCGACATATTTTCTTTTATTTAATGCTTATTTTGTCTTTAAACATTATTTTATATCAGCTGTTTTGCCAGTCCAGCCGATAGAAAAGTAGTTCCAAAGTACCTCCCTCGGAACCCAGAGAGAAAATGAAAACCCTATTATTTCAGTGAAATGATAAGATTTTCTTTCATTGGTAGTTCTTAGTCTTTCAGCCCAACAGCTTGAAACCAAATAATTATCGTTCATTGGTGAAAAAAATCCAACTTACACATCCCAGAATCGACAACAGTACTCAGCTCCGGCTATACCGCAGCAGTATCTGTGGGTGGAAGGTTCGAACGGTAAGGGACACGTGAACACTCCCAGGTACGTTCCGTTAACATTGGCCTCGTAGTTCAGGCAAACAGAGATGGCTAGGGATGAAGGAGGATATCATCATCATCATCATCATCATCATTATCATCATCATCATCATCATCATTATCATCATCATCATCATCATCATCATCATCATCATCATCGTCATCATTATCATCATCATCATCATCATCATCATCATCATCATCATCATCATCATCATCATCATCATCATCATAATCATCATCATCATCATCATCATCATCATCCTACATACGTATGTATGTTCATACATACGTATGTATGTATGTTTGTATGTATGTATGTATGTATGTATGTATGTATGTAGTATGTATGTATGTATGTATGTATGTATGTATGTATTGTATGTATGTATGTATGTATGTATGTATACATACAGGTTAAAGAATGTTTTTTATATTTAATTTTAACATTTTAGTAACGTATCGCTAAAAACATTATCATGTTATGTGATCTGCTTTATTTAAATTCAAGCAATGACAATAATTATAAAGAATAAACTTACAGTCGCTAGGTGTATCTTTGTACGCGTAAAATTCCTCCGAACCAAGCCAAGATAACATGTAGTTATAGTACTGGGCGTACTGATGAGGTTTTCCCGCGTACACCCTGTTGTATCGTGCGTAACCTCTCCCGCCTGTATAGGCAGCATTGCTAGAATATATATTTTTATATTGAATTTCCATAGAAAACAAAACTACTGCAACAACGATAAAACAACAACAACAAGTAAATGACAATAAGAATTAACAAATTAAGTGTAGTTGAAATCGTTAGACGTTAAAAAAATCTATGTAAACAAAACAATATATAATATACATGTACAATATTGGCAGTCATAATAAGTAAGG
This sequence comes from Sinonovacula constricta, assembly GCA_007844125.1. Taxonomy (NCBI): domain Eukaryota; kingdom Metazoa; phylum Mollusca; class Bivalvia; order Cardiida; family Solecurtidae; genus Sinonovacula; species Sinonovacula constricta. The sequence goes on from CM017572.1 coordinate 1,676,832, forward strand.
TACTAGAAAACGTAGTGACATTAATTAACTACAAAACTCATATGTACTACATGACCACTGTCGATGGATATTTATTTCCGATATCAATTTCTTTCAGTAAATTTCTGAAAGACGATTTTATTGCTTGCTTTTGTGTTTTCTAAATTCCTTGTTGCCTGCTTCATTGATATTCTGTAATTGCATGCTGCATTGTGACCCTTTGTATTCAGATTCTTTTCGTAGAAAAACACTCACTAAGTCCGTGTCAAACTGCTGCTGATTCGTGTTTTTTATTGTTATGTTTTCTATCTTTTTATTTGCTAGCTGCATTGAAACTATTGGAATGGACGACTTCCTTCATACAAAAAACAACAACAACACACCAAGACATTGCAAATTAGCTGCAAATTCATGTTATCGCCAGCTGCATTGTTTTCTCCATTCACAGTGTTATTTCATAAGAAGCACCACTCTCCGTGTAGGGAGGCGTCAATGATTTGAGTCAATCGGAACACCTCGGATAATTAACAAATCATCCCTCGGAAGTATGCAGATAGACGGATCACCTCGGCATTTTCCTTAAATGGGACTACTTTTGTGACAGGCGTCAAAACAAAAATGGCAGCTGGATGACAGCTAACTACAGTACGATGCCTTCAATTTGTGGTGGCTTCAAATTAAAATGATCCAATTTTAATTAACCTATCTCAGCAGACACGCAGCTGTCAAACGATGGCATTGTTTATGTTTTGTGCGAACTACATTTTAGGCATATTCTTCTTCCGACTTCCGGCGAACAAAACGCTCGTGATTTCAGTAAGTATTATTGCACCAGATACACCCGAGAGATGATTGTCCCGAGGACGGAATTACCCGAGGAGTTCCGATTTGATATGAGTACGATGTTAGTTTCTTGAGTTTATTTGTTCGTGCTAATGTGTCGATATTATCGATATGATTACCACCGAATGCTTTCACTTTATTGGATGTAGACAAAGTACAATGGCTTGGATAGAACCAGTAACGCGCCGCTGGTCAGCAAGCTTGACTCATTCATTACAGGTTTCGCTTAGACTCGACCCGACACCTTGTAATGGACTAGTATTATTAGCTGACGATTGTGATAACTCCTTCAAAGTGTCTTTATCAAGTATCAACATTTAGTGATTGTTTATATTGTGTTCATTTGTCTTTATAAACACAATATATTTATTCAGTACAAGAAACTTACTCACATTTGATTTCCAATTACAGCAGTATACAACGTGCTAATGATATATATATATATCAGGGTTACATGTGCGTGAACAAAATAGAATATTTACTGTGAATAAGGAAAGCAATCTCCATATTTTCGATATGATAAAATATATTAATTATTTCCCTGTATGGATGTGTTTTCATTTACTCAATATAGGAAAAATATTTTTAGTTTTTTTTTTATTTGCTTATTTGAAAGTATTGCTCAAGCACTTTAACTCCTTCTTATCTACAATTGTGTGAGCATGCTGCAGTTAGTGTTCACATATTAAAACAAAATTTTAAAAGAATCTATTTTCTAAATACAAGCACTTTTCCAAAAAGGAGGTAAGAAGGTGGAATTTAAACAATTATAGTAACGTCCCTTTATAAAAGAAACGATGGAATTCAGAGCGTCTAAATAGATAGTTTCCACATCAGTGAAGATCCCTTATCTTGACAGCCATCTTTGATGGTAACTTCAACGGATTTTCGTATGAATTGTATAGAAGCGTAAATTTTATTTTCTTGTATTCTTTTCATTTGTGGTCCAAAAATTAAAGGCTATACACCTTTAGACAGCTTTTGAAATTTATATTTTAAAAATGCATATTTTTTTAATTGATACATGCACAAAGAATTAATACACATAAATAAATAAATAAAATGATTTTCTCATCCTTAAACAAAATGAACAGTGTATCTTTTTGGGTTGTATTCTTTAACCTTTTATACTATCAAAATATAGTTTTGATATTAAAAATACTTCATAAAGCTGTTCAATTTGATATAAAATTCAGTAAAATAGACTGACAGTGGTGAGTTTAATGCGGCATATATTTCCAGATTTCGGTCTGAATTGGCTTCTACCTTCAAAGATGGCTGCCTTAAACTGTCTTATCAGTGCCAATAACATCACATGGAAACTATCTATAAGTTCTCAACTACTTACACATTTTTGTAGTAACGCCCGTATCGTGTGGCTCGATATCCAGCAAACATACTTGAAGAGGACACTGGTTCTATTCCACCTGTGAACGAATGTTTTTTTTCTATCTATTCATGTTCAATCAAAATGAATGAAAATAATAATATTTAACTCCCTTGTGGGTTAGTATTTCGTATATTTTTTTAACACTTTTATTATTAAAATATTTTTCTTAATATTTACCCTGAAATATTATTTATAACTTATATATTCACACATGCAATGATTCTGTATTCCTGTTGCTGTCATAGCCGTCATTAAAAGTTTCAAAATGGAAGGTTTTATTATAATAATACTGTAACATTAATTTATATCAAAATGCCTACTCAAAAGGGAGGTTACACAATGTATTTTGAAGTAAGGATAACCTCCCCTCGTTAACGAAATTGGGGAATTTATTTTTTATATTGTTTGTATGAATTAAATATGATTAAACGAATCATTTTGTGAATTATTTAATAGTTTGTTAATATAAAGATTATTTAAGAGTATTAAGAATGGTTTTACTTATGATAACATACATCATAATAATTCATTAATTATACTAAATTTATTTGTGTAGTTTTACTAAAAATAAATGTCGTTTGATCTTTTCTTCGCACAAAATTATTAGTTCTTAACAATTAATGCATTTCTATATACAATATAATAAAAGATCAATGTCTTAAACAAATGACGAATTTAATTTTAAGCTAATTAATTTTAAATTTTTAGATTTAATCTCTTGAAACTATTTTTGTTTCAGCACAAACATATTATCAAATATACTAAATAAATAGAAGATCTGACACGAGTTGTCATTTAATTTAAACATTTATTCAACGAGTTCGGGAAAACAAAAAGTAAGTTAGCCTTTGGTGAGCTTACTATCATTTTTCCTGGACGAATGTTATACAATGACGTATTAAAAGAGAACGAGTGTCAGATTATTTTTATCACATACATTTTGTTTTCAGTATACGATCTTACGAAATTTTAACAAAAGTACAAAGTGAAATAATGGTTTGAGACACTCTGCATTATGATGACGTCGATGTTATATAATAAAAAATGTCAAGTATGTATTGAGTGGAAACATGGAGAATCGTGATAAATCATTAGTTTCTAAATAAACATTATTTACAAGACGTCTTACCATAAAGACAGAATATGGCAAAAAACTTCATAAGATGCGATCGCAATACTTCCATTTTCAATCGATCAGTACACAATTCAGGACAAAGGCACCATTTTCTTTGAGTCGCGAATGTGTTTTTTTTTGTCCGACTGGATTCAAGCACACCCAAATTGTTTCGTTAAAATCAAATGTTTAAATACTGGAATTCACTGTTCTTGATAATTGTGAAAAAGCGACTGATATCACAGTGTTAACGTGATCTAGAATAAACAGACATTCTGTCACGTTCTGTGTCGTGTTCAGTTCTGGTGACAGTATTAATGAATTAACACATGTATATGCACTTACAAAATATGGCATACAATGTATTTAAATGCACTTAAAACGTTTCTATTTGAAAAAACAACAACCCAACAACACCAACACAACAAAACGAATCCCACCACACGCACAAATACTGCTGACTCGGTGGCAAAGTGTACCTTTGCTTAGCCACTCTCAAAAGGATCACGATCTTATTAACAATAAATTACACATTCGTAACAATTCGGCTTTCTCTGGACAAATCTGAACTCTATTCCGAGATGTACCGAGTAACTACACACAATTTAATTCCATCTGTTTGACTTTTTTTTTTGGTTTATTTTATTTATACGAAAACTGAACAATTACAATGACAGTAGTTACGACCGAGATCGTAATCAACAATCTCTCAAGGAAAGGCTAGAAACCATAATAACAGAGTTGCCGTAATTCTCTCGTAATCCAACATTAGGGTAGATTAAACAACTAATAAACTCGTGACACGTGATCAAAAGAAAACCAACATGTCAAAGAAGATTTCGAAGAAATAATATTTTTCCGGATTTATAACCTGCTTAAACTCCTTTTTTCCTTGCTAAAGTGGATTAGGAAAAATAACGTGTGAAACAAGTCACGCTGATTTCTATTTTTAATACGTAATCATCTTTTTCAGACTTGCACCGATTAAGAGTTGGGAGCAGAAGAAATTAATCAAGCGTTGGGGATTATATTTAATCATCTTTTGACACGACTGTTAATATATCAGTGGATTAACGAAAACTGATGCTTAATAATACTGACAGAAATCGCGGTTCACAGTTGTTCACAGTTTGAATCTTCGCACTGACGTTCCCGCATAGGCGAGGTTCCGTAATGGCGCTGCATTTCCTCTAGGGTTTTCTTTTATTGTTTTTTTTAGATACATCCTAGTGATCCAGGATCATTATAGCAATGTCAAGTTGTTTTGATAGAAAAAGACCCCGGACAAATGTCTAGGTAGAACCACTGGCGCACCACTTGTCAGCTAGTAGACATTCCCTCATTAAGTCCAGTCCCCTGAATGGGACTCAAACCCACACGGTGGGAGGCTAAGCAGTCAGGGGAGATACAAATCGCCACTAGCTACTGGCGTCTCACGGTTTTCTTTTAATTTTTACACTTAGAGAAAGGTAATATGGTTATCGAGAAATTAATGAGTCTAATGTCAACTTTTGCGATTTTATAAATGGGATATTTAAATGAAAAACATAAGTAATATCATTTATCTGGGAAAATGTGTGTTTATACGTGTTGCTAGCTTTCACTTTCTGTTGCGCCATTGCTCGTAAGAATGTGTGAAAGGATGTTGGTGTGTGGTAAGTAGGCGTGTGTGTATGTATCTGTGGTGTGTATATGTAGCGTGTATCTGTGATATGTATCTGTGTTGTGTATCTGTGGTGTGTATCTGTGATATGTATCTGTAGCGTGTATCAGTGGTGTGTATCTGTAGCGTGTATCAGTGGTTTGTATCTGTGGTGTGTATCTGTGTTGTGTATCTGCGGTGTGTATCTGTGGTGTGTATATGTAGCGTGTATCTGTGATATGTATCTGTGTTGTGTATCAGTGGTGTGTATCTGTGGTGTGTATCTGTGTTGTGTATCTGCGGTGTGTATCTGTGGTGTGTATATGTAGCGTGTATCTGTGATATGTATCTGTGTTGTGTATCTGTGGTGTGTATCTGTGATATGTATCTGTAGCGTGTATCAGTGGTGTGTATCTGTGGTGTGTATCTGTGTTGTGTATCTGCGGTGTGTATCTGTGGTGTGTATATGTAGCGTGTATCTGTGATATGTATCTGTAGCGTGTATCAGTGGTGTGTATCTGTGGTGTGTATCTGTGTTGTGTATCTGTGGTGTGTATCTGTGATGTGTATCTGTTGCGTGTATCTGTGGTGTGTATCTGCGATGTGTATCTGTGGTGTGTATATGTAGCGTGTATCTGTGATATGTATCTGTAGCGTGTATCTGTGGTGTGTATCTGTGGTGTGTATCTGTGATGTGTATCTGTTGCGTGTACGTGTCTGTGACTTGTGTGTTGTGCGTATACGTCATGTGCATGTGTTGTGTATGTATGGTCTGTGTAGTGTGGGGTGTGTGTGGTGTGCATGGTGTGTGTATGTGTGGTTTGTGTAGTGTGTGTGGTGTGTGCGTGTGTGTGATGTATGGTATGCGTGTTGTCTATGTGGTGTGTGTGTGTGGTATGTGCGTGAAATGTGTTATGCTTGATGTGTATGTGTGGTGTGTGTATGTGGTGTATGTGGAGTGCGTGTGATGTGCGTGCGTGCGTGCGTGTGGTGTGCGTGATATGTGTATGTATGTGGCGTGCGTGTGTGGTGTGTGTGTGGTGTGCGTGTGTATGGTGTGTGCGGTGTGTGTATGTGTGGTGTGTATGTGTGCGTGATATGTGTATGTGGTGTGCTTGTGGTGTGTGTGGTGCGTGTGTATGGTGTGCGGTGTGTGTGTGTGTATGGTGTGTGTGTGGTGTGTATGTGTGGTGTGTGAGGTGTGTGTGTATCTATGGTGTGTGGTGTGTAGGCGCGCGTGTGTGTGGTGTGTATGTGTGATGTGTATGTGTGATGGTATGTGTGGTGTGTATCTGTGGTGTGTATCTGTGGTGTGTATCTGTGGTGTGTGGTGTGTAGGCGCGCGTGTGTGTGGTGTGTATGTGTGATGTGTATGTGTGATGGTATGTGTGGTGTGTATCTGTGGTGTGTATCTGTGGTGTGTGGTGTGTAGGCGCGCGTGTGTGTGATGTGTATGTGTGATGTGTATGTGTGGTGTGTATCTGTGGTGTGTATCTGTGGTGTGTGGTGTGTAGGCGCGCGTGTGTGTGATGTGTATGTGTGGTGTGTATCTATGGTGTGTATCTGTGGTGTGTATCTGTGGTGTGTGTGGTGTGTGCATGGTGTGAGAGGTGTGTGTGTGGGGCAATGTGTGGTTGTGTGCAGGTGTGTGGTGGGTAGAGTCTAGTCACTACTGTGTAACTACGGTTTATATAAAATCAACTTATACAGAACCACACTATAAGCTTACTATAGATACATCCTTTATTAACAAAAGTGACAAATTATACATTTACAGTATCCCGATTATAAAATAAGGTTTATTGGTTATAAGAATATATACAAAAATCTTAACACAAAGTAAATATTTAATATCCCAATACAAGATTATGTTAGATAATCAGATATCATACTTTAATTAATACTGACGAACAGGGGCGGATCAAGAAAAAATTGGTGGTGGTTTTGTTGTGTGCGTGTGTGTGATTTGTGTGTTGTGCGTTTGCGTGATGTGTTTTTATGTGGTGTGTGTGTGGTGTGTGGGATGTTTGTGTGGCGTGTGTAGTGGTTATGTGGCGTGCGTGTGGTGTGCTCGCATGTGTGTGGTGTGCGTGATGTGTGTATGTGCGGTGTGTGGTGTGCATGGTGTGGTGTGTATCTGTGGTGTAAGAGGTGTGCAGGTGTGTGGTGGGTAGCCATTACTGTATTACTACGGTTTATATAAAATCAACTTATACAGAACCACACTATAAGCTTATTATAGATACATCCTTTATTAACAAAAGTAACAAATCATACATTTACAGTATCACGATTATTAAATAAGGTATATTGGTTTTAAAACTATATACAAAAATCTTTATACAAAGTGTATATTTAATATCCCAGTTTAAGATAAAGTGAGATTACCAGATATCCTACTTTAATCAAGACTGACGAACAGGGACGGATCCAGAAAGGTTTGGTGGTGGTTGTGGTGGTGTGTGTGCGGTGGGTTAGAATAAAGATACATTCAACTTTATCGCAGTAAATACTAGATATATATACACAGAAATGGTCCTTTCTTAGACCTAAGCAGTCAACAGACAAAATTTACTTTAAAAGCTTAGTATTTTGAAATCTTACATGTATGTGTTTTCATAACTTTACTCTTTTACCTGGTTGGTCGGTTTGGGAGGGGTGTCCCTGAATCCATCCCTGCCGACGAGCACATAATTTTACCCGCGATATTTAACAAACAGTTTTTGACAACGTCGTGAAAAAGATAAACAATTATACAAATATATGCAAGTAACCTGCAGAGTCTGTATAGGGCCGTACCAAAAAGTTAATTCAAAGAAAATTAATCAAATCGCAGAGCTGACATTAATCTTTAATGAGATTATCTACATGTAGATAAAGGCTGTTCTATTTTAAATTTACTGGAGTAGTCTCCTCAAAAAAATTATATTTTGTGTTATCACCCCTGCCACAGACAGGCTGACCTGGGGTTATCACCCCTGCCACAGACAGGCTGACCTGGGGTTATCACCCCTGTCACAGACAGGCTGACCTGGGTTTATCACCCCTGACACAGACAGGCTGACCTGGGGTTATCACCCCTGCCACAGACAGGCTGACCTGGGGTTATCACCCCTGCCACAGACAGGTTGACTTGGTGTTATCACGCTACCACAGAAAGGCTGACCTGGGGTTCTCATCCCTGCCACAGACAGGCTGACTTGGGGTTATCACCCCTGCCACAGACAGACTGACCTGGGGTTATCATCCCTGCCACAGACAGGCTGACTTGGGACTAGTTTTTTGAAGAAGAACCAACGAAATATGAAAAAAAAATCGCGAACACAGTAAAAGTTAATTGTTAATAAGACTTGTTTCACTAAATATGTATAACCTTTCACAGTCTTTGCAATTATTTCACATGTGTTTAGAAATATTTTAAGTATTAAATTCTGCAATTTTAAATTTTTGTCCTCAACAACAAATAATGAAAAATACGTGTCAAATTATTTAGTCATTAGATTTCAATTACAAAGATGGAATGGAGTGGGGATGGTGGTGGAGCGGTAGGTATAGTCGCTGACTTATAAATCAACTGACTTCATTGCACGACCGCATTGCTTCGAGACCCGGTCGGGGTGAAGTTTTATATTACAGCTGACCTAATTACAAGTACATGTACATACTATAACACACTTTCTTACAACATTTAACATAGGTACGCATTTTGTGGCAAATTTCCACAGTCTTCTGAAGGAAGGGATAACAGTTGTTTAAGGATTTCAGACATCTTATACAAATAATGTACGCTAAGCATACTGATATCAAAAACATTGCCAAAAACAACAACAGCATAAAGAAAACTGCGACAAATCTTTCTCTAAAACCTCTCTCTGCCCCCTTTCTTCTCCTTTTTCCCACGTTTCTGCCTCTTCCCTTTGCCTTTGGTCGGTTCCACCTTTCCCAGCTCCACCATGCGAGACTGCCTGATTGCTTCATCCAAGAGGAGCAAATCGTCCCCTGATTGGGTAATGATGCCACACAGAATCAACATCCGGAACACAGCAAGTACCAAGGTAAGAATGTTTTTCAAAAAGAAAAATATAATCATATAGTCTTGTACGCTGATCATTAAAAGCACCCAGAAGCGGATGACGAGGAAAGGTCCGTCTTGCATGAAGAATACCATCAGCAGGGACATTAGCTCTGATTTGTTCTCGTTATCTTCCACGTGACTTTGGGTTACCAAATCAAGATGGGCGACTGACTGACGAACCTTTGAGGAAAGAAGAAAAAATATTAACGAAGCATATTTTTAATTTATTACTTATTTACTTAATAAATTCTTTAATTATTCATTTATCCATCCTTCCACCCAGTTGGTTAAGGTCGCCCACTTGTTACTTATTTTTTTCAATACCTCGTGGGTTCGAACCTTGGTCAGGGCTTATATGTGGGGATGTCTTCTAGTTAATCAGCCATTTGTTGTGAAGTCAGTTCTTTGCCTGATGCTTCCTTTCAGTAATGTTCGGACAGCATGACGTCAGGTCAAGGTCACGTGGACCTTTTGTGCTCATCAAAGATAGTGGAATAGAACATATCTAGACTTAATCGTAGTAGGGACATTGATCATGGTGAGTAAATGATTTCTATTGGCCAAGGTCACAGCGACCTCAGATTATTTTCTTTCAGATTGATATCTAGAGGACGCATAAGCTCACAATCTTTATACTTGGTAGGGACATTGGTCACGATAAATTGATGAGGTAATTAGCAAAGAAGGTCAAGGTCACAGCAACCTACAATGTGCTTTCTCTTTCAATATTATCTAGAAGACACATAAACTTAAAATCGGTAAACGTGTTAGAAACAGTGATCATGGCAGGCATTTATTGTTGAGAGATTTTTTTTTCATTTCCATAGTCTATAATAAATGTGCATGGGATATTTAACTTAATAAAACACTAACCTCATTTTCTTAAAGCAGTTGCCAAAAATATAGAATAAAATGTTTAATTCAGAGGAAGGGATTCAATTCAACGGCTTGGCTTGTTAGACTTTATGTATAATTAATTTGTATCTTCTACTAACCTGTTTACGATCCGTGAGAGAAAATGCTGTCGTTATAACCAATGTAAACTGTAGACGACTCCAAGACGAAACAGCGAGCACGATGTAGCGGTAAAGATACTCGACATCTTTCGGCAATTTGTCGAAGATTTCCGAAAAGTCGAGAATATCCGCCCCAATCGCGCAGTACATAATGAGCAGTTGAGAGAGCGACTTCCGGTCGATTAGACCTCTCGGAAGTAACCATCGGACAAGGATTAGGACAAACATCATGGACTGCTCCAAGAATGACGCAGGGTCGACTGAAGCTAACAACGCCTACAAAAATCAGACATACAAAAACGATTAAATTTTATCTCCTCAGCTTGCATGAAAAGTAAAGGAAGTAATAATCATACAAAGATGAGCTCAATTATTTAAGTGTGTCACATATAAAATAAGACCCCAGACAAATTTCTGAGTACAAAAACAGGCGCACCACAGGTCAACTGGCAGGCCTTTTCACATTCAGTCTTTCACCTTGAACGTGACTCGAACCCACGCGGTTAGAGGCCTAGCAGTCAAAGGAGTTAAAAGTCGGCGACTCAACCATTATGCATAGGATGAGCAGCCGGCCCTCCCCCGCCGTCCCGTTGCAACTCCTTCGCTGTCCCGCCCCGTCTCCACACACCAGCCCACCGCCGCTCCCCGCTCCCGCCGCCCCGACCAACCCACTTTGCTGTAATAGAAGGCACAAGAATATACTTATTATTCAATTTTGATGACTGAAGTTTAAGTGATATTTAGAGTTTTATCTAGTAATGACATTTATCTAGTAATGACATTAAAGCTGGTATCCCACGGTTTGGACCATATTTCTTCTCTCGCACATCCAAATAAGATATTGTTACCTGGAAAGACCCCGCAAAATGCTGTGTATTGGTGCCCTACATTCATGAGAAATGTAAAGCTTAGCACGCCATTTATCATTACAAAAACGTATTTCCTATCCGAGCAACGCTGCACAGTTAGCTTTATTAAAACAAAGAAAATCAAGTGACCACTTACTTTTGAGATCATGTTACATAATCATCCGAATATTCAGCTCTGACTTTGATATCCACTTCAAGTTGAAATCCCCATTGTGTTTATTTATAGTTTTGAAAATACAAACATTTAGAGCGAATTTGTCACGAGTTGCACATTCTTACAATTAAGTGTTCAGAACCGTTTTATTGAAACCAATCCATAAGTTTATAAAAATACTATGCCCAAAATTCTCCAAAAGAGCGATACAGTTGTATTAATTGTTTTGATAGAGGCAAACAGTTAGTTTCCACCTTTAAGCTGAAAAGTAAACAAGAAATGTCTCCTTAGTTATAATATTGCATACATTACATATAATTTTAGAATTATCTTTCTTCAATTTTATTGACTCTGTGTGTGCGCGTGTGTGTGCGTGCTCGCGCGTATTCTTATATAATGTTTCTAACCCGTGCGGCCAAACGCAGTGCGTCTTTGTACTTTTTCTGATTTTCAATGTAAAAGTGTTCTTAAAGGCATTGAAAATTGCCCTTTTAATAGTGATCCCCAAACCACCAAGATACCACCATACTGGGATATCACAGAAAGAAGAGTCGTAAACCAATTAGTTATTTTACTGAGTACAAGGATATCACAGTGGGAAGGTCATAAAAATAGTCGCATTGCCTTTGCTAAGCAGGACTCCAATCTCCAGTCCTCTCGTTAAACCACTGCAGACTAAGCTCCATTCTGCCCCAAACATTAACCGCCTTCCCACTAAGAAGTTTACGTAATGTTTACTCATTAAAAATTCAATGGTTTTGTAGTACTCACAATTGTCGTATTTATCGAGGTGTTGTTACCAACCGACTGTAGATTATTTAAGAGGCTAGACGGTGACAGCGTGGTCGTCAAGGCATTGTCGGTCGCGTTGACGCTAATGGACGAACTGGAACAGCAGGAGTTCAGTCTTAGCAACCACAGGCAGGGTTCAACTGCCAGGATGTAGCAAAGAAAGCACGTGCAAAACCTGAAACCAAATCCCCAAAAGAATCGTGTGCTTTCGAGATTGACCTTCGTAAACTTCAAATCAACTGTGATGTTTATAATGTCACAATGAATCAAAATGCTTTATATAAGTATAGACAATAGGTATATGTATTGAGTTCAATAGTTCAAATAAAGTCAAATAAATGTTATTTGCTTAAAAACAAAGCGGTTATTGAAATACGAACAGTAACATTCAAAAATCTTTTTAGTGTTAAATAGGTCAACTGTTTGACATTTCCTTTACATTAACATTGGTTGGATAAGCCGGCTTGTCTTAATTGCCTTGATGGGTTGCTTATGAACAGTCCAACCCATGGACATACACACCTCCTCCATTCTAGGCCGTTGCGGAAGTAGATTATTAGTCCAGTTTCGAAGACAAAAGTTACAAGTAAGAACCACAGATATGAAATGTTTAGTCTTTTGGACGTGATGATGATGGCCAACGATGCGTGAGCAATCAAAATAATCCGTGAGAGAATCGCTCGAAATAGTTTACAGTATTGATGAAACCTATTCTTAAAACGAAATTTTGCCATCTCCGGATTGGTGAAGTTTATGTCTGGGAGGCCGTGTCAATTACGTGTCGATGGCGAGGTTGCGGAGCTTGTCTTGAAAATAGGCGGCACCACTGGAAAAAAGGGACAAGCACTTGTTTATTTTAATTACTGTACCGGCACTATGCAAAACATATATATTGAAACAAGTGTTGATGATAAATAAAAAACTAAATATGCCTTTAAGTTTACGCATATCATTTAAATTCTTTTTTTCTGTTCTAGTTGTTTGCTTGTATATGGTATAGTATTTGACCCTGTGGGGGTCGCATTTTAGGACACCGCTTATGCCATTGCTACGTCACTTATTAACAGAAAGTTCTATGTCACTTGAAATTAACTTTTGAGACAGTCTTTTAAGTTCTGGAATGTTTTTTAATGTGTGATGCAATTGGTACATTCTTGGATATTCTTAGCTTCTATAAATGTTTTTTTCTCTAGTTTTCAAGACCTAAAACACCATCCGTGCATACACCGAGTGTTTTAACGTAACAGCTGTCTGTGAAGATTCAATTGGATTATAGCCAGTGTAGATTTATAATGAATATATCGCCATCTTAGGACATTATTGTGGTTTGTTTGGATTTAGAAAAGACTTTGGACTTTCCTTAAGTCAGTGGAAAATTTTAATAGGTCTTGCCGTGGGAACATGAGCAATTGTCTTTTCACAATCTTCACAAACATGAAAAGTCATATTAATCAGAGATGGATCCAGAGGTGGTGGGTGGTGGTGTGGTGGGAGTGGATGGGGGGATGCCCCCAACCAACCAGGTAAAATAGTAGGGTTGTGAAAACACATACATGTAAGCTTAAAAAAATATTAATCTTTTAACGTAAAATTTGTCAGTTGACCGTCTAGGTCGAAGTTAGGGTCCATATATATAAAATTTTCAAATTTAAAATTTTCTTCTGGGTCCGCCCCTGATATTTATCACAATTAGTGAACCATTTTCAGTGTGTCGATATTCACTATAACACAATATTCGTCGTTTTGCGCGGCACGCCTTTAGCATTTAGCATCACAGTATAATTACAAGGAATCCTTTAAAGCAAAGCTTGAAATGCGATGCAAATTTTGCAACAACACTTAAAGACTGCAACGCAGGCTGGCGCTTCCCAACGGTCACCCATCTTTATACCGGCCACGGTAACCATTACTTAACCGCGCAAATCCGGAAGCCGCTTAAACCACGTCGCCAAAGAGTCAAGCCAGCAGCGAGGCTGGTTTGAAGCGCTTATATTTCTACCTCTGCGGTCGTTATCACACATTCAGGAATTTATTGATCATTTGTTACACGCATGCAATTTATTGAAATCGCCGTTTCTCGAATAAGGACACGAATAAGGACCGGTCCCGCAACTAAAAACAACATCGCAGTGGAAATAGTGTAACTGTTAATTATGATAATATGACACACTTATCAAGCGAGGCATTTAAATTTGGGTCCTCTTTTAGCAAACCTTTTAAAGTGCCAAACACTTTTCTTTGTTTCGAGGGGAAAAAATACTACTTCTGAAATTTTATTACTATCATTCTGTGTAGAATATATCTTCCGCGGAAAAATGTTTACTTTTAGTGATATTTTAAGTGAATGACTAAATAAAAAATTTATATAACAACTATTCCCTATTTTCGAAATGAAAGAAATGTTTTTGTTTAGTTTATACACTATTTAAATGACTGTAATTTAACTTTTTTTATTGACACCATATTTTTGCTGCTTTATTTCGCAACCATCTTATTTCCATTTTATTATAACTATGTAGATGTCTTAATAATATTAATAATTAATTATTTATTCGGTTTTCATCACATTCATTTTTACCTTTGTATTATACACGAAACGATATACTCAAACCATAGTATATACATATATATTTAAATGACATTAGATATACCATTATTTACTGTAATCCCTAATTTCTTATTTATGACCCCCCTACAACCCTTCCAAACAATAACAACATCAACAAACAAACAGAACAAAACAACAACAACAAACAAACAAAACAAAACACACACAAGGAAAACAGAATACAACAACATACAAACAACATTTAAGTGTAAAAATGTACTCCATTATTTTAGAGTCACTGAAAGATGCATGAATATATAATAACATGAATATAGTAATAACTTAATGAGCGGCACTAAATTGTATAAACAATGGTTAAGGTTAACAAATGGTTATTTTTAACTGGTTAACTTTAACTTCCTTGGTTATTTTACCAAAGTGGTTATCTATTTGTATAAAGGCGGTTAAATGTTTTGTTACTTAACCAAACCAAACCTTTAACCAAAAGTTAAATTAGCCAAAGTATTCCCCAATGCGTCATTCTAACTGGTTTTGCTAAATGAGCGGCCATTTTTATTTTTGGTGATAACTTTTACAGATCACTGGGAGAATGGTTAAAATTAACCAAAAAATGGTGAAAATTCGAACCGGTTGAATTGACGAAAACATTTAAACAATAGCTAAGCAGTAAGTTAACCAAAATGTATTAGGTAACCAAATTTTAACCATTGGTTAAAACTTAACCAATGTTTATACAATTGGTCACGGGTGTCCGGTAGAAGACTTGACAGTTCTTACAGGTGAATACTGTCTTGGGACTACTCGTCCATCATAATAGTCACGTGATCCGAGTTTGGTTACATTGAATGGCTAATGGTCGCAGAAAATGCATTTGAACTTATGATTTGATTTATGGTAGAAACGAGTCTAATTAAGTGAATAAATTTCATTTCCCAAAGTTTATTGATTAAAAAGTATGCCGACATTATTGCACTTCTGATCCGTAATTGGTTCATCTATTGAAGGGCACGCTTGGTATTTAAACTATTTTCACATAAGCCGCGTCAAAGATGCGTTACATATAAAAATGATCTTTCTTAAAAAAAAACCCACAACAATAACTGATTATAATTTCTCTCTGTTGCTCCCTTCAGAGTGAGGATAATTGCTGGAATGAACAGAGATTGCTGCAAATATCAAGTTCATTTTAAGTCGGCACTGATTAATAGTGATGGGATGGGATTAGCTGGCATGTTTGCCGATACTGTGCAGCGACATTTCTATCATTATAGCACAGGGGAACTTATGCGTTGCCCAGGGACTGAACACGGCCGGCTCATTACACTGACACCGACGAGTCAGGCGTAATGCTGTCCCATTAGCCCCGAACGTTAGGAGCGAAGCCACTACCAACTTTAAAGTCTTTGGCTTGATCCGGCCGGGGTTTGAACCTGCGACCTCCGATACGCAAGCCGACGCTCTACCACCTGAGCTATTGCGGCCGGTCTGATTAATAGGTTTATTGTAACAAAATAACGACCGCAGTTAAATGAAAAATAATATTTATTTACTACAGCAATCAAAACAATACCACATTCCGTAAAAATCATTTTTGCATGTTATCCTTTCTTCGCTCTTTAATTAATTTCGCTATTAAAATCCGTGTCGCTAGTTTGTTCCATTTCGCACATTCGTCATAATTAGTCACTATTGTTTAATAAAACATTACTATTTGATTTGATACAAATATTTAAATGCCACCCTTTCCTAAAACAACAACAAACAAACAAACATAAATCAAATTACTAAATAAATAAAAACAACAATTCGATTGGTTAAAGGAAGACTATATTTTATTAGTTTTTTTATTTTACAGATGTTAAAATCGCTATTTTTCAGTAGTAAACCGTTTTGTTTTCTTGGATTTTTATAAAGAATTACTTTATGTCTGCGAAATAGTTGTATTTTTATAACATTTTTGTAAATAGTATAGTTTTTCCACATATTTAAGTTAGAATAGTCTTCCGTTGACCTATCGAATTTACGTGTATGCTAACTTGGTATATGAAGTGTTGGTCTAACGATCAAATAATAGAACAATACATTTTAAAACAAAACTTACCGCTTGAAGAATTTCTTTTTCTTTTTTGTTAAAAAATTTCCGTCTCTTAATTCCTTTCAAAACAATACAATCAAGCATGTATATCCTTTCGCTTAAATGACCTTTATACAGCTAAGTTAAACGTAGATGAGTTTCAAAGAATACACGGACTTCAACATAATCAGTTTAAACAAGTTGTCTTTAACAATGTGTGCGCTCCTCCTGTTATTGTCACGGTGTACTTCCTAGTTTCAAGGTTTGGCTATAACGACCGTTATTATTTAATGTTTAGTTTATAAAGAGAACAGAAGTACAAGCACGTTTAAGTATCAAATTGTTATAGACGAGCTGTGAACAAATGTCATTGTTTACAATTACTTTACGATGTAACCTGGCAATATTAAACAGGCACTCAATAGTTTCGTAAACAAATCGTTAAACCTCGTCCATATTCGGTTTCGTGTGAAAAAAAACGCATGGAAATCGCGCTCTTGTATCGGTTCATAGACATAACCGTATACATGTTTACGGCAATATGAAAATATTCATAAGCACCAGTTTAATGTAACCGAATAACAACACTGAACTACCATATGCGTTACATATAGGAGTCTCCCATCACGTGATACTCGTATTTAGGAGACTGACTACGTCACTGCTACGTCACTAATTGATAAAATGTTCTATGACACGTGATATAGTGATAAGTAGAAGATCGTAGTAAATTCTGAAATGTTTTACTGGGTGATGCAATTGATACACTCTTCTAATATTGTAGCTATTATAAATGTTGTGCTAGTATAAATCGGCTAGTTCTTGTCTTACGTCAGACCTGTTAAGACCTTCAAGACTTAAAAGACCATCCGTGATTACGACATGTGTTTTAAAATAACAGAAGCCGGGGAATATTCATTTGGATTACAACAAGTGTATTTTTGGATTTAAAGTGATAATACCGCCACCTTCGTATACTTTTGGGGATTTAAAAAGTAATTTGAACATCAAGAAAGTGGACAGTTTTATTCTGACTTGGATCAACTTGGACTGTATTTGAGATTAAAGTGTTATTGTTCTGTTTAATGAACATTACTCTTGTAGTTATTTGTAAATTTGCTGATCTAGACTTAAAAATTGATGGCAATTAACAACAAATCCGATGATAGGCTAGTCTGTCCTTGATCAGTTCCCATGGTTTACAAATAATAAATCGAGTGGAAGTTTCTAGTGATTTCAGACGACTTTTGATTAGTCTCTAATCCAACTAACATCTTTCGCGCTTTAAAAAATGTGTTAACTTTGTGTATGTATTACAAACAAAAACATTTTTTTCTGACATGGAGTTAGCTCAGAGTTTTGTAAGAACGGGCAGAAATTATTTTCATTATTGAATATATGAAAAATTTCGCTCAGAGGGACACGTGTGGTTCTATTTTAAAGTGTCCCACTTAGCGAGGTGATCCTCTTAGTGAGTTCATACACATTAAATCATTAATACTGCTGCTTATATCTTACTTTTAATATTATATTGTCTTCATATTGTGTACTTATTGTGTTATAGTTTATTTGTTTTAAATTTCCTGGAATTATTTCTTATGAATCGAAATTGCCTTGTTAACTTAACAATAATAAAATAACTTAACTTAACAATAATCCTGCTTTTGATAAACGTAGAACATTCTTGCAGCTGTATTGATTAATATATTGTTCTGCTTGCCATTGTCAACCATGGTAAATACGTTTCATATTACATATGAGGTTTAAATCTCAGTGTAAATTCTAAATAAGTAAATACAAACTCATATGATCTTTTTTCTGTTATGAGTTTACTGTCTTGACTCTATGCTCAAAGCTATGCCTATTGTCTATTTGTAAGTTGATTTAATTGTTTTGTTATACCTATGTATAACGCTTTTTTGTTATTATTATCACGTAACATCTTCAATGTAACGCATTGTAGTGTGTAAATTGTAGTTCTATTTAAATAATGTATTATATTGTTCTTGTATTGTACATATACATTATGCTCTCCAGTATTTGGAGGTAATAAAAGATATCTATCTAGTCATTTTTTCACAAGAATATCATTTAACATACAATCAAAGTAGATTTTCGGTATTTATTACTTGCTGTCATTAAATTGTTCTCAAATGTTTTATGTCTCGTCTTGTCAGTTTATGTTTGTTTCTGTAATAGCAATCTTTCAACATGCGAATAGATGCGTCATCAATTACCGTTCAGACTTCTAGCTACCAATTTCAGATTTTTATTCTCTACACAATGATTTATTGATTTATTGACAAACAATTGCTTCGACAAAAGCAAAACTTATCAATAATATTACTCTTATAATAATGTATTACCTTTCTGGATTTAATCATCAATACTATATCTTTGTCGCCCATTTTGTACTGAATATAAATAAAGTTTAGATCTACAACGCATCACTCGTAATGCCTTAAAACTCGTAATGCCTTAAATATTTTGAACCACTTTCATTCATGAAACAAATGTCAACAAACGGGGTTTACATATGGCACACAAAAATATTAAATTGAACTAAGATCATGATCCGCTTAGTTTACATTGATTTCCCGCGTTTTTGTAGATAAATTATTTGCACAGGAATTTGTTATTATCTATTATTTGTATTGAATGCTAAATTGCTCATTAACCGCTTAGAGCGATTATGAGTTTAATAAAGTTGAGTTGAATGGAGGTGAAAAAGAAATTTAACCTTCAGGTCAGCCCTGAAAGAAAATTTAACTTAAAAGAAAATGTTTCGGGGGACAAACGCGTCTGTCACTCGAACCTCGGTCTTACTACACTTTAGTAAGTGCCCTATACACTTGTACAGATCAGTTAAATGTTAACACTGTCCACCCATAACACTTAAAGGTGGTATCCGATAATTTGGACCAAATTTATTTTCTCAAATAACCAAATAGGTCATTGTTGCCTGAAAAGTTCCTGCAAAATGCGGCTCATTGATGTCCTAACTGTGTGTGAGCAGTCAAGCATAAATCCCCACTCGTCATTGCATACATGTATTTCCTATCTGAGCCACGCTGCAGAGATAGCTATTTTTAAATTTTACAACCATGTGACCCCTTACTTTTGTGATCCAGTTATATAGTCATCCGGGTAATCCACGCTGACGTCGATATCTATTTTTAGCAGAAACCACTCTCGAGTTGTTTTTTTATACGCTTGGAATGAATATACATTTGGAGTGTGTGTTTTTTTCGCTGCTCGTTCTAATTATTCACTAAGTGTTTAAATTCGTATTTTTTAAGACTAAAGTATAAATTTATACAATAGTCAAAAAGTCAGTTCTACCTGGAAAGGTCCTGCAAAATGCTGCTAATTCATGCTCTAGATCTGTGTGAACAGTGAAGCATAAATCTCCACTCATTATTTCAAGCAAGTATTTGTTTCAGTCTAACTGCAGAGAAAACTATTTCTTAACGAAGCTTACCATGCGTATTCAGATTGCGTTCATGCTTATTTATAGAACTGGGAAAATATGATCATTTAGGGTGAGTTTTTTTCGCCATAAGTACTATCTAACAATGTGTTCAAAAATCGTCTTTGTTTAGACTGAATTCTGAGTTTCGAGAAATAATGCCCAAATTTCCCAAAGCAGAGGTTAGATATTGTTACATGTATTTGATATAAATAACTGTCGGATACTACCTTTAAGCATTGACCCATGTGTAATTTGCAAACTATGATAAACAGACGTAAGGGAAACTTAATGAGCGATCACGTGACTTCCGCAAGTCCGATTAGATCTGACTGTAATTACTGTAAATGGGCATCTTACATTCTATTCGCATTGTGGTGAGGAGGTGAGGATTGATTCATCACAGGAATGAATAACACTGTATCTGGTGTCAACCTGCGTTAGATGAGTAATCATAAACATATGATTAAAACAGAGCCTTTATTTTATTGACGTAAACTTCTTGCCAACATAAATAAAATAAGTAATATACTAAACAAAACATTGTAATTAGATTCAGCGGTGTCAGATGGAGGATATTGGATGACAATACAGTTAGTTGTAGATGACAATACACATGTGCGCTAGTGGCAGGGGTGGATCCAAGGGGTGGGGGGATGGTGGGGGTGGGGGTGGTGCACCCCACCCCACGAACCAGGTAAAAAAGTAGAGTTGTGAAAACACATTAATATAAGCTTCTAAGCTTTTAAAATAAATTTTGTCTGTTGACTGCTTAGGCCGTAGCAAGGGTCCCTTACTGTGTATATATCTAGTCTTTACTGCGATAAAGTTGAATGGATCTTGATTCATACCCCCACCAAAATTGTCTGGCTAGTAATGTGGCTTCGGAACTTTGCCTATATTTTATTTAAGTAACAATATCTTATCAAAATTCTAAGGGATTTTGTATGTGATTGCTGAATAAATTGATTCTTAAGTTCAAGTAAAGTCTGTTTGTAACATGACCTAAATTGTTAAACAGTAAAAATCATGGAATATACCGCTTTAAATATCATTTCCAAACGTATAAGGCACGATGAGGATTTTTGACAAAAATAGATATCGACGTCAGAGCTGATTATCTGGATCTTGATTTTTTTTTAAAAGTGGTCACGTGGTTCTCTTGCTTTAAAAATAGCTAAATGTGCAGCGTGGCTTGAATACGTTTTTGTAATGATAAGTGATAGGGAGTTATGCTTTACTTCTCACATGGATGTATTTACTTACTTAGTCCTCTTCGTGCTGGAACCACATAAGGCCTCGACCGAGGATCTCCATCTCTGCCTGTCTGCTGTCCTTTTCTGTAGCATGCCCCACGTCCACGTCCATCCTTATTTTTCATCTCCCGTTCTACAGACCGTCTCCTTTGGTCGACCTCTGCTTCTCTCACATGGATGTAGGGCAACAATAATCAGCATTTCGCGGGAAGTTTTCCGGTAACAATAGTTTGTTTAAATAAGAGAAAAAAAGACCAAACTATCGGATACCATTTTAAGGTATCTATACTGTAGACATCCGTGTGTTTGTTATACACATTGTCTTTACAATTCCTTTCTGAGACCCATCAGCCTTTTGATTCTCGTCCTAAAAATCGTATCAACTTTTAGGGTCGCTCATTGACAAAGCAACCCTAACTATCAATATTAGGCTACCAGTCTTAAAAGATACTCCATATACTTATATCAACACTCTTGTAAGAGAGTCAAGCTATTAACATCACATTGCTCATACAATATTTCAGCTTTTAATATCACCACCCTTTTTAAACACTCCAGATATTAATATCACCTTTTTTGAAGTCATTAATACCATTTTAAAAAAAGGATGATAGCTACTAATATCGCCACCCTTTAGATACAGTCCAGCAATTAATATCAATATTTTTAGAGGATCACTTATTAATGAGAAAGAGATTCCTGCTCCCGCTATTATTGTTACTGTAATTTATAGGGATTTTAGGCATGCAAATTGCCATTCTTTAAAGAGACTACGTCTTTTAATATAAACTTTCTTTAGAGACTCCCGCAATTAATATCAACATTCTTCAAAGAGACCGCAGCTATTGAAATCAACATTCTTAAAAGAGACCGCAGCTATTAAAATCAACATTCTTAAAAGAGACCGCAGCTATTAAAATCAACATTCCTAAAAGAGAATCCAGCTGTTAATATTAACATTCTTTAGAGAGACCCCAGCTTTTAATATCAACATTCTTCAAAGAGACCCCAGCTATGAATATCATCATTCTTCAGAGAGACCGCAGCTATGAATATCATCATTCTTCAGAGAGACCGCAGCTATGAATATCATCATTCTTCAGAGAGACCGCAGCTATAAATATCATCATTCTTCAGAGAGACCGCAGCTATAAATATCATCATTCTTCAGAGAGACCGCAGCTATAAATATCATCATTCTTCAAAGAGACCCCAGCTATAAATATCATCATTCTTCAGAGAGACCGCAGCTATAAATATCAACATTCTTCAAAGAGACCCCAGCTATAAATATCATCATTCTTCAGAGAGACCGCAGCTATAAATATCAACATTCTTCAAAGAGACCCCAGCTATGAATATCATCATTCTTCAGAGAGACCCCAGCTATGAATATCATCATTCTTCAGAGAGACCGCAGCTATGAATATCATCATTCTTCAAAGAGACCCCAGCTATGAATATCATCATTCTTCAGAGAGACCGCAGCTATAAATATCATCATTCTTCAGAGAGACCGCAGCTATAAATATCATCATTCTTCAGAGAGACCGCAGCTATAAATATCATCATTCTTCAGAGAGACCGCAGCTATAAATATCATCATTCTTCAGAGAGACCGCAGCTATAAATATCATCATTCTTCAAAGAGACCCCAGCTATGAATATCATCATTCTTCAGAGAGACCGCAGCTATAAATATCATCATTCTTCAGAGAGACCGCAGCTATAAATATCATCATTCTTCAGAGAGACCGCAGCTATAAATATCATCATTCTTCAAAGAGACCCCAGCTATGAATATCAACATTCTTCAGAGAGACCGCAGCTATAAATATCAACATTCTCCAGAGAGTCACCAGCTAAAAATAATAATAATATAATTCAATGAGACCGCATCTATTAATATTAATATTCTTCAAAGAGACCCCAGCTATTAATATTAACATTATCCAAAGAGACCCCAGCTATTAATATTATTCAAAGAGACCCCAGCTATTAATATTAACATTCTTTAAAGAGACTCAAGCTATTAATATCAATATTATTTAAAGAGACCGCAGCTATTGCCCTTCTTTAAAGAGACCCCATATTGAAATATTAAATTCTTAAAAAAGACTACAGCTCTTGATATCAGCATTCTTCAGGGAGACTCCCGCTGTAAATATCACCCTTCTTTAAAGAGACCACAGCTAAACATCCCTTAACAAACCGCATTTTTTATCATAATCTTTAAAGAGACTCTATCTTTAATATCACACACAAACAGACCCCAACAATAAATTCTAAATAAATTCTTAAAATTTTCGCCATTAATTAACAGTTACCATAATTTAAAAAAAAAATTAAAAGAATTTAGTCAAATATATCCATTAATATCACCCTTCTTTAAAGAGACCCTAGCTATTAATATTAACATTCCTTAAAGAGAACTCAACTGTTTAATTTTAGTATTCTTTAAAAAAAAACCTTTAAAAACTTGGAAGATTGACCGAATATGACCGCGTCGATTCAAACCAAATTCAGTTTGAGCATCTTCGTGCATGAATTTTCACGTTTTAAGTGCATAACGGTCAGTCAAAATAGATCTGACGTAAGATATGTAAGAAAAATGCTTTGGAAAGAAGAAATAACGAATACAATACATTTTTTATAAAATATAATTACTCGAATACCTTGTTAAAATGGCACAACACAAATAAAACAGATAAAGTAACATATAGATTTATATGTTTAAGGTTGACATATACACAATTGTGAAATAAATTAGTTACTATTTACAAAAGTTGTATATAAATTATTATTCAATGAAATAGAAACCAAACAAATAAAAATTATGAAAACATCAGGTACATAAAATAATCCGACAATTTTATTGTTGAGTTGCACCCAAATTATGAAACAGACACTTAACATATTTAAAACGTTTCGAAAATTGTTTCCCTACAAGGATACGACTCAGCGTCAGTTTGCTATGTAAGTGCACCTACAGACTGTCATAGTTATGTCCTCCAATGAGGGCTTTAATTAGACGGTCTGGGTAGAACCACACACGTACCGTGGATCAGCTGTCAAACACTTTATGTATGACACACCTGGTCCTGCTTGAAAACTTGGTAAAAAGTTTGTATATATTTATATTTATAATTGCTCAAGTTTATCGAAATAATAACTTGCAATGTTGATAAAAAATAAAATATCATTTTGTTGCCACTAAACATTTTATAACAAACAAATTGACATAGCGCGCATCTATTATCAAATAATGTATAATTCAAAGTTAAGAAACAAACGGTAAAACACTGGCCATTATGAAGCATGAGATAAATATCTAAATGGAAAAATGAAATATGAGCCATATATATCATAACATGATTGTTGTCAATCAAATGTGATTGGTCAGAAAATGGTACTAGATTCAAACTGACCAATCAGATATGTGGAGAACATCTAGAAATCTCGTAATCAAACACCGAGGTAAAACTCCTGGGAAACTGATGAAAATAGATAGTGGTCAATGTATAAGCAATGACCGTACATACAAACATAAGAATGAAACCTATCACAAATGTTAGGTTTGTGTATTTTTCGGTTTAGTTAATCTATCAAAACTTTTTTAGTCATACCCAGTCGGTGGTTTCTTAAACATTCAAAATATAATAAATAGTAAAAATAATATATAGTGCGGCCCTTACGCTAAAAGCATGACTTGTAAACCAAACGTAACACCGGAGACGCGATAGCCAAGTGGAAGTCGCCGACTTGTAACTATTATGACAGCCCAACCTCTTACGACGCGGATTCGTGTCCCGGCAGGGGCGAAGATGCGGTGTAAAGATGGTTTTATCCAGACTAAAGTCTGGGGCTATCCTCAACCAAAATAGCGTCGCTCTAATGAATATAATGGTGTTGCGATGGGTTTTTTTAAAAAAGAGAACAATTGAAAAGAGAAAGCCACACCTAGACACGTCAACCTGACACCAGACCGACCAGTCGCGGAACTACCCTGGGAATCTGAGAGTACTCCAGTGAGTTCAACCAGTATCGTTTTGAAAGGAACTAGAAATGGTCATCTTTAGACCCATTGATGATCAAGACTATAAACTATCGATTACCTGATACCAGTGCAGTCTGAAAATGTGTCCACCTGAGTCAATCCATTAACCTTTCACAAGCCAGGTAAGACCACTATCCAATTTTAAATACCTTTAAGACTGCGTAATGTTAGGGCCTAGCCATGAAACCGAACCCTTTGATACCTTCAATCGATGGTCTATATGCTGTCTTCTAGGACCCGACTTTTACATAAATGAAAAGAACAGAAGTCTTTATTCGTTTCTATTGCAGCTTCATCACTGATGTTTTTTACTTAATCATTTATAGGTGTAAGCTTTGTTTTAAAATTAAAAAAACCATCAACAAATAGGCGATGTGTACAACATAACATCATAATTATGTTATACTTTGGTACAAGTTCGTAGGAAGCATTTGCACTACTAGGGCTGATGACGTATAATGACGTAGGAAACTTATATAAAAAACAGTATTTGACACATTTAATGAATATGAATGACCTTGATCATTAAAGTATAATACATAAGACAATAATGAAATAAATCAAATGATGTAAAGTTTCTAATCATCATAAAAAATACAGAAACAATGATATGGGAATTAAAATGATATGCATTTGCCTTGAAATAAATATGATTAAAATCGAGAAACAATCGCCATTTTTGTAGACTACAATAGAGAAAAATTACTGAACAGGTAAAAATCATCTAAAAATCAAGTGGAATAAAAAAAAAAGTGATGAAAGTGTACACATAATAATAAAATAAAAAATGGAATTCTAATGAGCATTATTATAAAATAATTTATTTTCAGAAAAGGAAAGAATCACCGGTTTGATTTTATCTGAGTATTTTACTGATTATCAAATTTCGTATTTCAACCAACTGTTCATAGGAACATTAAACCTACACGTGCTATTTGAGTTTGTTTCATGTGTCCATTTATATACATTTATAAAATAAATGCAAACTAGCATAATATGTCGATGATGTATTCCATATTTTGAATTAAAAGAAATTTAGTTGCTTTCACCGTTGTAGGTTGGTATTTGTGTTAATTAAAAAACACAACAACAAAGTAATTTATTCTCACGTGCACAATATTTTTGTATAGTCATTATCATGCTCATATAAAGTTTTTAATGACTTATTTCATTCGACAAAAGTGAGACACTAGCATTACGAAAGTAACATACTAATACCGACATAAACATTATACAATTTAACCAGTTAGAGTACAGTGCAATTATAAAATAAACTCTCGACGTCAAAGGCCACATAGTTATTCTGCATGACGAACAAAATTAAAACAAGATTTAAAAAAAAAGACATTTTTAAAAAAAGTAATTTATTATTACAATAACGTCTTAGAAATGTTTATAATTTTAAATAAACGTTATTAAATCGTATGAAACTTCCTTCTCATTGGCAGTTAACTCGATGTTCACAAGCATGATCTTTACTATGGTCACGTGTTTTAAAGACACCAGTGGCTTCAAAAAGTAGTAAAATGTATTCGTGAGCCATTTTCAAATCTGTTATTCTTTAATGTGTATTTTAGTCTTATCATGATAAAAATGATTAAAAGTGAACATCGATGTTTTAAAATTAAACAATATATATATATATAATGATGCAAGCTGTAATTTGATTGTTTTTGTATCGTTAAGCCCTATTTTTGTAAACAACACAAATAGTAAACATGTATATTGAGAGATATAATGAATAATGAATGAGGAATTGTACTTTAAGTGATGACAGTATATAAGAACAATAGAGGCTTGTTAAAGGTGAATACAACATACAGGAAATGTAAATAAATCTTCAATGCATGAACTTTACTCACAAATATTTAAAATAGTACAATGAAAGGAGACGCTTTCATAAATTATGAAATTATATAAAAAAAGATTAAACCCCCCCCCACACACACACACAAAATCAGTGGTGTATTCAAATTAGAGTTAAATGAATTATGTCAAATACGAAACGAAGATCTTATTCAAATTGTGTCTACGTAGATCTAGATGTGCCAGTACCCTCAGCCTGTCCAGGGACAATATCTGTTGCTGATGAGTCTTTTACAATATGTTGTATCAACTTTGCATCCAGTTTGTTAGGAAATATCTGGAACTGTGCAATGCTTAGTAATAAATGTAGTAATAAATTGGGGAAAGGTAAAAGTTTGCGTGTACTAGATTTCCTTTAATCATACACTATATTTCAAAACGCGTGACCAGGGCGAGTGTGAAGGTATGTAAATGTACAACCAGAAAATTTGTACCATAAGCGTCAAATTCTCTGTAAAAAAAAGATTTATTTAAATATTTAATAAGAAACATGTCATTAAATAATTAATAAAAGGCATGTCATAAAAATGAATATAGCAGAATGGAGGTGTTTATTGTATGCGGTGAAATAGCTATGAAGATCACAAAACAAAACTACAATGTAACAATGTGTTTAGGTTTGAACGATGTTCGATCTGAGGTGAGGTGAATTTGCTGTGAAACAAGATGGGATATGTAAAACTACAAATCTAACTACGATCTTATCTTGTCCCAGATCAATAATCACCATGTTTTAATTACCGTAAAATAATAAAACAACAACCCACAAGAACACATAACTGAATGGAATAAAAACGAAAATAAAGAACGAGATGTGGAAAACAACAACAAAATAGCATAAATTAAACAAATATACCATTCTACCAAATATAATCAAATGTATACACTAAAACAAATAATTTATTCATTACAAATCAGTTAAAACCTAAATAGTTAAAACGTCAATATCACAGTGTTCCCTTAATTGAGGTCATCTTGATGGACAGGCCGATGGTTTAATGCACGTGTTTCCGTGTAGCACAAGTCCCGTGCGACACTGACAGGCCCGGACACATGGTTTGAGACAGGGTTCGATCTTGTTGTAGTTATCACACGTCTTTGGACAAGGTGTGGCACATTTCTTGAACTTGGCACCTGTCGGACATCGACTAGACGCTAAATAAAAGACAAATAAACAGATAAGTAATGACAACGCTGCAAGCACTGAAGTCAGACTCATAAAGAATCTACGTGGGTTTTTTTAGAGTTTTTTTTTTAAAACTAACTTCTTTAAATTTGGACAAATCCTAAAAAATTCTTAGATTAATTGGCTTTACTAATGAAATTTAAGATATAATGTCATATCTAAGGAAATATTTCAAAACTTTAAGAAAATTTCTTAGTTAAAGTCAATATAAATAACTAGGATTCCGTACAAATACAATTCGCGGGTTATTCACTGCTTTGGGAAAGTGGTCATATTTTAAGAGAACGAAAACCGGCTTAGAATTGTCATGCATAGTTTTTGTGTTTGATAAACCGTCCCTTTTTTAAAGTATAAAACTCCGCGTAGTAGGCGTAGTAGACATGCAGT
This sequence comes from Sinonovacula constricta, assembly GCA_007844125.1. Taxonomy (NCBI): domain Eukaryota; kingdom Metazoa; phylum Mollusca; class Bivalvia; order Cardiida; family Solecurtidae; genus Sinonovacula; species Sinonovacula constricta. Next base: position 1,705,570 of record CM017572.1, read on the forward strand.
AAGAAGAATGTAAAGGGTCGAGAACCAAGACCGAGAGATGTGGTCCCCATCGCCCTATCTTCTGGTTACATAACACATACCACGTTCCACATGATGCTCTATTCCTACGCGCTTGAAATACTGGTTTCTGTATAAAGTAGTTAATTTTGTAAAGCATGTTAGATTCATATTTAGATCTAGTTTAAACAGGCTAAACTTGCAATAGCGACCATTTTATATGCTTGTGCTGCTACGGGATTATTACTGTGTAACTCTCTCCTTTCACACCCTTTAATTAAAAACAACTACAACAACAAACAAACGTGGATCTATTTCTTGTCGCACAAGGAGTAGTTGAACTTTTTTTGGTGGGCTGCTTATCCAGAAAAGTAAAATAACTCAGTGCTAATACAGTGAATACAAAAAGTAAAATAAAAATTATTAAAGACAGGCTTGATAGATGTTTGATCCGTTACACTATGATCACACGTATCCATCTATTATTGTGTAAAGCTTCATAAAGACGGGCTGGTTACTTTTAAGAATTTACACTGTACGGACAGGCGGAGGAAAAGACAATCGAAAAGACGTATTAACAAACGGACATACAGTGAGGCAATTGGGGGTGTTTCCTTACTGTACGTCCGTTTGTTAATAAGTCTTTTCGATTGTCTTTTCCTCCGCATTGAATGCTTACAACATATCAAAATCAATTAAGGTTGTTAATTATCACTTTTATTCACAATACATGGATATGATTGCGAAATACCACCTAATTATGATGCTTTTCTTTAAAATAGTTTAAAGTGTATCTCAATACATGTATGATCAGCATGTATTTATAGATCCTAGGTTAACCCAGTCAACAAATAAACCTTTAGCTGTGCATATTTCTACTGAAGATAAGAGCATTTATAGTGTAGGCTTTGCAAAGACGTAAAATTGCAAATGCATACGCAAAAGGGTTTAATCGTCGGAATGTTTAGTTTTTATTTCCACAAAAGTACCCCAAGCTCAGTTTAAGTCTTGTGACTACTTACATGTTCCATATAACGTTTACTTAGCATCATCAATGCACAAAATATGTCTAGTAAAAAAGTCCGAGATAAAAACTTAACTTATAATGTTATTTGCCGAAAAGAAATGTTAAGAAATGTTTGCAAAGATAAATAAATAGGAGTCTAACATATTTATATTAATAAGATGCGCGTGTTATTTCAGCCTGTTTTATCATGACGTTTTGAATAGAAATATGTATGTAGGGAATAAAGATAAAAGAACAAGCCGACAAGACGCTTATATATGACTGAACACATTATGTTCAACCTTGAAATATGACTAATTTTTATTTGTTATTTTGTTAGTTTGGTCTGGACATTGAGATTTATACACTTACCAGAACAAGGGGCTATTGGTTCCCAGTTTATATGAATACCCTCTTGTGCGCATGCGCGAGCGTAGGCCCGGAATGATTCACATTCGCAACGTTTCGTCTCCGGACATTCACACGTGTCCGTAACACAGGAACTGCGAGGAAAAGCACAGACTTTAGTAAGAACAATCATGATCATCTAAGGAATATAATTAACTTATTTTTTAATATGTGACAAAACTAATTAGGTAGCATATCATTATACGAGTTTGTCTACGATAAATGAGTTAAAATTCTGATTCAGCAAATTTAAGCATAACAAATTAAAAACCTTTCTATGAATTACAAATGTATATGCGATAAGACAAGAAGTGTTCTCATAGTCACTCTAAAGTATTTTCTTTGACAGATTTTGGTGGGTTTTCCTTAATTTAAACATATCTATTTCTTTGAGTTGACATTTCAACGTGTTATTACTCTTTTGTAAAAAAAAACAAGATGCAAAAAATAATATTAACAAAATATAATTACCTATAATATGAACGGACGTCCACTTTACGTCTACATGTATGAAAGACTGAACCTAATATAAAACTGCACTCTTTCTTTGCGCGGAGGTGCGCTTCTGTGTTGTTTGCGCACTGAGATTCTGAAGTCACTTCCGGATTGATGACGCATGCGCTGCGCGAGCCATAACGCCAAGTTTCTCCAAACTCTTCACCAGTGAAGTATTGTCGCCCATCTTTACCAGTCAAATCGTCGAACCCTAGCCCGTTAAAGTTTCCACACAACCCGCACATCTTCCGCTTATATTTACTTGAGACAGATACCTCCACAAAACTATCACCGTCCCACGAGACTGTTAGATCACGTGACCAGTTCAACACTACCATGTTATCTACACGCTGGATGGAAAAAGTTGTGATATCATTATGAGTGTATGGTAACTTTACTGGCTTTCTGTTCACTTTTACCCGCAGGTTTTGATGAAAGTTTATCCGAACGTTTTCTAAATATATAACCAACATCCGTGTCCAAGTAAAACTACTCGACGTCCTCGCGTCGTTTCGTACCCGGATAGAAAATGATTTTTTAAAACACTCCTCAGTAAGAATGTACTTGCAGGGTCCCTGGAAGTTATACATCCTGCCATCGAATGTTCGGTAGTGAGGATCCCCGTACACTGTACACGTGGCTCGTGCTGAAAATGTGAAAAAGAACAATGATAAATTGTTCACCTTATAATAAATTATATGTAAATACATAATATTAAATAATATTATTCAGGGACCGTCCATCATGGGCCAATGGACCCACTTTTTCTGGTATAGGATTACCCAAGACTAATATCTGAAAGTAACGATCGGCGGGCAACAGATTATCTGAAATACCTCCCTACAAGGATTTTTCTCATTGTCCGAAACTTGAACCAACGGCTCTCAGAATCAAATCTTAAATTAGAAAAGCAACACACACGCATATATATATATATATATATAAACATATATGTACACACACACACACACACACACACACACACATGCAAATACATATGAGGCGCTAACCAGGTCCTTCTGCCATCGGCAAAATGATGCTAGTCGAGTAATCAATCAACATCAGCATATCAAATCACAGTTTCGTACCCATGGCAAAAAATAAAAATAAAATAAATAATAAAAATAAATAAAAAATATTTTAAATAAGATAAACCACACGTACTTTCTACACATCTTGGACAGCACTGGGTATCATCGAACTGCAACGTGGAGCCGTGAGGACACCAGAGGGCGTTGTTGCATTGCTGGGTCCGGCAATGTGTGACACCGTCAGTACAGTCGCACTTGGTACACAGGTCAGGAGTCCATTCCGCCTTGTCCTTTATAATAAATGATCGAATAAATCATTTAAAATGAGCAACTTTTCTTTCTCTATGATTTCTCCTGTGTTTTTTTCCAATTTCTATCCTTTTCTGCTCTTCAATTTACTGTAACTGGACTCTTTTCACTAGTTTTACCAACGTGAAAACCTTAAACAATAGCCATGCATTTATCATTTAACAGCTATAATACATTATCTGTTATTTCGCCAAAAGCTCGAAAAAATATTTCTCCTCCCCAACGGGATAAATTAGGTCCATCTCTGCTACCACGCGACTTCCCCTTTGTTTTATAAGGAAGCATTATGTTAAACTTACAATTATTAAGATTAAACAATAACTATATGGGCATCATTTAAAGGTTAATTTCCTGTCACTTACAGCATATGACACCCCTTGGTAGTCGCATTGTTTCTTTTCTGGGCATTTCCGGCAACACGAGTCCTCGACCGGAAGTTGTAATTCTGCGGGACAGGACAAGTGGGGACACACTTCTCGGTCACACACGGATGTGCCGTTCTGAAATAGTTCTTAAATTTTAGTTTTTACGTCTCTTTTGCCACTTGATTTGGAAACAGAATACAACAAATTATATTCGAATTTTGTTTATCAACAAGGTGAAAAGAAAGTCTGATTTAATATTTATCCTACCTGACACTGACAGGAGGTACATTCGTCTGCTCTAAAGTTCCAGTCATTACTGTAGATCTTCTTCTGGTAGTAGCACCGACCGCCCGGTAGGTTGTAAATCCGTCTCTCACCTGAACAATAATAAAATCAGGAATTTTAAACAAAACACAGTAAAAAAATGTAGAGCCAAACAAGAAGTAAAATTCGCACACTATTAAACTTATCAGTATTAAATCATTCCCATTATAGGCCGCATTTCGTGTGTGCCAAACAAGGTCAACACACCGTTTATGAGACCAAGCTTTTCCGAAGAAAATATAAACAAACTTATTAAAATAAAAAATATAATACAGTTTGAACGCAGGATTAATTGTTTACACATAGGGAATGACTGTCTGGTTGATTTGGTTGACGTATTGATATTAATATTAAATGATTACTAATATAAATGACTGATCAGATCGTATTGCTTGCTAGCTAGCTTGCTTACTTGACTAATTTATTGACCTACCTGTACATCTTGGACAGCAGACACCTGGATCTGAGACGATGTAGCTGGCAGGACAATTAAGCACGGGACAAGATGGCATCTCGCATGTAACGCTGCCCGCCTGGAAAAGGTTGTTATTGCTTAAAATATGTTTCTTTTTGAAACATTGAGACTTCTCAACAACCGTGTTAACGTGATGACAGCAGATTAATCATATATCTTCACATGCTTTAAATTTATTTTTATTTTTTTTTTTTCCCCTAGTAAGTAATTAAGTAAAGAACCGAAAATGGGATTAAGGTGTTTACAAGAACATTATAACACTGTCTATTTAAATAATTTATATCATCACCACTTCGGTTATCTTCATGTAAAAAGAAGTAGCAAAACTATAGTGTAAAGCGAAGGTAAAGGGAAATAAATCTACAATACACGCAGGTTTTTGCTTAACGTAGTTATGCCCCTTGGATTAAAATTATGAAAGTTCACTTCAAAAATACCTTGCAGGTGCACTGGACGCAGTTATCGGAGGTCAGATTGAACTTATCACCATCTTTGAAATTCCGTCCATCAAATTCGCAACCTGCACGAAATGGGAAAAATGTAGGAGTTGTACAGGCATTTAAAAGCAGCATACGACGACGACGACAACAACAACAAACCCACTAGAAAAACCGTAATGATTATAAAGTTGCAGAAACGTGAAATACAGTACATATAACTACTGAATGCTGGTATAAAACAACATGACACAGACACCCAGTGGGCGAACGAGCAGCATATGGCTACTTGGGTTCGACTCCCAGTCGTGCTAGAAGTAAGACCCCTTGTGCGTCATTGGATCTACCCAGTTTGGGGTCTTCCCCCCTCATATGTATGAGGCACGAAAATGCATGAATAAAACAGCAAGTAGATACACAAATTTGACTAAGAGTTGCACATGCGTTTAAACAGCTGCATAACAGTACAATAAACTATAAAGTTGATGTTAAATTTGCAAGAAAGCCTCTTTAAGTTCTACATCCGTCAATTCGTTAATTTAGCACATTGTACTCTGTGTCTATTTTACGAATTTTTCTTAAATAAAATATAGATAAACCTCATTTCCTTTACCGCAAAACATAAACGCATTGTATTCTATAACTCCTTTCTGTTCTTTCTACCATAAATTCGAATAAACCCCTCTTTTGTTATATTTTGATAACCCAAAATACGAAACGTAATTACTCCTTAATTCAAATAAAACGTTTTCATCTGCCCTATAAAAACTCAATTCAAATGCATGTCTTTACCAATTTAAAGATACTTAAGCCATGTTGAACAAGCTTTTGATATTTACCGCCTGTGTTTCTTTGTCATATTGGATAGTCCATTAAGAAACAATTTTAAACATTCTTTCATTGAATGCCTGTATTTTGTCTCCTGGAAAAGTCGTGTGCAGTCCCCGCTATTGAGAATACCGGTAAGTCATCAAACAGTGTTATTACAGCAAGCGCGACAAATGGATTTCCTTTTTTTTCGAGTGGAATATAAAGCGTTGTATTGTTGTACATGCAATTTGGTCTTTATCTAGTCTTCATCGGGTATTTACATACAAAATAGAACATTAAAAAATAAATGTATTTTTTTTTTCTGGCATGAACATATGATTGGGGGTTTGCTCATATCCACGTTTTAATGTGGTATCCGACAGTTTGGGCCAATATTTTTCCTAAAAAAAACAACACGAAAACAAACAAGTAAATTATTATTACCGGAAAAGAGCCACGAAAAGCTGTCTATTTATGTTCTACGTATGTAAAAAATGTGTCATTACAAACATGTATTTCCTATCCGAGCCACGCTGCACAATTGGATATTTTTAAGCTAAAAAAACCACGTGACCACATTATAAAATTATTTGGGAAATTCGCTGTGACAACAATATCAACAATAAGCAGAAATTCCCATCATGTTTATTTAAAGATTTTGAAAGAATGAAAATTTAGAGACATTTTTTTCACGATTTGTACTGCCTAATAATAGAGGGAGTTTTCAAATTGTGTTTATTTAGACATAAGCATGAATTAAAGCAAAGTTATATCAGAATTTTCCTAAACATATGTTAGGTTTTGTTGAGAGTATGATATAGGCAAAAGGTCGAATATCATCTTTAAAGGATGACTGAATATTAACAACATTGTTTCGTGGTTTTGTGTCACACATGTACTATCTTGACGACTGTGGCACATGGAGTCAGATATATTTGTCATGCCGTCAAGAAACATATTACTGAAATTGATATTAACAATAATGAAATAACGTAAAACAATGTCAAATGGCGCTTCAAAAACCTTTACGATATTTGAGAAATACCCGGTAAATAAATAAAACACATACGTCACATTGAACTTTAAATGCTATGAACTACCAAGATGAAAACACCTTTTCCGTGAGGAATGTAAAAGGAGGCCAACTAAACACATGGTCGGGTGTATGAGCCCGGGACCCTCCGATTGAGAGTGCAAGGATTTAGACAGAAGTCTATCGTGTAGGTCCAGGTCTGTCAGCTCCTGCAGTGAGCTTTCAGGTCAGAATTAGCATTATTTATTGTAGAGTCTATAGTAATATGGAGTGTTACTTCTGAGTATGTGAGCTCCCATGCTCGAGCGGCTAGGGTCTCTGACTTAGGTTCGAGTCCCGGTCATGGCGAGAACTTTTATGTGGGGAGATTTGTCATCTAGCATGTGGTGCGCCGGAGGTTCAATCTCCACTAATAATTAGCTGGGCGTCACTAATATGACCATAATTGTGTCGGTGCGATGTAATACAAACAAAACAAACATTTGCATGTGGTTGGTCGCAAAAAAAACTTAAGGCATATTATATTGGTGCTTTAACATGATTTGTATTGCTGATTCATGAATGTAGCATTATGTGAATTGCTGATTTATGAATGTAGCATGACGTGAATTGCTGATGTTTG
>CM017572.1:2352981-2362981 GCA_007844125.1 Sinonovacula constricta
TATTTGTCGTCTTTCTTAAATTTGTATACAAAACTGAATATGGAAATAAATGGCATTAATTTGATATTGTTATAAATGATACTTGGGTGTTTCCTTTATAAACTGTGAGATTCTGTTAGCTAAGAAAACTATTTAAACATTTTTACAAATTGTCGAAAAAAGTTTACCAACCTATAAAAGCAAACATTACACTCCATCTGAACATTCTGAATTGTAAACTTGCTCACAAACAAGTCATGTGGCGCCTGTGGCGTAGTGGCGGAGTCGCCGATTTGAAACTCCTCTGACTGCTTAGCCTCTCACATCGTGGGTTCGAGTCCCGTTCGGGGCGAAGGACTTAATGTGAGAAGGTCTTCCAGCTGACTTGCGGTTCGCCGGTGGTTCTACCTAGACATGTGTCTGGAGGTCTACCTCCACCAAAAAGCTGGACGTTGCTTTAATGATCATAAATGGTCGCTACAGTGTATTTCAAAAACTAAAACAAACAAACAAACAAACAAATCCCCAAACCATCAAAACTTGCGGAAACTGATAAATATTTGATATTCCGTTCACGTCGTCTGGTATAATATTTCGAGACGATGGTGAAGATAAACTAATACTTGATGTTACCATTTCGACGATGGTGACAGGTAATAATAAAATAATAAAATAATAAAATAGACTAGTGACCGCAAAAAACACACGCTTGATAAGATTTTCATCCGGGTCGAAATGAGAAATTAACCGCATTTTGAAATACTGAGATTTTCTATGAGGATCACCATCAGTACTTTAATTTGATCCAGCAGTTGTCAGTTGCACAAAGATATGCATATTAAATATCTAAAATAATGGGCGAGACATTTCAAGATCATTGAAACAGCAACAACAACAACAACAACAACAACAAAAGTTACCGCCTGCGGACGGCCAGTCAGCAAATGAAAAACATTACGAAAGACTCAAAACTTAATGGTTTTATCTTCGGCGCCGTATGACCTATTAAGTGTCGGTGTGCCGTAAAACCCAAATAATTCAATAAATAATGGGTTTATCAAAGGCAAACAATGTAGATAAAATATTCCGTGAAACAAAGCCAACTTACAGTTTATAACCGAAATGGATGCAAAGCAATGAACAAAGAAACCCATTCACAAATAATAACAGTAAATAAAAGTAATATTTTAAATCTAGTGACGGCTTGCCTGATCCTTGGCCATGTAGATGGTCCTCAGTCCTAGTAACTGTTTGATTTGCTCTATTTTATGTAATGCCTCGTCCATTTAACTAGCACGATGATTTCTTGTGTGAATTTGTAATGTTTATCATATGTTAACGTACTTATAGGGCCTTGTTTTTGTATTAATTTGTTTCGTTTTGTTTTGTTGGGTGTATCGTCCCACCAACAGTATTTCAGTTATCTGGAGATATAGTGCTGCCTTTACTGTGTACAGCATGCCGTGAACACCTGGCATGATACCACACCCAGTCACATTATCCCGACAGACAACCAGTCGTGGAAATACCCTTAAATCTGCTTGCGCTTTAGCAAGGGAGTCTATACCACTACCATTTTTTACTACTTTGGTATGTCGCGGCCCGGGTTCGAACACATACACATAATGTGATACTTTAATTTCATCTACACATTATGTGATACTTTAGTTCCATCTACACATTCTGTGATAATGTAATTCCATTTACACATTCTGTGATACTGTAATTCCATCCACACATTCTGTGATACTGTAATTCCATCCACACATTCTGTGATACTTTAATTCCATCTACACATTCTGTGATTATTTAATTCCATCTACATATTCTGTGATACTTTAATTTCATCTACACATTCTGTGATACTTTAATTCCATCCACACATTCTATGATACTTTAATTCCATCTACACATTCTATGATACTTTAATTCCATTTACACATTCTGTGATACTGTAATTCCATTTACACATTCTGTGATACTGTAATTCCATTTACACATTCTGTGATACTGTTATTCCATCCACACATTCTGTGATACATTAATTCCATCAACACATTACTTTAATTCCATCTACACATTCTGTGATACTTTAATTCCATCCACACATTCTGTAATACTTTAATTCCATCTACACATTCTGTGATACTTTAATTTCATCTACACATTCTGTGATACTTTAATTCCATCTACACATTCTGTAATACTTTAATTCCATCTACACATTCTGTAATACTTTAATTCCATCTACACATTCTGTGATACTTTAATTCCATCTACACATTCTGCGATATTTCAATTCAATCTACACATTCTGTGATACTTTATTTCCACCTACACATTATGTGATAATAAAATTCAATCAATACATTCTGTGATAATTTAATTCCATCCACTTTTACATTCAAGTGACACGTAAAAACCATTATCTTTTGCTTTTGAAATTTTAAATATATATTGCAATTCTCATTGGACATTATCTTTTTTCGCCATCAGGATCAACATTTCTTGGACACATAATACAGTCTTTCGATTGATCTTTTATTGGTCGGTGTGCTGATCTCTGATATTGGTGAAATAAAAATAAAAGTTTAAAACTGACTGATGCAGCTAAGTTTCTGGCATAAGGGTGCCATTTTATTAATAAATGTATTTTTTTTTCTATATTTATGACATTTAAAAATAACCATTTGGCTATATTCGTCAAAAGTTTGTAGCTTTGATGTCGATTTCTTACCATTGAAATAGAAAGTGAAATCTGACGGAAATAATCGCATTAAATAAATAATGAATTAAATTAAATCAATTATTTTTGATAACGTCATGTGTTGCTTAATCGTGTGTTTTAAAATCTTAAAGAAAAAAAAAAAAAAATAATAATTTAACTTATAACATAATATTTTTATCTATGTTATATAGGAAATGCTTAATATTTTTATCATAATAAAAAAGAGGTACCATAACCTTTTAGTTATATATTTATTTTCTGTGACCATGAACAATTTTGCCCTTTGTCCAGGGCATGAGCAAATAAGCATTTATGCAAATGTTCTCTACAAAAGATAATAAAATATTGTGAACAAGTATTATTTATTGGCTTGAAGGATCGTTTCCAAGATAAGATGTTTGCAGTATACTTTATTTAGTTTTATTGTCTCATTTATGTTTACAGAAAATAAATATATTACCAAATGGTTTTGGTATCTCTCTTTTAATACTGAAATCGATTGATCGTTTAATTGACTTTCTCCTTAATCCGACTAAACTTTTAATCATTTTTTAACATTCTTGCCAAGTCAGTAGGGCAATAGACCTGTATCCTATGATAAGCAAAACTATTTTATTGGCAAATTTCTTCAGCCCTGATATTTCAAAATTAGTCGCCATTGGTACTAAGCTGTATTTGGCGCCAAATTATCTGAGCTGAGATGGAAGTGTTCCGCATCTGTTTTTCCATATTGAGGCAAGGTTGTAGAAGGTTTGTGTTTCTTTGTCTTCGCTTTTCATCCTGTTTGATGGATCGTTTTGTTTTTTGCATTCTTGGATATTTGGTTTCGTTTTTATATCGTTTTTTTCATTGATTTTTGTAGTTCTTCTACCTTTCTCTCTCTTCTAAATACTGTGGGACATGATTTTTCAATGACGTCACTATTTTCGTCATTTCTAAAGAAGGTTAGAGGTTAGAGCTCTGTAAAACCGGTTTAAGCACCCCAGTCGGTCCATATTGCCGACTGACCGTTCCAAGGCGGCAACTGTCGGGTTTGCTCTGTTTGTTAAATGACTCATCACAGATTTGTTTTTACTTTTACAACTGGCTTGCATGTGAATACCTTTGTCCTGTGCCTTTTCACATCTTGACATATGTTGCAATGCTCATAGGACTTTGCCATATATTCTTATTGTCGGAAGTGCTGAACAGGTGTTTTTCGAAGTTGGACATACGATTGTTACCTTACGGGAGATCTATACATGAATGTTTATAGAGCGAAAGGTGAGATTTTGTTGTCTCATGTTGGAAGAGATAATAATTTCATGGGAAAGGTGGTTGATTTATTTGTTTTGTTTCTTTTTTGAAAAAAAACACAACAACCTTGCAGCGACCATTTATGATCATTTTAGCGGTGTCCAGCTGTTTGGTAGCGGAAGACCCCAGACACATGTCCAGATAGAATTTCGGCGCACCGCAATTCAGCTGGAAGACCTTCTCACATTAAGTCCTTCGCCCCGAACGGGACTCGAACCCACACGGTGAGCGTTGCTAAGCAGTCAGAGGAGTTACAAATCGGCGATTCTACCAAAAACGGTACAGACGCCCCGGTTTATATGTATATCCTAAGCATGTAGTTAAGCTATAAAGCAATGTGTGTGTGTGTTGGGGGTGGGGGGGGTGGGGGGGGGGGGTGGAGGGGGGAGAGAAGCCTAAATACTTGATATATTTGTTTCTCCTATATATCCTGAGACATGAAATCTCATCCGCGTTCTTGATTTAATAAGCCCACCCACACAATCAATATTTCTAGCGGTATATAATTTTTAATTGAACTCAATATACAAAATAAGCATTTGCGAAATCTTGCCCAAATATTTTTGCCGTGCAATATAACTTATCAAATCATCAATTGGGCTTCTGAAGAGGTTTGTCCTTTTAAGAGGCATAAAAATTGTTGACAGTTGTTGCCAAACGCTGCAAATTCTGTTATTTGTTTCACTTGTTTACATCTCTTATCTCTCTGTTTATCTTCGTCTTCGTTCAAGCCAAGGACCAATATATTGTCTCTCGCGCAATCCGGGTATTACACAGCCAACTCAAACAATCCGGCTCAGTAGATCGCACTCTGACGCAGTATTCCTTTTATAATATACCTTTAATAAACACTGAACACTTTTTTCTCGACCATAAATACATTTTTCAGTTGGAACTATTTTTACCGCGGATTAATTTCCCGATGTAATTTTTTCCATTACACATCTCGCAGAAATCTGGCATATATTGCGTTAAATCTATTTACACACTTTGTTTCGTAAGTTTGAAGAATAATACCACCAACAAACAATTATTGGTCATATTTAAAGGTAGCAACAGGGGTTTAACAGGAAAACAACTGGAAATAACTGGAAATTACCGATCTGTTCTATTCATAGCAAAAGTAGTCCGTCATATTATGCACTTTCAGTTTACAAAAGCAACAAGTAAAATACAAGGGGTTTTATCAAATTCGGAGAGTGGAATACAACAGTATGTATTCAACAAGAAAATACAAACTAATTTTAAAGACAAACATTCATAGGTATATAATAAATATGGAATACTACGTCAGCGTGCGATCCACTGAGCCGGATTGTTTGAGTTGGCTGTGTAATACCCAGATTGCGCGAGACTTAATTATACGTCTCTTTTTTAAAGGTGCTCAACGACAGTTTGCCTATGTCAAATTCATGTAACAATCCTGTAACAAACCTTTGGGGCATTAGGGCAAACTTTCTGCATAAACTCACACTTTAGTATAAATAATGACGGTTTTGAAAACCATTTTTTACTGTTAGAGCGTACAAATCGTTATAAAAACACTTTAAAAGTTCATTTATTCTAAATCTATAATCACGATAGTGATCTCGGCCAAAAATAGATTTCGACGTCATAGCGAATTACCCGGATGACGATATAACGTATTGACAAAAGTGAGTTGTCGCGTGGTTTTCCTAGTTAAAAATAGCTATCTCTGCATTCGAGGCTCAGATAGGAAATACCTGTTTTCAATGAGAAATGGAGATTTATGTTTCACTGTTCACACTGATCTTGGGCGACAATGATCAGCATTTTGCAAGCTCTTTTCAAGTAACAAAGACATATTTAGCTTTGTGAGAAAAATATTTTGGTCCAAACTGTCGGCGACCACCTGTAATTCACAGCTGTATTACTGCGCCTTTCTTTTTCTTGATAAATATAAATGTAATAAATAAATTACCAACTGTAAAGCCAAGTATCAATTTATCTTTGTTTTTACATCTATGATAATAATGTCGTACAGTGTATAAATGCACTTGTTTACATCCGTTTCATGAAAATTTCTTGTGCACACAATCCAAACATTGGCCATTAAGTCACACTTTAAGCATGTTCAAGTGATCAAATTATCGTTCCTTAAGAAAATATATGGTTAAACGTGATAAAGTGTACAATTAAATACACAAAGCCAGAAACACGCCTTATGTCTATACAATTATGTTTATTCAACCAAACTATGTCGATGTTATTATGCCTATGTCAGTGCCCTAAACAATATTACTTATACCGGCCGCAATAGCTCAGGTGGAAGAGCGTCGGTTTGCGGATCGGGAGGTCGTGGGTTCAAACCCCGGCCTGGTCAAACCAAAGACCTTAAAGTTGGTAGTAGTGGCTTCCCTCCTAACGCTCGGGGCTAAGGGGACAGCATTACTCCTGACTCTTCGGTGTCAGTATAATGGACCGGCCGGGTCCAGCCCCTGGGCAACTCGTATGTGCTCCTGTGCTATAATGATAGAAATGTCGCTGCACAGTATCACAATAATGCCGACAAATCCCAATCCCAATCCCATATAACTTATAAATAAATCCACTTGTTTGTACAGCAATTCCCGCGAGCTTATCTAGAAAGGAGAGGTCTATTTAACAAGGTTTGCACTAATTTTCAACTAACACTGCACTGGACTCTTAAAGGAGGTATCCGACATTGTTTTCTAAAGACAAAAAGCAAACACAAAAGATTACCATCAATTAATTTCTGCAGAGGTGTATACATCGTTTGTTTGCAAAACTTTGTACTCTTTTAGTCTATAGGAATATATTACACAAATTATTGGAGGAATATTATACTGATGTTTATAATCCATTTTGTGAGTCAACAGCTAAGTTTACAATTCATGGTGGTATCCAACAGTTTACCTACATCTAACATATGTCACAATATCTGACCTCTGTTTGGGGTATGTGTGCATATTGTCTGTAGAAAAACATCACACTATCTAAGCTTTGACGATTTTCAACAGTATCTCATTTTTGGGGCAGTTAAACCCGTTAATCCACACTTAAAATGTTAATTATTTTCAAATCTGTAAATAAAAACTATTGGGATTCCTGCTGAAAATAAACAATGACGTCACAGCGGATGACGTGGATGAGCTTAAATTAAAGTGGCCACTTTTTTTTAATTAAAAATTAAATTAAAAAAACAACAACAACAACAACATGTGACCACTTTTATATTAGCTCATCCACGTCATCTGCTGCACAGTTAGCAATTTATAAACCTAGAAAACCACGTGACCACTTATGTTTTAGCTCTTCCACGTCATCCGCTGTGACGTCGATGTCTATTTTTAGCTGGAATTCCAATCGTTCTTATTTTACAGATATTGTTACATATATAAGATGTAGGCAGACTGTGGGACATTACCTTTAAAGCTCTTTGATAAGATGAAAGTGACTAATTGGCCAATTAGTTTGTTTATTGTCATCGAATCATGAATTAGTGCGCTGTTGCCGTAATGGTTGCTGTGTTGTTGTGTTGCTGTGGTAATTTATCTTAAAGGAGACGTCTTTCTTAAATTTTTATAAAAACAGACAGGGGCGTGCCTGCCGTTACGCACTTACGCACGTGCGTACAGTGGCTTCCAGAAATTGAAAAAATAAAAACGCCAAAAAGCGAATAAAAATCGTCGCCTAACCCGGGTTAGGCACTACCTGTAAGATCTAGTGGTTTTCGTCATTCATAATTACAAATGTCTAACTTACACCCATCATTTTTTTGTTTGACTATATACGTATATAGTCTTAATTTTACTACTATTACTTGTTTTCAGGGAAAAAATGTTTTGTATACATTATGAAGCGTTATAAAGACACCTGAAAAAGTATGACGTATTTTCTATTTCAAATGATAGTTATTGGCAATTTTTTTTATGTTTAAAAACGCCCCAGAATGGACATACGGCGTTATGTAGTAATTTTTTTTTCCGGGGGAGCATGCCGGACCCCACTAGCAGGAGTGCGTATTCACAAACGTCGTCTAGGCACGCCTCTGACAGAATATGTAAATAAATGGCATTAATTTGATTTTGTTGTAAATGATAATTGGTTGTATCCTTTATAAACTGTGAGATTCAGTTAATTGAGAAAACTATTTAAACAAGTTTACAAATCGTCGCAAAAAAGTTACCTATAAAGGCAAAGATTGCACTCCATCTAAACATTCTGGATTGTGAATTTGCTCACAGTTATTGTGGTGTTTATGAAAAACATCACAGCGTTCAGCTATTTTGGTGGAGGAAGACCCCAGGCGATTGTCTGGGTAGAACCACCGGCGCACCACATGTGAACAGTTAATGTCTGGTACTATTATGTCTGACTTGTGCACGGTTTCATTTACTGAATACAGAAACACACAAATCTTTTAGGCTTTGCCATCGTGTTTTCTTTGTGTTTTTGTTATACATTCCCTGTGCTGTTTGATAGTCTGTTTAGGTATTTTCAGCTATTTTGCTAACACACTACGACTGACTATGCCCAACCGTCAACAAAAACCTGAATTACTGTCTACATTTATTTTTGAAGGGCTCTGTGTTTTATTGGGTAGTGTTGTTTGTCACATAACTCTTCTGATTTCTAGGAATCACACAATGTGGAGTTTAGTAAAAGGGCAAACAACTTTCAGGTGTGGACAGTCTTTCAGCTGAGGGACCCCCGTGGCGTAGTGGTGGAGTCGCCGACTCAACTCTGCTTAGCCTCTCACCGCGTGGGTTCGAGTCCCGTTCCGAGCGAAGGACTAAATGTGGGAAGGTCTTCCAACTGGGGGCGCCTGTGGCGTAGTGGTAAAGTCGCTGATTTGTAACTCCTCTGACTGCTTAGCCTCTCACCGCGTTGGTTCGATTCCCGTTCGGGGAGAAGGACTTAATGTAGGAAGGTCTTCCAACTGGGGGCGCCCGTGGCGTAGTAGTAGAGTCGCCGATTTGTAACTCCTTTGACTGCTTAGCCTCTCACCGCGTGGGTTCGAGTCCCGTTCGGGGAGAAGGACCTAATTTGAGAGGGTCTTCCAGCTGACTTGCGGTGCGCCGGTGGTTCTACCCAGGCATGTGTCTGGGGTCTTGCTCCACCAAAAAGGTAGAAATTGCTATAATGATCATAAACGGTCGCTGCAACGTATGTCAGAAACAAACAAACAAGTCATTTATCATTTTTCTTTTTACCATAGACAAACAAGAATTTAAAAAGTTTGTAAAACAACAATAAGGTAATGTTTGCATTGTTCCTTTAGTGGGATTCGACCACCAATGTCATGCTGCAGTAAATAGAGCAACAACAACAACAACAACAAGTCAAAACAAACAAAACAACAAGTCAAAGTTTGCACACAAAAAATCAATCCACATTCGATATCACTTGTTTAGCATTAATAAATAATATCGAAGAAGAACAAAAGTTGAGACTATTAATAGAGTGTAAACATCGCGTGACGTCACCAGGAACAGTTATCTCTACGCAAGGCGGTAAATACCAAAACACATTGACGTCAACCTAAAACTCATAAAGCTCAGTTTGATAAACGTACCCTGATTTATTAAAGTGTTAACCTATATAGAGCGGTGATCATAGCGTACTGTGGTGTACCCTGTGACAAATTAGTATCAAACTAGAGTGCACGCGCCACCTTGGTTATCAGACTTCCGGTGCAGACGACAAATGACGCCATAGCTTATAGAATATGACCTCGAGGATTGTTGCTCACAGATAAGGGTATTATTCTCATTTATAGACAGTCTTGCGATAAGTTTATTTGTTTGTTTATTGGGTTTATCGTCCCATTTTTAGATAAGTAGACAGGATACACTGGGGCGGTGGTGGGTGGGGGTGGGGGACACTTTCTATATAAGTTTGCTATAAAAATAACACAAAAAATGCTCTATCGTTAATTTGGTGATGTACTTAATCATCATGGATACCACTTATATTAATGAGAGGTGTTGGGTAGGCCTACGTTTTTTTTTT
>CM017572.1:2365481-2415481 GCA_007844125.1 Sinonovacula constricta
ACTTTTGTTCACGCACTATTTATATTTAATTTATAATTACCGTCTTATAAAACTACATGTAGAGTTTTATAAAGATCAAAGAGCTTAAATAATTGTCATTTTCTCGCGGCAGAAAATGTCGTTAGTATTCACTTTGCCTTTCTATCTACAAGATAACCGAATCACAAAAAATCAGTAAAAAACACACACCCTGATTTTAAATATTAAAAAAAAGTAGTTCCAAGACATTTTGTGACTAATAACCACATGTTTAAGCATCTGTGAATATTTACACCTCGCAAGTAACTGAGATATTATATGGGAAGTTATTAGTACACCA
Organism: Sinonovacula constricta; assembly: GCA_007844125.1. NCBI lineage: Eukaryota > Metazoa > Mollusca > Bivalvia > Cardiida > Solecurtidae > Sinonovacula > Sinonovacula constricta. The sequence goes on from CM017572.1 coordinate 2,365,801, forward strand.
ATCTATGCAAATCAATCATTTTCTTGAAGTTTCCCGCCTTTTCCCTCCAAAGACATCCCAACAATTCTGTGACTGCCTCGAAGTCTCCGTTCCTAAAGAGTATGTTTATATTCAACGAATATCTAGATCCATGATTTTTAGACACGAAGACACAAAGACCCACTCCTGTTAATCTACATGTTTTGAAGTAATACCTACCCTTACAAATACACCCACACTAACCAATAACAAAAAAAAAACATACGGGACTTCTTTAAAAGAAATGCGGATATTCTTAATGTTTTCCGAGTAAAATGCATGTTCTTCACTAGTAATGAAAATCGCCATAACGAGTCGTGTATATGAACATATACATTTTTTAGTTTTTTTGTGTCTCACATGCATTTGTTTGCATTTAATAAAATTGTGTAAGTAGTATCCCGTGTTAAGAATGTTTTCATAAAAAATGGATACTTATTTCTGATATTTATTTCGGCTGCTGTTTCGATTCTACTAACCTGTCTTTTTAGTTGTACATTAAACAATTTCACTGCCAATAATTCTGTTTTTTTAAATATCAGCGTGTCGGCATTTTCTTTTTTTTCATTATTCTAATTAAGTGTGATTATATTCTATGCACTGAAGGATGAATCTATTGTTGAAGTTGGGAAGTTTAACAAACTTTTGCTTAACTTGTTGCTAAATTACGTATAAATATGTCATCAAGGTTGCAATGGAAACCTTACAACCTCGTGATACACACTTAAATTGTTACATAACATTTGTTACGATGTTATCTTGCACGTCTTTCATGCTGTTCTAAAATTACCTGCTACAACGACATCTCAGATTTAAACTTCCATCACCGCCATTCCGCCCTTGATCATATACTTAATATTAAAGGTGGTATTCGAAAGTTTGGAACAAAATATTTTCATTAAGCATTTTAATAAACCATTGTTATCTGAACAGATATCGTAAACTGTATATTGAAGTCCTACCTCTGACGGAAAAGTGAACAATAACGCCACAATCATCATTACAAACGCGTAGTTCCTATCTGAGCCACGCTGCAAAGTTAGCTATTTTTAAACCAAGAAAACCATGTGACCACTAATGTGTTAGTTCATCCACGTCACCCGCTGTGACGTCGATGGTCTATTTTTAGCAGGAATTCCAATCGTTCTTATTTACAGATATTGTTACATATATAAGATGTAGGCAAACTTTCGGCTACTACCTTTAAGTCTTCTTAAAAAAGATAAAATCACATTAGCAATTTGTTTTCTTCTCGTATAAATAATCCCTCACAACTTTATGACATTGTTATTATTGACACAACAAATTATAACGTCTTTGGAACTTCTTATCACAACAAAATTTCAGCAAACGTATCCCCACCACATATTATAATGCAATAAATTAAATTGCACTGTAATGAATTCGTGGTCGACCAGACAAATTTCGCATGCAATTAAAATCAACATCAACACGCTGGAAAATACTCCGCCTAGAAGCATGTAGGTGCATTTTGCATGTCACACAGTATTGGACATGCATTATTTTGCATGTCCATCTGACATTGTCTCTGAGCTGGTTCCTGGAAAAGTGCTATAGATGACGCTATGTTATTCTATAAACAAATGAAGTGCGGCGCTTTCATGCATTGAATTTCGGTTATTATTTATCTATGGTAAATATCAGTATTAAATTAATTGTAGTTTATAATGTTGCTACATCATTGCCTGTGCCCCAGTTGGCGCTTTTGCCGACTGACCGTTCCAAGGCGGTAACTGATGTTTTTTTCTTTTTGTGTGTTATGTCTCGTCTCTGTGTTTTTGTCACATTTACATTTACCTTGTTTGCCTTTGTCTACTGGTAGATACAATTTAAATATCTGTGGAAATTTTGATAGGACCTTTTCTTATTTACCTATAAAACTTGTACTGCTCCATATGCGCATGTTCGATTTGTCTAATTTTAGTAGCATTTCTTACGGCAATGTGCTATGTACAAGCCAAATGTTATGCTCTATTCTGTTGTTTGTATTCGGACATTTTTCCATTCGTCCAAAGACAATACGTAACTGCGTATAATTTTAAAACATGGGCATTATACGGGATTGCGAATCTTTTTTTAATACAAGGTTTGGACGTTTCTTGGTCGGTTGGATGTTAGGCTAAAATGTTCCATTGTTGAACAGGACTTCGACGGCGACGTTTGATGTTTTGTGCCAATGGTTTTCTTGTACTTTTATGCAGTTCGCGTTTCACAACGGACCTTTTCATATCATTCTGTTCACCAGTGCATGGTTATTATTCATATTTCACATTTATTTCACATTTCTTTTCCCAGATACAAATCTCAAGCGGTTTGCTGCAGAAATGGAATTCGCCTACAGAAACATCGTAGTGTGGGGTAGTGTGGGGTAGTAGTGTGGGGTAGTAGTGTGGGGTAGTGTGGGGAAGATAAGCTTCAAAGATTACACTCGTCAACACCATGCGCCGACATTTTTGTCAAATTAACCATAGAAGATAACGTAATTTTTTGTCAATCATTGTATGATTTATGACTCCCATGCTAAAACATTTAAATTTGTTATAAGTTATGAATCTTCCAATAATTTTATATAATCATATTATGATTTAACATTTTGCCATTCTGCGGGTACTTCGTAAACCCACGATAAAAAGATCTCACAGAACAGCTGCGAGCTGTTTTGGTCCGCTACACTATCGCCCGCGTAAAAATGCATTTCATAAGCGGCAACGCTGTCCAGAGCGACAGCAAATATTCATGGGATGCCTTGGAACACATGATTTGCGCTACATTCGTGATCTGGATAATGTGCCACTATCGAGCCAATCAGCGTTTGTGACTGACGTATACTCGCGCATGCGCAGTTAAACCATGCACTTGGTAGATGTAGTTTTAAAGGGGTAAATTTACTGGAAAATCATTATTTTTCACTTAATTCTCCGAACCCTAAGATAAAACAGTTTATGAAGGAATATTTTCAAATGCAATTTAAAAATAAGTAATCGGAGCTGGTAAATTAAGAATTTTATTTTTGTTTTTATTTTTATGTTTTTTAGATTAGTTAATTCTTATACAAAAGACAAAAATGCAAATGAAAAACTGGAACAATCGCTTTTCACGTTTTCCAAAGATAGTATGCACTATACTTGCTTCTATGTTTGTAAGCATAAAACATAAAAAATATATTAATTTTCAGAGTTATCTTTTTTGTAATGTTTCTTTGCTTCTTTTAAAACATCATGCACGTTGTTCGACCTCGTAACACCGATAGCATAGCTATTGTGTTTCGTAGCTTACAGACATTCAGTGGGACGCCTGTGTCATAGTGGTAGAGTCGCCTATATGTCACTCCTGTGACTGCTTTAGCCTCTCACCGCTTGGGTTCGAATCCTGCTCGGGGCGAAGGACTTAATGTGGGAAGGTCTTCCAGCTGACATCCGGTGCGCTGGTTGCTCAACATTCTGTCTTGGATCTCCCTCCATTGGTCGTTGCTATTATTTTCATAATTGGTCACTGCAAAATATTTTAACAAACCAAACATAACATTTTTTTCACACTCTCCTCCAATTCTGACTAACACAACTTGTGGCTACTGTTTAGGATGTTTGGAGTTAGTTTACGCTGTCATATCAATTTCACATACAAGACGATGGTGACAATTAATTATTACTTAATGATGCGTCCATTACACCCTGTCCTTATCGAAGATCTATATGTAAAATAATAAATGATTTTCGGTGACCATAAAACCACAGACTGAGAAAATTTCTCACTTGGGTCAGAATGAGAAATCAACTGCATTTTTTTTTGTTAAACCGTGATTTTGGTGATACAATCGTATAGCATGCTATAGAAAGATCCCAGCATGAGAAACTATGTGTTTACTTATATGAGGCTTGGACTGTTTACCATTTCGCTTCCTACGCACAAACTGACTCTGACCGGAAAGCGTTTGACATGCGTGAGTCACGTGACAAATAGTTCCCACGATAAACAAAGGGAAGTTCGTAGAAATAATGTTAACTTGTTTGTTTTAATCATCTGGATGATTGGAGTTGTGAGTTATTTATTTTTGTTTTCTTAATAAATAATAAATTGACTATACGCTTTATTGTACACATGTTGACATGTTTACATAATATATTACCGTATAAGCTATGTAACACAGGAAGAAAAATGTGCAGCCAGTCCTGGACTCGAACCCGAGACTTTTCGCTAAGAGGGCTCTTCCCCATTGAGCTAACTCGGCCGCTTACACATTCTCTCCGTATCACCCGACTAGTTATTTGCTTTTAAAACGAATGTAAAACAGGTTTAAAATCATAAATTATTTTCAATTAGATATTTACATGCCCATTGATCGCTGTTACAACTTACTTTAAAATATGAGGAACGTAAATACGGCTAAATCATCGTATCATATCACAAAAAGAAATAAAACGAGCCCCGGCCATGTAACCGCGAGTACAGGAGAGCATACACGGTAATATTATCCGGGGTATTGCTATCTGGAGCGGGGGAGGTTTGGTGGCATTGATAACCCAGCTATTTCAACCTTTCATTTGATCTTTCTGGTATGTCTGAATTTGAGGGTCAAAGAACCACGTACTGAGCGTATTCTTTCCATGGATTTATAAAAACGTTATCAAAATGAAAATACATTTAATTAGAGGCAAGTTTGTTTAAATATGTTTATTTAAAAATAAATATATTTGTTATTCATGTTTATCGTCATCAATCGGAACACTTTGGATAATTCACGAATTAGTTGGATCACCTCGGCCGTTTTCCTAAGAGGGACTACTTTTGTGACAGACGTCAAAACAAAGATGGCAGCTGGGATGACAGCTCACTACAGAACGATGCCTGTAAAACTTTAATTTGTGCGGCTTCAAATTAAAATCATTCAATTTTAATTTACCAAGCGGAGCAGACACGCAGCTGTCAAACGATGACATTGTTTATGTTTTGTTTGAACTGCATTTTAGGCATATTCTTCTTCCGACTTCCGGCGAACAAAAAGACACCAGATTAATCCGAGGGATGATTGTCCCGAGAACGGAATTACCCGAGGAGATCCGAGTGTACAGTCATAAATAAACATCAAGGGCCATAACCCAAACTTATCAAATCTGTTAATCGTACTTTATGACTGCATATTTTATATCAACTTGATTGCAGAGTAATCACTTGTGGGAGATTAAATTGCGAACAGCTATGACCACGCACAACTTGAATGAATGAAGTTATGTTAGAATCTACGGAATTCTGTACGGGCCACGAAATACTTTCGCCGGTCAACCGAAAAACAACTCACCAAATATCAAGTTGATTTTTTTTTGAGAAAGTATTTCTCGTGTCAAAGCGATAAATACCGTTTGCTGAATTGCACAACTAAGAGACAATGTTGATTTGAGACATGCAAAACCTAATGAAAAATCCTGCGCGCCGATTGGCTAAAGCGATTGAATTGCATTAGCTGTTACAATACCCTCCCCCGTTATTGAGAATACACTTGCACCACGGTGTGTACGTAATTTAAAATAATTTTATACGTGTACCTTCGCCCCCCACAAACAACAACAACAACAACAACAACAACACCCCAATAATAAAACAACAACAACACAACAAAAAACAAAAACAAACAACAATAAAACAAAACAAATTAAAACAATATCGAATGCCAACTGGTATACGTATTGTAACATCGTGTATTTGGACTCTTGTCATATGCCTTATTTTTGTGCACCCTGCTATTATTGTTCGGTATATTTACCATATACATATATCAAATTGCTTTGCTGTTTTAGCTTCAGTTGTTTTTTAACGGGAGCAAGGTAGGTCGGTTATATATACAAATATGTTCATATATACAACATGGTGTACTCATATTTATACCTATTTATTCATATATACAGAACTTTGTATACCTATTTATTTATAAATACACATTGTTGTATAACTAATAATTAAAAAATACAGACTTTTATATAGTTATTTTAGAACTATGTTAAGAACATACTCCAATAATGATATATGACAAAGTCCTATGAGCATTGCAACTTATTCCAAAACCTAGAAGGGACCGACTGGGGTGCTTAAACCTGTTTTACAAAGCTCTTACCTCGCACTTCCGGATGGGTTTCTCAGATGTAAACAATGAAAAGAAAACCGACCTACCTTGCTCATCTAAGAAAAAGAAGTAGTAAGAAAGAGATGGCGAAACAAAGAAGATGTTGATTCGGCTGCTAATGATGATGAAACAAGCTGATATTGATGACGATGACGGAAACTGTTGCTGCTGCTATTGATGGAAATGACAAACTTGACATTAAGCACTAAGTTTCGAACGTATTCAGCTTGTCAATGAGAACGCAAGAAATGTAATAAAAATAAGTATGTCTTGTATTTCACAAAGTCAACCGTAGATTATCTCCTCCTTTTTGACGCGAAGTAGGACGCTTACACACACACACACACACACACACACGCACGCACGCACGCACGCATGCACGCGCGCACACACACACACACGCACGCACGCACACACACGCACGCACACACACGCACGCACACATACACGCACGCACGCACACATACATACGCACGCACACACACACACACACACACGCACGCACACACACACACACACATACACGCACGCACGCACGCACACATCACGCACACGCGCACACACACAAACACACACGCGCACGCACGCACATATATACGACTTCGGGCTCGACAATCCATGATTATCGCGTGCCGATTAAATTTTACTCGAACTAAGACCACCACAAGCTTCCATAAAAACTGTTGGTTAAAAATCCCCCCTTTCCCCCCAAACCACAGAATGTTTCTGCTAGAATACAAATCCTATGTAACAGTTCACCTAATCCGATCAAGAGTAAAACGGTGCATCGAAAAAACAACAATTAAACTGTTAAAAAAAAGCATGAAATATAAACTGATACGTATCCACCGCAATTACTGGAGGAAACTATGATTTTAGTTATTTTTTGTGTGGTCTATTGATGCAGGGGTCGTAGTACTATGTGCACAAAACCGAAATGCACCGTCACTAAAATATGAACGAAACAAGACACTTGTTCAAACAAAAACACAAACAAACCAGCCAATGAATTCTTAAGGACAACATATCATTGTCACTTTTGTTAGTGTTTCAAGGGGGACTTTTTTAGTGGGGACTATTTTGTTGACGCGTAATAATTGCATGTCATGTAGATGTGCAACAACTGATAGCGGCACAAAAGTAGACCGTATTTATTTTAACGCAACGGGACATAGAGATCGTCTTTCATTTGAATGCTTTTAACTTTAGCGACACGATGTTAAACAGCAATGCAAAATGAATTACAAAAAGTAAATGTTTATGTTTGTACAAATCTGGCATTGAAAGGATGTTTTCGTCTAAAAGTTTTGGAAATTTTGAAGGGACCTTTTCTTTTTTACCTTTTGGAACGGTCAGTCGGCAAAAGGTCCGACTAGGGTGCTTAAACCAGGTTTGTGGAGTGTTTAGTCTCATCGTAAACTAGACCACTAAAACCGCTTAATTTTCATGACACTAGAATTAACCCACATGATAGTTCATATCTAAAGATAAGTAATTAGCCAGGCTTTGTTTTCAATCCGTGATTGTGGTTACATTAACTTAGGGTCGAACTTAATTTAAAGTGAGTGAACCTACGTGAAATGACACTGCCATTGTTTCGCACCCAATGTTATTTAAGTGCATCTTTTATAGCCCAGTATCAGTTGCGACTGGTCATAGTGATAAAGCTTGTTTTTCAAACTGTTATTTAACTTAATTACCCTATTGCAAATGAATATACGATGACTGACATTTTCTTTTTTTGCAGGAACAAGCTACTTTTTAATTAAAAGCCCCGTTGGGCGCGGCGTTACTCAAACGTTCATGTTTATTTTTTTATTCATGCTTACTACTTACATGCTCAAACAATAACAGCAGCAGCAGCAGCAGCAGCAGCAGCAGCAGCAGCAACGAACAACAGCAGCAGCAGCAACAACAACAATAAATCATTCATGTATTGCAAAAATATAACGCTTTAACATGGATTGAGTGGTGTTAATAAGTTAATTTATACCAATGCCCCACGAAATCTTATTTCGCATTCTTAGCCATCGTATTATCTCATTTTTCTTTCCTTTTTGTACGGATTGCCCTTGGAACACCTTTTAGTAGCCTGTCATACAGTGTTTTATTCACAATTTCTGAATTTTGTTAAGTTGGAAACGTAAAAACTTGTATTGTAAGCTAATAGCCATTATCATTGGCACTTTCTTACAGAAGATAAGAATATTATTCGTTCGTTTCTATCCTCATGTATTGTATAACTTGATTGTTACATGTTTTGTCATTGCAAATAAATATGTTTTAACAGAAATATACCCAGCGTTTGTCATGGGGAAATCCTACCAATATTTTTAACTTAATATACCTTTTTAAGAAGAAAATTTACACTTTAAGGACTTTCAAATAACCGGCAAGTTCATACTGTCTCTTATTTGCTTGCTTTTTCCTGCTTCATTATTGTATCTAGTTCTCTATGTAGTATACTTTGTATGCCTGGGAGGAATAAAGATTTGTTCTGTTCTGTTCTGTTCTTATTTGGGCATTATAAGTATTCCTGAAATTCCATCCACAGTTAATTCAGTTAGCGACTGCGCAGTATTTTCTTGATCTCGTCTACTTCATGTTAAATTTTAAATATACTTGATGTTTGTCACGTTTACATTTACCCTGCTTTCAACAATATATGGTGTTGTTCACTCAATTTTAGTATAAGTGTTAACGAACTTTCGAACATTCGAAATATAGCAGAACATAAGCATGTATTCATGTATTCGAATGATCATACAATTATATTGCACAGTTTAACAAGGTAAGTAAACGACCATTCTAATGCGGTTACAGCTGGTTTTTCTTTTTGTGTGTTATGTCTCGTCTCTGTGTTTTTGTCACATTTATATTTACCCTGTTTGCCTTTGTCTAGAGGTAGATTAGATTTTAATATCTGTGGTAATTCTTATAGGACCTTTTCTTATTTACCTATTTAAAATTCACCACTGTCGGGTTAATATGTTGCACGAGAAAGAAAAAAGAAAACAAAATCAAACACTCAACAAATTATTCATATCCTGATTTCACCGCTCAAAACGGGAGCTGACTAATCTGGATTTACTCTACCGCTCAAAACGGGAGCTGACTGATCAGGAGAGAGAGGAGAGAGCGGGAGACAGAGAGAGAGAGAGAGAGAGAGAGAGAGAGAGAGAGAGAGAGAGAGGGGGGAGTGTGAGAGCGAGAGTGACAGACAGAGACATAGAGACAGACAGAGACAAAGAGAGACAGAGAGACAGAAAGACAGAGAGACAGAGAGACAGAGAGAGACAAAGAGAGAGACAAAGAGAGACCGAGAGAGACATAGAGAGACAGCGACAGAGACAAAGAGAGACAGGGAGACACAGAGAGACAAAGAGACACATAGAGACAGAGAGAGAGAGAGAGAGAGAGAGAGAGAGAGAGAGAGAGAGAGAGAGAAAGAATTAGAAAGAGACAGAGAGAGAGAGACACCTGTCGTGTGTACTGACAACTGGTCGTATATGAATGTAGATAGATTAATTTCGCAAGCGAACCCGTTTCGTGTGAAGCATTGTCAAATTATTCAACGACTTTCTAATAACCAGTCTTATGACATCAATAATATGTTGAGGCTTTAATCTCCTGTACATATTGTACATTTGTTAATATTTCATAATAATAAGTGCTTTTGCGTTAGTATATAATGTTCTTTTATGAGTTTTAACACCCGAAACAGAATGTTTGCAGTGTTGTCTGTCGAAGGACCGGAAGTGGTGACAGCGACGTTTTCGTGTCTATTTATTGAAATTAAAACACATAAGGCCATCCATCAATAACAAAAGATATATTTTCAGTTATTGCCTTAAAGACACGACCAAATGATATATTATTAAAAAATACCCGACAAATTTTATAAGTGTATAACTTGACACGAGATATGTACGGTCCAAGATAAACAAAACCCTTTCCGAAATGTGTTGTGGCCAACGCACTTATATAACATGGTGGGAAATACTATCGATGTCATTTTACTAAGTTAAATCATTAACTGAGTACGAATAAAAATTCCCTCAACCACAATCTCGAATACAGCCAAAACGTGACACTATAGCACATCTTTCCTCTATAGATATAAAGTATCATATCCCAGTAAGTAATTCCTAAATCACGAACATATTACCTCTACTTACATTACGTGAGGGACGTGGAGCCATGTGACTTTCCCTTTTCCATGCGGAACTGAAAACGTGACTCGCTCTGAACTTACCTGCCATGACACCGCTTCGGCACTGGTCTTACCTGCCATGACACCGTCTCGGCTCTGGACTTTCCGGCCATGACACCGTCTCGGCTCTGGACATACCGGCCATGACACCGTCTCGGCACTGGACTTACCTGCCATGACACAGTCTCGGCTCTGGACTTACCGGCCATGACACCGTCTCGGCTCTGGACATACCTGCCATGACACCGTCTCAGCACTGGACTTACCTGCCATGACACCGTCTCGGCTCTGGACTTACCTGCCATGACACCGTCTCGGCTCTGGACATACCGGCCATAACACCGTCTCGGCTCTGGACTTACCGGCCATAACACCGTCTCGGCTCTGGACATACATGCCATGACACCGTCTCAGCACTGGACTTACCTGCCATGACACCGTCTCGGCTCGGGACTTACCTGCCATGACACCGTCTCGGCTCTGGACATACCGGCCATAACACCGTCTCGGCTCTGGACTTACCGGCCATAACACCGTCTCGGCTCTGGACTTACCTGCCATGACACCGTCTCGGCTCTGGACATACCGGCCATAACACCGTCTCGGCCCTGGACTTACCGGCCATAACACCGTCTCGGCTCTGGACTTACCTGCCATGACACCGTCTCGGCTCTGGACTTACCTGCTTTGACACCGTCTCGGCTCTGGACTTACCGGCCATAACACCGTCTCGGCTCTGGAGATACCGGCCATGACACCGTCTCGGCTCTGGACTTACCGGCCATGACACCGTCTCGGCTCTGGACTTACCGGCCATAACACGCAATCACGGATTAGTGGTCAATGCCGACCATCATTAAAGGAGATATCCGACAGTTTGGACCAAAAATTTTTTTCTCAAATAACCAAATAAGTCATTGTTACCTGAAAAGATCTTGCAAAATGCTGATCATTGGCGCCTTAGATCAGTATGAACAGTGAAACATAAATCCCCATTCCTCATTGCAAACAGGTATTTTCTATCTGAACCACGCTGCAGAGATAGCTATTTTTTAACAAAGAAAACCACGTGACAACTCTCATTTGATATTACGTTATATCGTCATCCGGTTAATTCGCTTTGACGTCGGTATTTATTTTTAGCAGAGATCACTATCGTGATTATTTATAGATTTGGAATGTTGGAACGTTTAGAGTGTTTTTATAGCGGTGCGTACTGTCTAAAAATATAGTCAGTATTTAAAACCGCCTTTAATTACACTAAGTATAACTTACGAGTTTTTGCAGAAATTATGTCCTAATTCGCAAAAGCAGTGGTAATGTATTGTTACATGAATTTTATACAGGCAAACTGTCAGATACCACAGTTTAACTAGATGGTTCTAGGTTGTGTGTATTGTTTGTTTGTTTATTGGGTTTATCGTCCCACCAACAGTATTTCAGTTATCTGGAGACGGTGTCCACTTGAAGCAGATATAGTGCTGCCTTCACTGCGCATTGCATGTTTGTTTATTGGGTTTATCGTCCCACCAACAGTATTTCAGTTATCTGGAGACGGTGTCCACTTGAAGCAGATATAGTGCTGCCTTCACTGTGTATAGCATGCCGTGAACACCTGGCATGATATCACACCCAGTCACATTATCCTGACACCGGGCCAACCAGTCGTGGAACTACCCTTATATTTGCTTGAGCGTTAGCAAGGGAGCTATACCACTACCATTTTTAACGACTTTGGTATGTCGCGGCCCGGGATCGAACTCGGGGCCTCCCATACCTGGAGTGTGTATTGTTAGACTAGCAGTTCAAAGTAATATAAAGCCATCATATAGAATCCTTACATGTCATATCACGAACTCGGCTATGATTCTATCATCATCTTGCCAGACCTTATTCTGTTCCAGTATAACCACAGAATAAACACATTAGAATCTAAACAAAATAATATTCGCCAAAAGATTAATTAACTTTATATGGAAATCCCTCAGCATTTATATATTAAGAAAAAGGGAAACGAGTGATAAAAACACGTTATTTCATTTCGCAGTTTGTAATGCAAAAACTTCTAAACAAATGGTCGAGTGCAAAAGAAGCCCGGTGTTTAATTGATCGGGTCGCCGACAATTAAGGTCGCTATGGCAACCTTTTGCTATTATTTACAGATGAAAAACCCAGATAGTAGATGTAAATATATTTTGTCAGATATTTGTTATTTTTTACATAAGAAGCATATTTGTTTCACTCATACTAAAGATTTTTTTTATTTGGAATTGCGTTTCCTGATATAAATCTGATTGTTGTTTTGCGTGCATTTCCTTGGACTTCAATCGGAACTCCTCGGGTAATTCCGTGCTCGGGACAATCGTCGCTCGGATGTATCTGGCGCAATGACGATCGTTCTGTTCGCCGGAAGTTGGAAGAAGAATGTGCCTAAACTGTAGTTCGCACAAAACATGAACAATACCATGGTTTTGACAGCTGCGTGTCTGGTGCGCTGGGTAAATTAAAATTGGATGATTTAAATTTGAAGCCGCCACACATTGAAGTTTTACAGGCATCGTACCGAATGAGCTGTCATCCGAGCTGCCATCTTTGTTTTGAAGTCTGTCACAAATGTAGTCCCATTTAGGGAATTGGTCGAGGTAATTCGACTACCTACATACATTCGAGAGATGATTCGTGAATTATCCGATGTGTTCCGATTGAGTGGACTTTGGTTCCTCAATTCTATCTTCACATGAACATGATGCTACAACCATTTACTCTTCACAGGTCATTTCCTTTTATTTTTAAAAAGTTAATTTCACTTACAATCAACAATTTTTGTGTAGTTCTTCTAATCGAAATGATACCCCACTCTCTTTTAAACAATATGTGGACATTTATTTTCTATGACATCACTACTGTCGTCATAACTTATATAAAAAGAAAACGCCAGCGCTTGGACATTTTTTATTCAACTAGATCGGTTTTCTTTTCATTGCTTGCATTTGAGAAACCTATCAGGAAGTGCGATGTAAGAGCTCTGTAAAACCGGTTTAAGCTCTTTAGTCGGTCCATATTGCCGACCTACCGTTCCAAGGCGGAAAATGTCGGTTTTACTCTTTTTGTTAAATGACTTATCACAGATTTGTTCTTACTTTTACATTGGCTTACATATAAATACCTTTGCCCTAAGCCTTTTTAAATGTTGGTATATATTGCAATGCTCATAGGACTTTGTCATATATCCTTATTTATATCTATTGCATTTTTTTTGCCATTTTTGAGAAACATCCTACATAAGGGAATGTGCAGCTTCCTTTTTTGGGAAATAAAGGTATAATATCGTTTGCTTTAATCCAGGCTTCAGTTTAAACTAACCCTGTTTTTAAGGTGGATTTTAACGGTATCTTGTAACATCACTTTCCTCAAATGCCACGATCAGAATAAGAATTCTATGTTTTATAGCGAAATATGATATAACCGTTTTAGTATTGTGTGTACAAGGTACGAACCTGCGCCTATAACCCATAATATATTTACCTTCTTCCTGTATGTATATAATATCGTGATATTTTACCCCCGTAATGTTGCGGTTGGTGCGTACTATCACAAATGGACTCGATGCCTTGGTTTGACAATGCCATTGTATTTTTTCTTCTCTAAATTGTTTCCCCTTGAGCACTGCGTAAACTTAAATATCTGATAATATTACTAAAAGATGACATGATATTTTATCATTTGTTTAAAATTTCTTTAACATTGTTGGGTTTCTGTGCAGCGTGTTGTTCATAAAGGGATTAAATGAATTTATAAAAATGACTTTCAGCATTTACGGCAGCATTCTGTGGTATTGAAAGGAGTTTTATACCTGTATCATATTTAGTCTCAAATCATTGCCTGGTCATCTTGTTAAGAACTTAATCTACCACAACAAATTTTGTTAACACAAAACTAGATAAAAACATGAGTCCATAGAGTACGATAAATAAATAATGCAAATATTTTTTTTTTTGAATTCTGTTGTAATAATCATTCTATGGCGCTTAATTAAATAAGACAGGTGTTTTTCTTTCTTATTACCAATTATTTAGCAGATTTTTAAATTAGCATTGAATTATTTAATTTGATTTTTAGACGAGTATTATATTCTTGCCATTTTAATATTTTTAATATTTATAATAACAAATTATTTATATTAATAAACAAGTATAAGCTGCGTTGTATGACTCCTCAGTCTTTCACTGCCTAGATTCGAGCCTCAGCATGGACCTTAATCGTGCTATCAACCTGACTTGCGGGTGCGTCGGTAGTTCTACCTAGACATTTGTTGGGAGTCTTCAAGTTCCAAGGCGGTAACTGCTGGTTTTTCTTTTTTTGTTTAATGTCTCGTCTCTGTGTTTTTGTCACATTTACATTTTCCCTGATTGCCTTTGTCTAGAGGTAGTTTAGATTATACGATACGAAGCCGAGCTAAGTAGACGATACGAACCCCAGCTGAGTAGACAATACGAACCCCAGCTGAGTAGATGATACGAACCCCAGCTTAGTAGACGATACGAACCCCAGCTAAGTAGATGATACGAACCCCAGCTGAGGAGACGATACGAACCCCAGCTTAGTAGACGATACGAACCCCAGCTAAGTAGATGATACGAACCCCAGCTGAGGAGACGATGCGAACCCCAGCTAAGTAGATGATACGAACCCCAGCTAAGTAGATGATACGAACCCCAGCTGAGTAGATGATACGAACCCCAGCTAAGTAGACGATACGAACCCCAGCTGAGTAGATGATACGAACCCCAGCTAAGTAGACGATACGAACCCCAGCTGAGTAGACGATACGAACCCCAGCTGAGTAGACGATACGAACCCCAGCTAAGTAGATGATACGAACCCCAGCTAAGTAGATGATACGAACCCCAGCTGAGTAGACGATACGAACCCCAGCTAAGTAGATGATACGAACCCCAGCTAAGTAGATGATACGAACCCCAGCTAAGTAGATGATACGAACCCCAGCTAAGTAGATGATACGAACCCCAGCTAAGTAGATGATACGAACCCCAGCTGAGTAGATGATACGAACCCCAGCTAAGTAGACGATACGAACCCCAGCTGAGTAGACGATACGAACCCCAGCTGAGTAGACGATACGAACCCCAGCTGAGTAGACGATACGAACCCCAGCTGAGTAGACGATACGAACCCCAGCTAAATAGATGATACGAACCCCAGCTAAGTAGATGATACGAACCCCAGCTAAGTAGATGATACGAACCCCAGCTGAGTAGACGATACGAACCCCAGCTAAGTAGATGATACGAACCCCAGCTGAGTAGACGATACGAACCCCAGCTAAATAGATGATACGAACCCCAGCTGAGTAGACGATACGAACCCCAGCTAAGTAGATGATACGAACCCCAGCTGAGTAGACGATACGAACCCCAGCTAAATAGATGATACGAACCCCAGCTAAGTAGATGATACGAACCCCAGCTAAGTAGATGATACGAACCCCAGCTGTAGGTAAGGAGATATTACTTTACATGTTAAAGAAATACAAGCTACCTTACAAACAAGTTTTTGTCATTTGCCATTTCTCCGCAGACACATAACAAGATAAAATACGACTAGGCACAAAAAAGAAGCCTGCTTACTAGCCACATCAATCCTCGCCTGCTCCAGATAACATCACCCTTTGACAAACATCAAGTTACACTGCTTGGTCTTATAAACTCGCTGGATTCTCTGTAAACGCTTGCGAGATATACAGCCGCATTTAAAGGTGGTATCCGACAGTTTGCCAACATCTTATATATGTAACAATATATATAAATAAGAACGATTGGGATTCCTGCTAAAAATAAACATCGACGTCACAGCGGATGACGTAGATGAGCTAAAAATGTAGTGGTCACATGGTTTTCTTGGTTTAAAAATAGCCATCTGTGCAGCGTGGCTCAGATAGGAAATACATGTTTGTAATGCCGATTATGGCGTTATGGTTCACTTTTCAGACAGGTGTAGGACATTAATAAACAGCATTTTACGAGATCTGTTCATTTAACAATGGCTTACTAAGATGTTTAATGAAAATATTTTTGGTCCAAACTGTCGGATACCATCTTGAAGGCTTTTCCTTAGTCATCTGTATAATATACGTGAATAAGACAAAACATGATAAGACCCTATAAGTATTACAACATATATTAATATTTGAAAAGTCACAGGACAAAGGTATTTTCTTGTCTGTCAAATGCAAAAGTTACAACAAAACTCTGACGAGACATATAAAAAAGAGAAACCCAACATTTACCGCCTTGTAACTATAACGAAATGTAGTTATACTATAGTTAAATAAAAATAAAAATAATTCATCAAAGGGAGACAACTAACTGGCAAGGAGTTTATTCTGCTACAAAGGAAATTATATACAGAAAAAATAATAATTATTACAATAATCTATTAATGTATGTACAACATGTACAATAGATATATAGGGAAAGAGACTGACCGGCCGCAATAGCTCAATTGGTAAAGCGTCGGCTTGCGGATCGGGAGGTCGCAGGTTCGAACAACGGCCGGGTCAAACCAAAGACTTTAAAGTTTGTAGTAGTGGCTTCCCTTCAAACGCTCGGGTCTAAGGGGACAGCATTACGCCTGACTCGTCGGTGTCAGTATAATGGACCGGCCGGGTTCAGTCCCTGGGCACCTCATAAGTGCCCCTGTGCTATAATGATAGAAATGTCGCTGCACAGTATCGACAAAAATGTCGGCAAAACCCAATGCCAATCCCTAAAAAGACTTAAATTCGTGTTGCATATACAAGGCGATGAAAGAACAATAGACTTTAGTAAAGAACATTTAAATAAAATACTATAAGAAAAGTATCAAACAAATTAACATGATAGTTTTAAAAGGAGCAAACCCTTATTGTATTAACTGCTTAATCTTGCTGCTGATGCCTCTTGGCTTTCGGTAACTTTTTTTCTCGTAATTAACATTTATCAAAATAGATTCAGGCAAAAGTCAATGTCATCGAATGAAGAATTTAACATGAACTGCTAGAAGCATGTCCCACCTTAAATACTCATAATCATTAAAAATGCGGTCGATTAATGTTTTTTTCCCGACCCGGGTGAGACATTTACCGAGCGTGTGAAATTTACGGTCACCGAAATTCATTAAGTATTATATACAACCGCCATGCAGCGGACAAGGGTATAATACACGCATAATAAAATATTAATTAGATGTCACCATTATATTTGAAGAGTAATATGAAAATGAAGACGGGATATCAGATTGATATCTGTGGCCACGAATCTTTATAGACAGAAGTACAACAGGAGAGGTTATTACAAAAGTAAAGCAGATTTTCTTGTAGGGTGTGCATCCGACTTAATACAGGTTTGGACAAAAACATGGCGGGCGGCTGCGAATTTCTATAAACTGTAATGAAATGTAGCCAGACTATAGTTGTTATGCAGTTGAACAAGTGCATCTTTTTTAGAGGAAACGCATTTAAAGTAGATGTCATCTACTTAGAGTAAAATGAAGAGATTGCTGTTCACTTTACACCTCCAAAGTAATGTAAAAAAAACTTGCCACAAAGTAGCGCACGTCGCAAAATTCGCCATTAGTTTATAAAGTGCACACTATTCACAAATATTGAATGAACCAGATGGTCCCGAGCAGTGGTTCTGGCACTCTTGTCCTATCCAAATCTGCCTAAACTTTAAATCTGGCGTCCCTAAGAAAAATCTCATCACCGAATTAAGTCACCGGAATTCGCTTGAAGACATGCACAGGTTTTATGAAAGTCCTTATCAAACGAGTTGGCTTATCTAGTGATATGGTTTATAAAATCTAAATAGACATAGATAAAGATGGAGAATTTATTGGGAACGTCTGTTGTTGCTCTTGTAATTAGGAGTATTACTGGCCACGATGTTACGTAGTCCAAGGTCAAGGTCAGGGTCAGGGTCAGGGTCAAGGTCAGGGTCAAGGTCAGGGTCAAGAAAGTTGTAGTGTTTTATATTGATTGGTGTGTGTATGCAGAACGTAGTTATCATTTGCCATGATGTGTGCTGTATAATGAGTTTATTTGAGAAGCCATTGCGAGTTTAGTTAAAAAACATAGGTTGAAATAAAGTACAAATCACATATAAATGAATTGATCATATGTCTCATGAATCACTATTCCTATTGTCGGTTCTTATTTATTAAGAGTCCTTTTGATTAAGTATCTTTATCATCTCAAGACAACTCAGTTAAAGCATCATGAACAATTATACACATGTATGTTTGGTATGTTTTAAACATATTGTCTCACGATGTCCATGACTTGAGCAATTCTTACTTAAGAATGGTTGGTAGATACGGCCCTTTAATATAGCTAGGTGTCATTACAAAACCCAAACGTGTAGTTTTGAGATGGACATGAAAGCCTTTAGTCCGAGAGCAGAAAATGGACACAGATTTTAAAGTCTCAAACAAGTTTGACATTGAGATAATTGATAAGCAGAGTTTGAATGATAAACCGATTTCTTCTTTGGGCATTTCTCCCTGCTATGTGAACAGAGGTTTTCCATGACGTCACTACTTTCGTCATAACAAAGAAAATGTCAGCGCTCGGACATTTTTATTCAAATAGGTCGATTTTCCTTTCAATTCTTGCATTTGAGAAACCACTGAGGAAGTGCGAGGTTTGAACTCTGTAAAACTGGTTTAAGCACCCCAGTCGGTCACTTTTGCCGACTGACCGTTCCAAGGTCGTACCTGCTGTTTTTTCCTCTTTTGGTTAAATGACTCACAGATTTGTTCTTTTACATATCTTTTACATTTGGCTTGCGTGTGAATACCCTTGTCCTGTGCCTTTTTGCAGGGCTTGGTATATGTTGCAATGCTCATAGGACATTGTCATATATTCTTATTAATATAAATAAAAAGGCTGTCGAGAAGACACGCAAGAATGAACAGATCATTTCTCGATGAGCTGCGTCTAAAATCTGTTATTAAAGGTGGTATCCAACAGTTTGGAATAAAAATTCCATTCTCAAATAACCAAAGTCATTGATGCCTGAAACGATTCTTCAAAATGCTGTTCATAGCTATTCTAGATCTGTGTGAAGAGTCTATTGTAAATCACCACTTGTCATTGCAAACAGGCATTTCCTATCCGAGCCACGCTGCAGAGATAGCTATTTTTGAACTTAGAAAACCACGTGACCACTTACTTTTGAGATCACGTTCTATAGTCATCCGGGTAATCCGCTCTGACGTAGATATCTATTTTTAGCAGAGACCACTGTCGAGATTTTTAAACAAAACAATAAACAGAACAGTCTTCTAACTAGACAAACAAAAATGAAAAATGAAAAGACGGTATATGCACGGACCACCTTTATACAGAAATTAAGCCCAAATTCCCCAAAGTAGTGGAAGTCTTACGAAAATTGCTACGTGTTTCCGATACCTTTTTTAACAGTTAAGGTAAAATTAACTTTGAAATCAAAGGTTGCGCAGGCTCATTTCGGTGTCCTGTCTAAAATGCCAAGCTATTTGCCAATCATACCGTCTGCAACAAACACTTTTATAGAAACAGAGAGATGTGTGTTTAAGCAGAACATTGCAATAAATTAAAATTCTTTTTCTAAGCAAAGATATGCAATAATTTATTAATTTCACCATCAAACCAGTCCATTTATAAAACTATTCGGTAATATAATGCTGAGTTTGTAAAAGCAATCGTAAAAATAATCTTCAAAGTTCACATCTGTCGACACGAGGATCTGGCATGCTTTCATCCACCAGTTATTTATATGTCATTAGAAAATTTGCTTTGCCGGGATAATAACTGAGGAATAATTAATGTATTTATTCAGAGAGATCGTGTTAAAATGGCGATGATATGTATACTATATACTGTAATATTACCTTTTTAATTTTATCCTTAAACTAGGTGGCCTCGTTTCGGGACATTTTTAAGAAAAGAAAATATGCAGGGTAAAGTAAAATAATTTAAAACCAATGCTCATAGACCGGTTATTCTTATTTTTTTCTTGATAATTAACTAATTTCGAGGTCTCTTCAACGACTATGACATATTCGAGAAATTTGTAACCATTTAAAAATTCGATTAAATTTGTTCTGAAAAGTTGTGGCAAACTTTCACGGTAGACATTATTATTAGCCAATTTTATAAAACGCTTAAAATAGACAAGGACATAACTGGCTTTGAATGTTATCCTTTTTTTTAGTAATTTAGTAATTTTAGTAATGATACTTGTCTCCCAAATTATCACTTCAGTTAAGGTTTTAAGAGGCGTGTTCTTTTTTTTTTTAAGAACTAGTCAACGTATTTTTGGCAAACTTAAGGTCTGTTTAAATGCATGTTGATAAAAAGTCAACAAAAAGACATAATGGTAACAGAAGCAGAAAGACAAAACACAACACACTCATTTTGTTTATTCCAACCATGGACTTCTTCGATGGAAGTTCATCACTTGACCGTCTGTGCAACAGCAATGATAGTGATGATGATGATGGTGATGATGATGATGATGATGATGATGATGATGATGTTGTTGTTGTTATTTTATTGTTGTTGATGATGATGTTGTTGATGATGATGATGATGATGATGATGATGATGATGATGAATTTAAATCTGAATTTAAGTCGGGTCCAAAAAAGGTGTCAAAACATATAGTTTAAGTAAGTTTTCTTGCCATATAACTCTTGTTTTGATATGTTTTTGTGCCAATTTCATAGTTTCAATCGAGTTAATATGGACTAAATGACTTGTAAGAAGAATTAAAAAAATATACGCCCAACATTCTAGACTGATGTCCATGTCTGTTCGTCCGTTTGCTGACTTCCTAAGAGATTGGATTCCTCTGTACGTGGGCGTTAAAAGTCTTACTTACATATACGTCGAAAGGAAAAGTCCCACAATGCAATGCCTACCACATATACGGTGAAACGTGCAAACTGCACCTTCATAAGGGGAGGCAGAATTTCCGTATTGACGTTTTTTGTTGATTTTCATTGCTTTTGAAATAAATTTGGTCAACCTCTATTTCAAAACATTACAGTATAATTAATGGCATGCGCACATGCGGTCAAGATAGCAATGCTAAAAGTATGGTGAGAAGTTTGATCGAATTATTTGTTTATTTTGTTAAGGATAATAGCGAAATAACTGAGATATATAACTCGTTATTATTAAGACAGATGGATAATTTAAAGGTGATATACGACAATTTGCCTATATCAAATGCATATTACGGACCGTCCGCATTAACTTAAGGGGTAGGACGTCGGCTTGCGGATCGGAAGGTCGCAGGTGCAAACCCAGGCCGGGTCAAACCAAAGACTTTAAAGTTGTTAGTAGTGGCTTCCCTCCTAACGCCCGGGGCTAAGGAGACAACATTACGTCTGACTCGTCGGTGTCAGTAAAATGGACCGGCCGAGTTCAGTCCCTGGGCACCTCATAAGTGCCCCTGTGCTATAATTTTAGAAATGTCGCTGTATCGTATCGGCAAACATGCCGGCCGGCAAATCCAATCTAATCCAAATACATATAACACTATCGAACTACTACTTTGGGGATTTGGGACTTATTTTTAGTATTAACCCATACTTTAGTCTTAATAAATACGATTTTGAACACTGAACTGTTAGATTAAACTAATCGCGGAAAAAACACTCTGAATGTGTATTCTTTCCAACTGTATAAAGAATTTCAATAGTGGTCTCTGCTAAAAATAGATGTCGACGTCAGAGCGGATTATACGGATGACTATATAACGTGATGTCAAAAATAGGTGGTCACGTGATTTTCTAAGTTGAAAAACAGCTATCCATGCAGCGTGGCTCGGATAGGAAATAACTGTTTGCACAATGATGAGTGGTTTATATTGTACTTGACTGTTCACACAGATCTATTACATCAATGAACAGCATTTCAAAGGACCTTTTCATCTAACATTAATTTATTTGGTTATTTGTAAAAAAAAGGTCCATAATGTCGGATATCTCCTTTAATGGCTGTACTTCTATATCCGAAAGTGGTGTTGATGATAGTGGTATGATCGTGGGTGTGATGGTGGCGTAAGTGTTGGGAGTGTTGGTGGTTTGTATCATTTAACGAGGGTGTTGATGCAGTCGGAACTACTCGGGTAATTCCGTTCTCGGGACAATAATGCCTCGGATGTATCTGGTACAATGATACTGTCTGAAATCACGATCGTTTTGTTCGCCGGAAGTCGGAAGAAGAATATGCCTAAAATGTAGTTCGCCTTAACATAAACGATGCCATCGTTTGACAGCCGCGTGTCTGCTGCGCTAGGTAAATTACAATGGGATGATTTAAATTTGAAGCCGCCACAGTTTTACAGGCATCGTACTATAGTGAGCTGTCATCCCAGCTGCCATCTTTGTTTTGACGGCTGTCACAAAAGTAGCCCCTTTTAAGGAAATGGCCGAGGTGATCCGACTATCAACATACATCCGAGAGATGATTCGTGAATCATCCGAGGTGTTCCGATTGGGTGTTGATAATGAGCAGAAGGAGACTGAGATGGCGGTGAATTTTTTGGTCGTTGTCTTTTCGATTGTTGCTGTTGATAATGTTGTTGCTGTTGATGTTGATTTGCTGCTGCTTATGATGAGGAGGGGGACGATGATGATAGGATAACACTACTTCACTATTCATCTTATTACTTTCGCGGCAATTTGACATTTGAGGCGCACAAAATCCGACAACTACCACTAATTCATTTAAAAATTGAATCACGTGTGGTAACATTTCCATCAAAAAACGTGCAAACGTAGATAAACGTAATATTAAGATAAGAGGAAACTGAAATATGCCAATTTGCTTCACGATGACACGTGATTCATTCACTATATCACAGACATATCACTGGGATGGAGGCAAGGAAGGGAGAATGCCGGCATACTGACATTTACCAGAAGTTGCAAAAGTGCGTGCAAACCTCTGAATTATAGAAAAAGTGGAAAGCGATAATTTTAATGCAGTTGGCCTAGTTTTCATTTAAAACCTTTTAAAAACAAAAATAAAACAAACAGTAACAACGAACACCAACAACAGCACCACCACCAACAACAAAAAGAAAATCAACAACTACGTTTAAATAGTGAATTTAAGGAACATATTTAAATATTTTTATATTCTCGAAACTTGAAAAAGAAAAAAAAATTGTCCATTTTCTTACTTAAACACATTTTAATAAAAATATATTTCATTCAAGCATCTTGCATGTCAATGGTTTTTGTTTTATTGGCGACCCGCTGGAGCGCGACGCCTTTAAATGGAATGCTCACTGAACTTTGCACATGGGGAAAGTTTGTTTTGCGGACCTTAGGCTACCTGATAAAATACGGGTCCTAATTGGGTAAAAAGCGTTCTAATTATTTTATTTATTTATTTTTGTATTTGTGTGTGTGTTAGTGTGTTTGTATCTTTTGACTTAACTTAGAAAAACACTATATGAACACTAATTATTTGTGTAATGTGAGGCTGCTGCACATGTGTAATTTTTGTTTAAGTTTTATAGTTAATATTATAATTTTGCAACATTTTTTCTGCATATGTAACATTTTGAAAAATCTATTTCTCAAGATTTATAGTATACTGAAAACTTTCAAATAAAATTCATTACTTTTCAAACATGTGTGTTTTCCTCTTCCACGTTTTGCGTCGCCTTTGATGCTTCGCATCAACGACCTTTTTTGTCGGTATTGGCAATGCTTAAATATTTAGAACCACCTTCATTCATTCAATAATGTCAACAAACGGGGTTTACATATGGCACACAAACACGTTAAATTCAACTAAGATCATGAGACGCTTCATTCTCTCACCAGAGGGCGTGCTACACAAGTTTCGCTTACACCTCTGTCAACGCCCGGTGTACAAGATTCTTGTACAAAATATAAATAATTAATAAAATGCTCGTGAGATTATTTTGATCTCTGTTTATTTTACTTAAAATGAAAATGGGTATTTTTATTTTTTTAGAACAATGTTTAAGATATATTTTAACCCAAATTTTCGGGGAACTATTTTGCGACATGTGACGACAGAATATCACGTGTATGAGAACTACTTTTCCCGGCGTTGACAGAGGTGTAAGCGAAACTTGTGTAGCACGCCCTCTGGTGAAAGAATGGAGACGCTTAGTTTACACGTTACGTCATAGATGTTTAAGTCGTTTTCATTGATTTCCCGCGTTTTGTACATGATTTATTTGCACTGGGATTTGCTATTGTCTGTTTTATGCCGGCCATTCCCATCCCATCCCTAAATCCCATTCGTCCATACTTAGAACTGAAGTATCTTATTGCAAAAAACATTAATAAAACGAGTAACTGAGAACGAGGCGTCGTAGACAGATTGCAACCAAATTTTTAGCCTGTTTTGTCTGTTTTCTTATTTCCTAAATAATTTTAATTTAGCATTACTCATGAAGATCATACCGATTAACGAACAATATTAACTTACGAATAATGTTTCCTTGTTTAATATCAGTATTCTCACACGCGTTTAAAAGAGATCGAGAACTCACGAATTCCTATTTCTGTTTTAATGGGTGCCGAACGCCTTGCATAATTTGTGTTTCTCTCTGTGTCTTAAAACTTTGGCAACCGTCATAGTATTACTTAATTTTGTATATAAAAACTGATTTCATTTTGTGACATTTTTTAAGTTATGATGAACATAATTATCATAACAATTTGGCTTAAAACCGAAATAATTAAACCAATGCAAAGCGTTTAAGAATATATGACAAAGTCCTATGAGCATTGCAACATATACCAAACTCCAAAAAGGCACAGAACAAAGGTATTTCACATGCAAGCCAATCGAAAAGTAAGAACAAATTTGTGATGAGTCATTTAACGAAAAGAGCAAACCCGACAGTTACCACCTTGGAACGGTCAGTCGGCAATATGGACCGACTGGGGTGCTTAAATCGGTTTTACAGAGCTCTAACCTCGCACTTTCTGACGAGTTTCTCAAATGCAAGCAATAAAAAGAAAAAAAAAAACGATCTATTTCAATACAAAATGTCCAAGCGCTGATATTTTATAGTTATGACGAAAGTAGTGACGTCATTGAAAAATAATGTCTGCGTAGTGTTTAGAAAAGAATATGGTATTACTTTGATTTAAAAAGCTAAAAAAAAATGGTTGACTATAAATAAAATTGACTTTCTGAATCATGAATCATGTGAAGATGGAATTGAAGAACCAAAGTCCAATGTCCATCAAAGGAAACACACGTGACAATCCTTATAGGATGAATTAAATGACAACATAGGTCACGCAAACAATAACAAAAGAATGTATCTTTGTACATATACAGAAATTAAACTTGATTAAAAACTATTATTTGTAAGTAAACATTATATATCTCTAAAACTGGTCGATATTTCCGATTGTATAATGTAGCCAAATTCGTTGAAAGCCTCAAACAAAGGACAACGCCGTAATTGATAATTATAATATACAGCTTTGGAGTTGCCTTTCATGTAATTAATCTAAAATCAAAGATCTAATTCGAACTTTACAAAAAATAATAATAAATAAAAAAAATCAGGAAGCAAAACAGAATAAGGGTCGTTAACACTTTACTCTTTGCTCACTTGACTTAACAAATCTTAACACTTTATACTCTTTGCTCACTTGACTTAACAAATGTAACACTTTATGCTCATTGCTCACTTGACTTAACAAAGTGTAACACTTTATACTCATTGCTCACTTGACTTAATAAAAGTGTAACACTTTATATTCTTTGCTCACTTGACTTAACAAATTGTAACACTTTTCTGTCTTTGCTCACTTGACTTAACAAATTGTAACACTTTATACTCATTGCTCACTTGACTTAACAAATTGTAACACTTTATACTCATTGCTCACTTGACTTAACAAATTGTAACACTTTATACTCTTTGCTCACTTGACTTAACAAAATTGTAACACTTTATACTCTTTGCTCACTTGACTTAACAAATGTAACACTTTATACTCATTGCTCACTTGACTTAACAAATTGTAACACTTTATACTCTTTGCTCACTTGACTTAACAAATGTAACACTTTATACTCATTGCTCACTTGACTTAACAAATTGTAACACTTTATACTCTTTGCTCACTTGACTTAACAAATTGAAACACTTTATACTCTTTGCTCACTTGACTTAACAAATTGTAACACTTTATACTCATTGCTCACTTGACTTAACAAATTGTAGCACTTTATACTCTTTGCTCACTTGACTTAACAAATTGTAACACTTTATACTCTTTGCTCACTTGACTTAACAAATTGTAACACTTTATACTCTTTGCTCACTTGACTTAACAAAGTGAAACACTTTATGCTCATTGCTCACTTGACTTAACAAATGTAACACTTTATACTCTTTGCTCACTTGACTTTACGAAATTGTAACACTTTATACTCATTGCTCACTTGACTTTACAAAATTGTAACACTTTATACTCTTTGCTCCCCTGCCTTAACAAATTGTAACACTTTATACTCTTTGCTCACTTGACTTTACAAATTATAACACTTTATACTCTTTGCTCACTTGACTTAACAAATGTAACACTTTATACTCATTGCTCACTTGACTTAACAAATTGTAACACTTTATACTCTTTGCTCACTTGACTTAACAAATTGAAACACTTTATACTCTTTGCTCACTTGACTTAACAAATTGTAACACTTTATACTCATTGCTCACTTGACTTAACAAATTGTAGCACTTTATACTCTTTGCTCACTTGACTTAACAAATTGTAACACTTTATACTCTTTGCTCACTTGACTTAACAAATTGTAACACTTTATACTCTTTGCTCACTTGACTTAACAAAGTGAAACACTTTATGCTCATTGCTCACTTGACTTAACAAATGTAACACTTTATACTCTTTGCTCACTTGACTTAACAAATTGTAACATTTTATACTCTTTGCTCACTTGACTTAACAAAGTGTAACACTTTATACTCATTGCTCACTTGACTTAACAAATGTAACACTTCATACTCTTTGCTCACTTGACTTAACAAATTATAACACTTTATACTCTTTGCTTACTTGACTTAACAAAGTGTAACACTTTATACTCTTTGCTCACTTGACTTAACAAATTGTAACACTTTAAACTCTTTGCTCACTTGACTTTACAAAATTGTAACACTTTATACTCTTTGCTCACTAGACTTTACAAATTGTAATTTTTTCTACTCTGTGCTCACTTGACTTAACAAATTGTAACATTTTATACTCTTTGCTCACTTGACTTAACAAAGTGTAACACTTTATACTCATTGCTCACTTGGCTTAACAAATTGTAACATTTTATACTCTGTGCTCACTTGACTTAACAAAGTGTAGCACTTTATACTCTTTGCTCACTTGACTTAACAAATTGTAACACTTTATACTCATTGCTCACTTGACTTAACAAATTGTAACACTTTATACTCTTTGCTCACTTGACTTAACAAATTGTAACATTTTATACTCTTTGCTCACTTGACTTAACAAAGTGTAACACTTTATACTCATTGCTCACTTGACTTAACAAATGTAACACTTCATACTCTTTGCTCACTTGACTTAACAAATTGTTACACTTTATACTCTTTGCTTACTTGACTTAACAAAGTGTAACACTTTATACTCTGTGCTCACTTGACTTAACAAAGTGTAACACTTTATACTCTTTGCTCACTTGACTTTACAAAATTGTAACACTTTATACTAATTGCTCACTTGACTTGCTCACTTGACTTAACAAAGTGTAACACTTTATACTCTCTGCTCACTTGACTGTGTATGACACTTAAACGAACTCAGTAAATGCTTTCATATTTCAGAATCAAACAAATAAGGTGGAAATAGTTGAAATCGATGTTATTTGCTACTATCTGTGCAAATCTCGTTGGCATAAATTCATAAACGGTTTTTATTTGCATGTTAAACACTGACTTAATAAGGAAATGTGGCAGAATCCGATGGGCATTGCAAAATACACCAAAATTTGAAAAGGCACAGGACAAAGGTATTCATATGCATGCCAAATGCAAAAGTAAGAACAAATTCGTGATGAGTCATTAAAAAAAAGAGCAAACCGAACAGATATCGACATGCAGGCGCGTTTCTGCCATTACGCACTTAACGCACGTGCGTAACGTCCGTTTGAAAATTCGGAAAATCTAAAATTACCAAAAACACTAAGAATATCGATACCTTTCCCGGGATAGGAATGATATATTTTATTTCCCCAGTTTCTTTGTTATAAAATCTTATTATCACGCCATTCAAGTTGAAAAGGTCGTTCATATTCTGCGTTAAGTTCCTCGCATGTCCGCATTTAACCTGTTTTTCATTAGAAAAAAACAACAAAACACACGAATATATTCAAAAGTATTACTACAAAGGTTATTTCCCTTGTAATTGTGCGTAATTTCAAAAACGGCCCAGATACGCGCCTATCGCCATGGAACGGTCAGTCGGCAAACGGGGCCGACTGGGGAGCTTAAACAGGTTTTATAGAGCAATAACCGAAGAATTAATACATAATATAAATAGATCTTTTATCAAGCTATTCACTCTAACAAGTGCGCAAGTGTCAAATCCGAGATTCTTTAAAACAGTTTAAACTGTCCACGAAAACAATTGCCTGAAGACAATGTGCTGTGAACAAAGAGTGTATAGAGGATCTGATATGAGTATAAATAAGATACTGGAAATATTAAACGAGTTAGATAAAAAAAATACGAAACGAAAAAAATTTCAGTATCTAATGAACACGAATATAAGATTCTATTTATCACATAACCAAAACATCAGCTGCTTTTTGTTTGTTTGTTTACAAAACATCATCTTTTTATAGTATGAACAGTCGGCCTTGACATGTGTCATTTGGTTTGGGAGAATCCGCACAAAAATATAGTTCCACTCTCTACTCGACCATGTTGGATAAAATGGAAACGGATTTGTTTATAAAATTACTAAAATATTTATATAAAAAAAAATTAAAATGAAATTTCCAACAAAATGCATAAAACGGCGACAACAAAGTGATCAGGAAATGTCATATACACTACACATAGCTTATGACGTCACACTGCGATAATGACGTCACAATACGATAATTAACTGATGAGTTACCAAAAACAACGCATGAGTGTAATCTCACGCCCGCGCGGTAGGTTATGTGATAAATAATATATCCCAATTTACAGCAGATTAAAAACTACCCTTTTTGACTAAACCGCCTCGAAACTAATGTCGTCTTCATTCCACAGAAAGTTCAGTAATTAGTCACTAGATATGACGGGTCTCGTTTATCGAAAGGCGCAGCGTACTATTTTGAATGAATGCAAGGTAAATGATACCAGACCTACAACTGACCAATCAGAATTCGCGAATGCCACGTAACACGTACCCATGACCACCATCAATGACTCCCATGATGCATCAGTCTCCGTTTCCCGCTCATTCAGAATCTTACTCACGTTGTGTAGGGGGCGTGGGGATCTGTTTACAGTAGCGAATAGTTTAAAAAGCCATGTTCATACGCTTAGAGGTTCATAGAAAGTTTAACACTAGACAGTTGTAGGTAGGAGAAATAGCTTACAGTGGATCAGTATTTGATTGAAATACTAACAAAACGTGCAGGATTCAGAAACAGAAGGTAAAAAATCTGAACGAAACAACAACAACAACAGTAATAGCGGAATTAAATATTAGACATTAACGGTAAGTCTTAATTTCAATTAATAGTAATTAATAAATAATTAAATAAATTTAGTTCTAACTTAGTTGTGATATCAAAATTTATTTAAGATTGTTAGTTGATTTTTCATTACTTATGTTGTACAACTGCCATTTTATTGCAATATGTTTTATCATTTCGAAGTTATTAACTTATAGTACAATTTAAAATTTACAATTTGCACTTAATTATACGAATTATGACTGAGCATCACTTTAATCGGTTTATTGTTGGATCGGACATAAAATTACAACCTTTTGATATTAAACTGAGTATTATATGTGATATTCAGCTAGGCTATTTATCGGCTTTTTGCACATAATTAGGAAAATGACTTATATCTAGAACATGTTTGTGTGTGTGTGTGTGTGTGCGCGCGCGTGCGTGTGTGCGCGTGTGTGTATGTGAGTTTGTGTGTTTGTGTTTGTGTGTTTGTGTGTGTGTGTGTGTGTTTGTGTGTGTGTGAGTTTGTGTGTGTTTGTGTGTACGTGTGTGTGTGTGTGTGTGTGTGTGTGTGTGCGCGCGCGTGCGTGCGTGCGCGTGCTTGTGTATGTTTGTCGAAGAACGTCTTGAGGAACACTGAACATATTGAAAATGTTGAACTAATGCCAAACTGGCTCAAATAAAACGGATTGAGTTGTTCGGCAGATTGTGAGCCGTTGTTTATTTTTTATCATTTCTCTTTCAGCAGTCAACTTAGTCAAAACATCGAAGCTACGTTAAGAGGGGTCAAGAACACGAAAAAAGTGACGTCTAGGAAAAAAGGAGAGAACACATAAAGAAAAATAAAGGTTGAAAAAAAAATCAAGTAGAAAAAACAACAACACAACATTTTATGAAAATGCAGCGTTTGATGATATCAGCTGTTATTCTCTTTTATGCGACCACCTGCGTAAACGGGTTCACACTTAAAATTCTTGACGAAGGGACTGGCTTTCATCTAAAGGACACTGGACGCCATGAAATGTAAGTAATAATTTACTGTAGTAAAATAAAATAAAATATCTTTTGTTTACAGTAACAAGAAACACCATTTCTCCTAGCAAATACCTTGTATCAAAGTCTCATTTTATAAGTGCATTCGTGTATATTAAGAATACATGTATTCCATAATATGTTTGTATTGTTAATTCAACCAAAAATCAAATTATTGCTTGTCATGTTGTTTTTATTGGAAGCAAACTATTTCTATAAAGATTATCAAAGAGATTCTGCAATCAATACGTACTTCCAAACGTCTCGTTTAGGCTTTAAGGTAGGAAAAAACAAGCGAAGCCCAAATCAGTAAAGTTTTTTTTTTTTTTTTTTTTTTTTTTTTTTTTTTTTTTTTTTAAATTGCAACAATTTGCAGCTTGAACAAATTGCAATGTTTCCCGGCGACGATTAAAATTTCTTTCACGATGACTGAAATATCTTATCATGTAAAAATATTCGTTTACATTTCAGAAGCATCCATCGGTTTGCTTTTCATACCTTGTGTCGGAATGAGGCAGGGACTATCTTGTTCTTCAATGCCATGAAATCAAAGTTCTGCAATGGCGAGGAATCTGGTATGTCTATTTAATTTCTTTTAGTATAATAATAATAATAATAATAATGATAATGATAATAATGACAATGATAATGACAATGATAATAATGATGATGATGATGATGATGATGATGATGATGATGATGATGATGATGATGATGATGATAATAATAATAATAATTAATAATAATGATAATGATAATAATATTGATAATGATAATAATAATAATAATAATAATAATAATAATAATAAATCTATTTTATTGATTATTTATTTTATTGAAATTAACAAATGTTAGTGACAGCATTATTATTTTAAAAATATTTTTAAAAAGAAAAGTGATTTGTAAATTTATATTTGTGTATTTATATTGATTTAATACCCTAACAAAGCATACGGGTTTCTCAAAAATACGTTGATGCTAAACAAATGATGAAATGACTATCATTTGTAATAGCAATTTTAATGTGGTGTATTTCTTAGAAAGCAAGTATAAAGTTCATAAACGCCATTATTGTGCTCCATACAAGTCAACTTATGTCTAATTTTATTTTATAAAAAAGAAAATTTGTTCTATAATCTTACATACTAACGATTTAAATGAGACAATTGACTAACAAATATTAACAATGAAATAACGGTAGTAATTTTACGACTGAGAACTTTTATGTAACAGTATTTCAACATTAAACATACACAATAAAGATTCAAATGTAACAAATTTAAAAATGCAATAACGGTAGTGAACTTTTGTGCTACAGTATTATTGTATCAAATACTACTTAAAATTTGCTATAATTCTGTGTTTTCTATCAGTACGAGTCTGTATTGGACGACCTCTGATATGCTTAACTCTTAATGTTTCAAATGATCATATTTCAATGTCAGTTTATTATACATTCATGAATTAACTTTTAAATTTTAATACGATCAATCACTATTTTATTAAGCATAAACATACAGTTCATTGTCAAAACAACTTAACTGTTTAATTATCATTAATTGGATTACTAATTAGATTAATTGGATTCTTTATTAGTGAGTAGACACACTGAAGCATATGCCTGCGTTTTCATGTCAGTACTGTTGTTTTTTGCAGAGAAAATTGTAGGCAAGCTCGTAACAGACTTATGTCTCCAGCGATTTTGGACGAGCACGCAACTGCTTCTCTGGGTTAGGGAGCTTTTTGATATTAACGGTAAGTAGACGAGTGTAATATTATATCTTGTCCTAGTTGTTTACAATAAAATAACATAAACTACAATAATTAAAACGGACCTGGTAGCGCAGTCGGTAGAACGTCGGCTCCAGGTACGGGAGGCCCCGGGTTCGATCCTGGGCCGCGACATACCAAAGTCGTTAAAAATGGTAGTGGTACAGCTACCCTTGCTAACGCTCTAGCAAATATAAGGGTAGTTCCACGACTGGTTGGCCCGGTGTCAGGATAATGTGACTGTGTGTGGTATCATGCCAGGTGTTCACGGCATGCTATACACAGTGAAGTCAGCACTATATCTGCTTCAAGTGGACACCGTCTCCAGATAACTGAAATACTGTTGGTGGGACGCTAAACCCAATAAACAAACATCCATATTAAACTGATCATGGATTCCTTACGCAATACTTAAGTCATATCTCAAAACTATATAAATGAAATGAAGGGCATCATATTATCCAAAGATGTGCCTTTTATGAAAGTTTCCAATCCAATGAAAAGTAATTTCCAAATTTCAGTGCGTCATACTTTAACACATCTCTCTATAAATTAGAACAAAACCGCTTCGTTGTTTCTCAAGATTATATCAAAGCTATAAAGCAATGACATTAGATTGTTGTGTTTACATACAGCTTGAGTTAAGCCAAAATTCTACATGCGTTCAACTAGGTTGTAAACATGGCCCAAGGTAAACTACTATTCACTTATCTTATCTTATAACAGAAGGGGATCAGTCAAGTTCAGATTTATTACGTTGGCACTATTAAATGAGTATGATATATGTCAAAAGTACGCTAGGCTGGATATATTGCAATTTTATTTCTGGTCTCGATGACGTTGTCAAGTGATGACGTCATGAAAAGACCGTGCACAACGAAGCAGTTCAATAAATTTCGTTACGTTACCTGGCAGTATTTCATATATATTTCATAAATAGTGTATAATGTTTATGTATATTTACACAATATCACGGGTTTATGCAAAGATGCATGTGGGGCAAAATATTGCTTCCAATCTTGCTAAATTACAAAATCAAATTATGTTTTTTTTTTAGTTTTAGAATCTTTACATTTTAAAATACCTTTAAGTATAGCAAACAAAATAATAATAATAATAATAATAATAATAATAATAATAATAATAATAATAATAATAATAATAATAAATAAATAAAATAAATATTGGAAACAATAAATATTCATTTTATTGTTAAAAGCTCACTTGTGCTGAATGTTGTATGTATTAGAGAGGACTAATTCCTCTTTAATATGACACGCATGTACATCTCTGTATAAGGGAAATCATAATCGGCTGGGCGCTTTCACTCCACAGACCTACGCAAAACTTGGTGGGGAGAGAGCGTCTAGTTGATCGAAACTGATTTGAATCACGGAATCACTACACTAATATTTTTTATTAAACTTTATTGGGCACACTGCATAAAATTGAAAACATAAAATTAATATAATATAGAAAAAGCTACATTGTAAAATTTTACGATGTTTTAAATTGTTTAAAAACACTTATATTTGTTCCTCTATGATAATGCTATTTTCACCACTGTCTGTTATCTTACCTTGTATGGCTACAAATATTCTTAATATTTTATGTCCAAAAATGTATGGCTACAAATATTCTTAATATTTTATGTCAAAACAAAATTGTTCTATATATTATATCTGTCTCCAGGTGACAACCATATTTCCAACTTCGAGAGACACTTATACAACACGAACAATTAGAACGATGCTTAACCAAACGACTTCGTGAGGATGCGGAAAACGGGCTCATCGAATACCACAAAGTAAAGAGAGATGGTGAAAGAAACCTCAAAATATCCAAATGCCTTGCTTCGATTGGGAAAGCGTGCGCTGGAAAAGACGTTCCTCTGGAAATGTGACGAAAAACAGACCCAAAGGCGACTACATTGATAACAACCGAGCGGAGTGATACAGATACAAAAATAGTTCCAGTTGTTGAGGGATACAGAAAGGTAGTCCCAACGACTGTGTGTATACAGTTACTGTATACAGATAAAATGGCGTCTAGTGAATTCAGGACAATAGTCTTGCAAAAGATGAATTCATTTCTCAAGTGTCGCAAAAGATTAACTCATTTCTTAAATGCCGCAAAAGGTGAATTCCTTTCTCAAGTGTCGCAAAAGGTGAATTCATTTCTCACATGCCGCTAAATATGAAGTAATTTCTTAAATGTCGCAAAAGATGAATTCGTTTCTTAAATGACGCAATGGTGAATTTACTTCTCAAATGCCGAAAAAGATGAAGTCATTTCTGAATTACCGCAAAAGATAAAGTCATTTCTCAAATGTCGCAAAAGATTAATTCATTTTCCAAATGACCTCTTCTCTTGGTAACAATACATCGCGAGGTAATCGGAAGTGACGTCATTGAAAATAAGACAAATGAACTGAAAAGGACCACAACAGTTTATTTTTTACTTTTTATTGTTTGTGATTGGACTAACAGTATTTAGATCATGATTAAAACAAGTATTTAATATGATAGATTATAAAAGTTTACATTTAAAAGGAAACCTTTTCATATTTGGTCTCAACATTGTCACTGAATATATTTGATAATATCTTTGTAAAACGTTAGCTTTAATCACTGAACAAAAGCCCTCCAGAGTTTCTATATATGGTATGTTTCATGGAAGAAACAACTTAAAACACGATCTGTGATACGATACGAACATCCAAGACTTATGCACGCGAATGATGATGAAACCATATCATCTTTCTTTTTTTTTTTTGGAGTGGGGTGGGGGAGGGGAGGGGGAGGGGGAGGGATGGTGATTGTGATGGTGGGTGTGTGTGTTGTTGGGGAGGATTTGTCGTTATTCAAGTAAGGTAACTTAATGATATTCTATTTATAAAACCTATTTATTTATAGTCGGTTGGGAAACAATATCTGTCCAACTTATATTGATCCCTCTCGACTGCCCACTTCCTGGGTAGAACCAGTACACAGGTACTGATTACCTGGAGCAGTGTGCAGTAAAAAGTCCTGTTCAAGGACTAACATCACGGGTTCGAACCCGGGACGCTCCTATCCAGATTTTATCGTCTTAACCACTAGCCCACGAGCTTCCACACAAATATTTATTTATGTATTATATTAAAGAAAATGCTTGTGTATAACTACGCTGGCTTGTAACTGGTAAATGGGTTTATTTCTCATATTATAGTGACATATAGTTCATATTACGCTCACAACTAAACACGGATGGTCTGGTATGTCAACGAAGATTTTTTATTTTTTATGTTAATTCAATGGGGGCTTCATACACTTTTTGTGTCAAAAACGTGTTATTTAAAACTTAAAGCGGGACTACAATTTATATGACATTTTTGTTTTTACAATTTGGTCATTGTAATGGCTGTTGTCATGGTAACCTCAAACATCAATTTTAGTTTGATCGATATATTTATACATTTTTGTAATGCTTTCTTTAAACAAACGTATTTATTTTAATTTAAATTATGATCTTTTAAAAAAACAACACGAAATGATATCTTAGGCTGTTCTGCAAGCTCTGTAAAACCTGTTTAAGCACCCCAGTCGGTCCATTTTGCCGACTGACCGTTCCAAGGCGACAAATGTTGGGTTTGCTCTTTTTTGTCTACTGATACATCACAGAATTGTTCTTATTTCTACATTTGGCTTTAATGTGAATACCTTTGTCCTGTGCCTTTTCGAATTTTAGTATATATTGCAATGCTCATAGGACTTTGTCGTATGTCCTTATACGGTATATTACTACGTCTTCGATTTGTGTATTATTGAGCTATATTAGCTGTATTATTACTTACTCTATAATAGCATTAATTAATATATTTATTCTTAGTTTTGTAGTTATTTTATTTTGTTTAATATCATTATAAATTATAATAAATCCGTTGTCATTGTCAGTGCTTTACGCTTTACATACAATGTTTCTCATAAGATAATTCACAAATGTTTGAATATTTTATAACAATACAAAATATTGAAATATCTTTTTTCATATTTTTAAATTTTCAAATGTTTGTCAGAATGTGCATTCTGTCATAAATCCGGCCATATATGTATATAATTGTATATTTTTACATTTTTTTGTATTTATTTACTTTTTTTTGGTGTTAAATTATTGACCAATATTGAAATATAGAAACATGAATAAAAGCTGTTGTAGCTTATTCTATTGTACATGTGTGAAAGATGTTGTATTTAATTAGCATTTTTGTATGAACATTACCTACCATGTCTCATTTTCAATGACACCATTTTTTGTCATGTGCATTTCATGTAGTATTTATATATTTATTTGTATAAACTGGACTATTTGTGTGTTTTTTCTGTCTGTATGTCTTAAGAGCTGTGCAATATAATTTATTTCAGCATTATTGTCTGTCAATTGATTTGTATAAGATAAATAAACGAAAACATTATGTTGTGTCACTTTGGTTTCTGATTACAAACTATGTACTTATTTTTGTGCTTCGGTGTCATCTATTACTAGTTACTGATAATAATAATAATAATAATAATAATAATAATAATAATAATAATAATAATAATAATAATAATAAATAATAATAATAATAATAATAATAATTATAATAATAATAATAATAATAATAATAATAATAATAATAATAAATAATGATAATAATAATAATAATAATAATAATAATAATAATAATAATAATAATAATAATAATAATAATAATAATAATAATAATAATAATAATAATAATAATAATAATAATGATAATAATACTAATAATACTAATACTACTACTACTACTACTACTACTAATAATAATAATAATAATAACAATAATCGCGATAATAATAATAACAATTATAAAAAAAATATAATAATAATAATAATATTTTAGTTATATTTTTAACGTTACACGATGCATCAAGTTTACCGTATATAAAATGTACTCGAACAGGCGCATTTGAATAAACTTCTTTAGCCTTTCTAAAACCTCAGTTAGTTTAAACACTGATTTTTACAAACTTAAAACAACAAAAGGGTCTTAAGGGTCCAAGCTTAAACAAAAGATAATTGGTTAAACATGTATTTTTTATTTTTTCAAAAAGAATAGACAGAGAGTGTACGTGTTGATTTTATGCGGCAGTTGTGTGCACAATGTCTCCATTTTGTTAGGTAAACGTGGCGCCTGCAGCCATAGGTCTGTGTTCCCTTAAAAACAGTTGATACGCGAACTCCTTCGATTCTTGATGTAAACAAAATAGTCCCGATTGTAATCAAAGACAAAAATCATATTGCAACATGTACTAAAATTTGAAAAAAGGCAACGGCAAAAATACATAGGTATATAAGAAAAGGATCCTATAAAAATTACCATAGATATTTAACATCTAAACTAATTCTAGACGCAGGTAAGTCACATACAAATCGAATGTATAAGTTACATAAGAAAACACTGTGGTGAGACATTACAGCATATACATGTACAGTAAGCCGAACAGTTTTCTACAAGAAAAGTGACACGTTATCCTTACGCATGCGATAGCTGTTTGTTTAAATATGTATCTAGTTTTAGAGACTTTAGTCTTGGTTTATTTATAATTATCTTAATTTTATTTAATCTCTCTCTTTCTCTCTCTTTCTCTCTCTCTGTCCCTCTGTCTGTCTGTCTGTCTGTCTGTCTGTCTGTCTGTCTGTCTGCCTGTCTGCCTGCCTGTCTGTCTGTCTGTCTGTCTGTCTCTTTCTCCATATCTCTCTCTGTCTCTGTCTGACTGTCTCTCTCTCCCTCTCTCTCCCCCTCTCTGTCTCTGTCTGTCTCTCTGTGTCTCTCTGTCTCTGTCTGTCTGTCTGTCTCTCACTCTAACTCTCCCTCCCCGACTCTCCCTCTCTCTTTCCCTCTCTGTCTGTCTGTCTGTCTGTCTGTCTCTCTCTGTCTGTCTGTCTGTCTGTCTGTCTCTCTCTCTGTCTCTCTCTCTCTCTGTCTCTCTCTCTCTCTCTCTCTCTCTCTCTCTCTCTCTCTCTCTCTCTCTCTCTCTCTCTCTCTCTCTCTCTTAATAGTAATATATTACTCACAACAATATCCCTCCCTTATAATCTCGAAAGCATGCGATGACAGGGGACCGAACGCATTTAAAACGAAATCATTCCACACAAACTCAACTTCCACATAAACTCAACAACTTTTCTCAGTGGCCGCTCCATTTTTCTTTAGTGTTTTACGAAAAAGTTGAAATAACAAATCCAAACTGCAAACCTTTTGAGAACAATGTATTTGCATAATATCCTGTAAAAATAATCAGTTTTATTCTGCAAAATATACATGTTCGGACTGATATGTAGATACCCTCGACGTAAGAATGGATAATAAGAAAATGTCCTATCAAAATAACCACGTATATTTAAATCTTATCTACCTCTAGACCAAGGCACACATGGTAAATGTAAACGTGACAAAAACACAAAGACGAGACATAACATACAAAAAGAAAAGCCAGCAGTTACCGCCTTGGAACGGTTCGTCGGCAAAAGTCACTCCAAAACCACCACCACCACCACCACCACCACCACCACCACCACCACCACAACAACAACAACAACACACTCACAAAACAAAACAAAACACGCAATATCTTGTATTCCCATCATTTGCTGCCATTTCTGTCCTGCAGAGACACCTCATTGACTCAAGATCACGGAGGTCATGTGCCCGACGTATTCCACCCTGGCGTTCAAAGACGTACCACACATGTGTCCCATACAAGTAACAAATCGTATAGTCAATACCTTGTTTTCCATTAATGCCAATTTGCATAGTATTCCTTCTATAAGTATAAAACAGAATTTCCCTCAGTCCTTCAAGGGCACACATGCTTTTGTGTAAGAATGAATTGTGAATGGAATTAGATTGACATTAACCACAACTATTCGAGTCGTTTAAAGCTATCTATTGTAGAATAATAAAATGGCAAATTCCAGCAATGCAGAGGTCCCTTCAACCAACACTTGGACGGCCTAATTTCTTTCTTTATTTGCAATATGTGCAATTTTAAATATTTTTTTTTCCTTATGTGCAGCCGTGATCGATAGATGTGGACACATCGTGCACCTGATTCAGTTTATGCGGCTTTCGCAAGTAAAAAACGTGAAATTCATGGAACGGTCACGGTTCGACGGTTCACGTGCAATGTGGCGGTGAAAATGCCCATAATTCAGGAATTATAAAACCATATGCTGAGAAAATCAAGCTTATTAGCAAATTTGCCCAAAAACAGATATTTAAATATAAAAAATGGGCTCTTAGAATAGTTGTTGAGTGCCTGTGCAGTATCGGTGGTTATTTGTTTGTTTATTCGTTTGTCCATTTTATTTAGATTTGTCCTGACTTTTATTTAGGCTTATGTCTAGTCAGTCGGGTATCTTTCCGTTGGATAGCTCGTCATTCTGCCGATCTATTTAATCTTGAGGCATGAAGGTGGTAAAGCGTCA
Organism: Sinonovacula constricta; assembly: GCA_007844125.1. Classification (NCBI taxonomy): domain Eukaryota; kingdom Metazoa; phylum Mollusca; class Bivalvia; order Cardiida; family Solecurtidae; genus Sinonovacula; species Sinonovacula constricta. Next base: position 2,406,241 of record CM017572.1, read on the forward strand.
GCTTGCGGATCGGGAGGTCGTGGGTTCGAACCCCGGTCGGGTCAAACCAAAGACTTTAAAGTTGGTAGTAGTGGCTTCCCTCCTTACGCTCGGGGCTAAGGGGACAGCATTACGCCTGACTCGTGGGTGTCAGTATAATGGACCGGCCGGGTTCATTCCTTTGGCACCTCATAAGTTCCCCTGTGCTATAATGATATAAATGTCGCTGCGCAGTATCGGCAAAAATGCCGACTAATCCCATCCCATCCCTTGTCTATTTTTATCTCTAAAATGATTTTAAAGATGGTATATCACAGTTTGGACCAAAATCTTTTCATTTAGCAACCAAAAAAATCATTGTTACATGAACAGACCTCACGAAATGTTGTTTATTGATGTCCTTAGCCTACGTGAAAAGTGAACCATAACGCCACAATCGTCATTAAAAATGCATTTCCTATCTGAGGAAAGCCACGTGACCACTTTTCTTTTTGCTCAATTGCGTCATCTTATCTGACGTTGATGTCTGTTTTAGCAGGAATTCCAATGTTTCGTATTTAAAGATTCGAAAAAAATGAACATTTAGAGAGCTGATTAACGAGCTTTTCTGCCTTAAAAATTCATACTAGTCTAGGCTTAGACTAAAGTATGATTTTTGTCGTGTATCACCTTTAATATATCGTTTTGCAAATCGAGAAAGACAATGTATTATTTTCACAAACTGTAACAGATATAGAGTTTACATAATCTATATTTATTCATTTTAAGAGGAAAATGATTAACATAAAATAAAATATTAGTGAAACTGACTTAATTTTTGTCTAGGAAGACATCTATCAAAACACACGCCACCTGTCAAAACTGCTTCCGGTTTGAGTCGATTCAGACCCAAATAGGAAGTGTATTAGTAAAGACAGCATGTCTCGAATGAGTAAACAAATGTTTACTCATGCATTTGTTTTGAACATCTAGAAGTTTGTATTGCCTTGTTCCGACTATTTTAAGAATGCGGTCGATTTCTCATTTTCGTTCCGGTTGAGAAAACTTACAAACGTGTGGTTTTTACGGTCACCGAAAGTCGTTTAAGTAGCTATTTTTGAATATTGTCGACATTGTCGCATGATATTATGCACGAACCATAAAATAACCATCTTAAGACGTGATTTAAATATGAAAACTCAAATGGATGTAACATCTTTATCTATGGCGGCAAATCAGACGATATATGCAGGAGAATTAACCGCCATAAAAAGAGGGAAACTGTTTGGTCGGGTGTACATCCGAGGGAGTTGGCATGTCTGGGCTTGCATTTTGGCGGGGAGTGAAAATATCTATTAACTGAAATGCAAATTAGGTAGATTCAGATTTTTGAGAGCAATTAAACGAGTGCATTATCATTTAAAGGAAACACATTTATCTAACATATAACTTTGAAGATATTAACCAGAGACGTTATTTTAATCACACGCCCAAGTTATAATCATTAAATTAACAAAAATGTTTCCCGTCGTCAAAAAAGATAAACGCCCATCAGTGCAGACGGTGCAAGGTTGCAAGGCGGTAACTGTCGGCTGTACTTTATTGTGTAATATATCCGATAATAGTTTTGTTGTAAAGTTTTCATTTCACTGGAATGTCAATAACTTTGTTCGGTGCCTTTTTCAAATTTTAATATATTCCGCAGAGGACTAATATTTTCTTCTTGCAACCTAAATGAAGAAGAAACCTGAATATTAAAATAGGGGATAAAATATTAATTATGATTCTTGCACTTTTATATTTTATTATTATTATTATTATTATTATTCTATTATTATTATTCTATTATTATTATTATTATTATTATAAATAGTAGTAGTAGTAGTAGTAGTAGTAGTAGTAGCAGTAGCAGCAGCAGCAGCAGCAGTAGTAGTAGTAGTAGTAGTAGTAGTAGTAGTAGTAGTAGAAGTAGTAGTACCGTTATTAATATTGCTATTTTTTTATATTGTCATTATTATTATTATTATTATTATTATTATTGTTATTATTATTATTATTATTAATATTAATATTATTATTATTATTATTATTATTATTATTGTTATTGTTATTATTATTATTATTATTATTATTATTATTATTATTATTATTATTATTATTATTTGCTTTTTATTTTATCACAAAATGCAAAGTGTTAAGTTAACGTCATCTGAACATTTCAACTTGTAAACATTCTACGTTCAAAGCGAATACTCATGAAATTTCTTGTTCACATCATAAACATATGATTGAGGATAGAGCAATTATACCCACACAAGGCAAAAACATTGTCAAATTTCTTTTAGCCTAATTCACTTCTTATCCAATACGACCGGCCTCAATAGCTCAATTGGTAGAGTGTCGGCTTGCTGATCGGGAGGTCGCGGGTTCAATCCCCAGCTGGGTCAAACCAAAGACTTTAAAGTTGGTAGTAGCGGCTTCCCTTCTAACGCTCGGGGCTAAGGGGATAGCATTTTGCCTGACTTGTCGGTGTCAGTATAATGGACCGACCAGGTTCAGTCCCTGGGCACCTCATAAGTGCCACTGTGCTATAATGATAGAAATGTCGCCGCACAGTATCGGCAAAAATGCCGGCAAATTCAATTCCATCCCATCCCTTGTCCAATACAAGCTGCATCAGTCTCAAGTGCCATAAGTAAGGTTGCCATTAAGGTCACCACCAGCCCTTCAGTCATCCCTTTCGTCTGCCTAGATGTAATTAATTCTCTCAAAGAATAAAACAAGGCGTTTGAAAAAGAACTTTGCTAAATCGGTATTTTTAACGGCTTCCGGTGAGTAAAAAAAGACGATACATAAGCGACTTATCTTTTATTGCTAACATCTGAGAAACCCCTCAGGAAGTTCGAGGTTTGAGCTCTGTAAAACCGGTCTAAGCACTCCAGTCTGTCCGTATTGCCGACTGACCGTTCAAAGGCGTTGATAATTGTCGGGTTTACTCTTTTCGTTAATTGATTCATCCCAGATTTGTTCTTACTTTTACATTTGGCTTGCATGTGAATACCTTTGTCCTGTGCCAAGAATTATACGACAATCTCTATAAACACCGGCTCTAGAACTTGCGAGAGACATTTGATGCTATGCATAGTTTTTTTTTTTTTTTTTTTTTTTTTTTGAGGAGGGGGGCGGGGGGGGGGGGGGGGTAAAAACGCGGAAAATACTACATATATAGTAAAATTTTACAGCAGCCATTTCAAGAGGACAATGAGAAATGTCCACCATCGTTATAAAGAAATACAGTACAAGACAAGTTAATTCAGTATTGAGGAATCAGTGTAGGTTTCGGATTCTTTACATTAAAGGACATTTACCAAGAATAAGAAATATAATTCGGAAAGCCAAACCATCTTTTAATAACTAAAAACGCAGAACATAGTATGCAATTGGACAATTAATGATTAGTCTGCCAGATTGCATATCTTTTGTCGTACAGGTACATTCTTCTAGTACTGATAGAAAATAGTCTTAAAACACGATTTTCATATAAATATCATTGGAACTTGCTCGTTAAGTCGAGTTAATGTTTACAATGTATTGTTGAAACAATGCGGATATGAGTTTATCAATAAGTTATCTTCGTAATAAAGTTATGAATATCACACAACGGCGAATATCACACAACGACGAATGTCACATAACGGCGAATATCACACAACGACGAATATCACATAACGACGAATATCACACAACGGCGAATATCACACAACGACGAATATCACATAACGACGAATATCACAAAACGGCGAATATCACACAACGACGAATATCACATAACGACGAATATCACACAACGACGAATATCACATAACGGCGAATATCACATAACGACGAATATCACACAACGGCGAATATCACACAACGACGAATGTCACATAACGGCGAATATCACACAACGACGAATATCACATAACGACGAATATCACACAACGGCGAATATCACACAACGACGAATATCACATAACGACGAATATCACAAAACGGCGAATATCACACAACGACGAATATCACATAACGACGAATATAACACAACGACGAATATCACATAACGGTGAATATCACACAAGACGGATATCACACAACGGCGAATATCACACAACGACGAATATCACATAACGGCGAATATCACACAACGGCGAATATCACACAACGACGAATATCACATAACGACGAATATCACATAACGGCGAATATCACACAAGACGGATATCACATAACGACGAATATCACATAACGACCAATATCACATAACGGCGAATATCACACAAGACGGATAGCACATAACGACGAATATCACATAACGACGAATATCACATAACGACGAATATCACACGGCGGCAATTCACTTAATTACAGACAGTGAGTCAACCACACAGGTGCGAAATGGAAACTGATGCCGATGCTGTCTCATTAATTAAGAATTAATTGAGTAATAATTGAGTTACTTAGTCATTCAGCCGTGATAGAATGTTTGTTTTTAGAAGTTCAGTGTTCATTAGTTCATTGTAATTATATCTCGTGGGATTAAGTCTAAGACTTTTTTTCAATGATCAGTATAATGTGCCTATTTGAATATAGTCAATTAGTCGAAGTTTTAAAACTATGAGGAAATTATTAGATTAATATGGTTATCGATAAAACGACGGAATAAGGAACAGACTAAAACTAGAACTAATTATATATCGAGGTTTTAAAACTATGAGGAAATATTTTGTTTCGTTTTGTTTTTGAAATACATTGCAGCGACCAGTTATGATCATTATAGCAACGTCCAGCTATTTGGTGGAGAAAGAGCCCAGACACATGTCTGGGTAGAACCATCGGCGCACTGCAAGTCAGCTGGAAGACCTTCCCACATTAAGTCCTTCGATCCGAACGGGACTCGAACTCACGCGGTGAGGGGCTAAGTAGTCAGAGGAGTTACAAATCGGCGACTCTACCACTACGCCACGGGCGCCCCGCTTTGAGGAAATAACTGGATTAATTAACCTGCGGTGCATCGGTGGTTCTACCCAGGCATATGTCCGCGGTCTTCCATATGGATAATAAGCTGGCCAATATGATCATAAGTATGCCGGTGCGATGTAACAAAAACAACAACAAACGAAACAAACAAACAAAACAAACAAACAATATTAGACACACATTAAACTAAGACAACTGATTGTCTGATTTGTAAATGTTTATTGTTTATTGGGATTATCGTCACCCCAACAGTATTTCATTTATCTGGAGACGGTGTCCACTTGAAGCAGATATAGTGCTGCCTTCACTGTGTATAGCATGTTAGTTTATTGGGTTTTTGTCCCCCAACAGTATTTCATTTATCTGGAGACGGTGTCCACTTGAAGCAGATATAGTGCTGCCTTCACTGTGTATAGCATGCCGTGAACACCTGGCATGATACCACACCCAGTCACATTATCCTGACACTGGGCCAACCAGTCGTGGAAATACCCTTATATTTGCTTGAGCATTAGCAAGGGAGCTATACCACCACCATTTTTAACGACTTTGGTATGTCGCGGCCCGGGATCGAACCCGGGGCCTCCAGTACCTGGAGCCGACGCTCTACCGATTGCGCTACCAGGTCCGGTGATTTGTAAATGAAAACATTAATTAGTATCAATTGACTTGGATTGGATGTCTTACAAAATGCGCGTAAGATACAACTACAACTAAATCTACAACTAAAACTTCAACTACAAATAGTTTATTTGTATTGAAATTTCACATTTCATAACAAAAACATGATATCATTATATAAGACAAGGATTTACAACGAGCACAAGATACGAACCCTGTATGTCTGAGACAAAAATTCAATTTTTAATCATTTGTTTAACTCTAAGACTTTTTATATTAACAATAAATTAGTAAGTTATTTTTAAATCTTTTCTTAGACATATGACTGATACTTCGTTTTTCTGCCGCGACATGGATGTGTCATTAGTGATAGTCTGTCTTAATATTGACTTCAGTGTTCTGACGTCGGCTAATTAATACAACAGTCAATTAGTATTTTAAATTAGAACAATCTCCCACCTGGACTTACATATATTTTTGTGTGTGTGTAGGAATACCAAGTATTCCACTACATCTCACCGCCAACCCTATCTGTAAACGATTGTTTTTCATACAATCAATTGGAATCTTACATTCTCACCTTCGTGTTTACCAGCCCGATGCTGCCCAAAGGAGAAAAAAACTTGATTATAATAATCAGTAATAAAGAGAGAAATGACGGCTGTTGTGTCTATTACCTTTTTGCAAATTGGCAACGTCCCAATATACAAGAGAAATAACTGGTTAGTCAGTAAAAGTGAAGAATCTACACTTCTCCGTAATGAAGAATGACTAAAAATGTGACTAATGTCATCGCAAGGTCGGCATTTTTCTGTGGGCAAAAAAAGACTCATACTTAAACGGTCTGACCAATAGTATGACTTTAAATTTTTCGTTTTCGTTTGTTCTTAAGATTTATAAACTGATAAGTTGTTTAATTGCAACTAGAACGCCTTGGATAATTCCCAAATTATCTCTCGGATTTATGACGGGGAAAAAACCCGCGAAATTAAACATGTCGTTGCATATGACGTCATCAAAATAACACAGATAACTGCTCTGTTATCTCTATAAAAAATGCAGTAACTATGCTTATAGGTTATTATACATTTTACTGTACAATACGGGAATATATTTGGACGAGTACACAGCTTGAAAAGTCAAATTGGACGATATGACTTTTCAAGCTGTGTACGAGTCCAAATATATTCCCGTATTGTACAGTAAAATGTATAATAACCTTTTTATTATATATATTTCGTTTACTTAAAAATATACATCATTATCATCCCAAACAGTGTTTTTCGCCTTTTGTCCGTCGATAAAATCAGAAATTTCTTCATCTGTCAACATTTTGACTTCTGTCAAAACAAAACAACGCTTCCTGGTCAGCTAGACGCTTTACAAGCAGTTTTAAAGATATACTAACAAGCGTCTTTATGCACGCATGGTTCCCGGTCTTTAATTCGTTAGAGATTGAAATCGGAAATCAGACTAGCATCGTTTAGTGTACATGTACCCAACCGTCCAATATGAAATTAATATATATTTTTTGGATCCAATACGGGAATATATTGGACGGTCACGTGGTACAAATGCAGATTGTCGATTGGTTAGATTTATTAGATATATAATAATAGGCTATATCTAACGAGATGTGAAATTAAACTGATAAATGAAAGCTTATAGGATAAAATAATCACATACACTACACCTATCGCTTTTTGAAGAACTTTTTTATGGCGTATTCTTATTCCGGCGAACAAATCGATCGTAATTCTTTAAGTATCATTGCACCAGATACGTCTGAGGGATAATTGTCCAAATGACGGAATTACCCGAAGAGTTCCGATTGGTTTAAATGGGAGAAAAAAAGCAAATCTTCCAAACAAAAGTCAAATAATCATGAGATATTAACATAAAATATATTTCTTGAATGGAAGATAAGTTGATTTAACTTGCAAGCCTAGGTGTCCGATTATCAAGCGCACGAGCCACTCGGTGATCAAAGAACTTGCCGTATGCAAACCAAATGTTTGTTCAATTGGAACGTGTTTAAATTTGTAGAAATATCTCTTTCTAATGAAAAACTTTTAAGCATACGAACATACCGGAGTACTTTTTAAGCGTTAAAATAGAATGTAAAATACGTAAAAAAGTATTTTGGTTAGTCAAATGAACATGTTTTCGTTATGTTTCAACTTGTATAAATTAATTATTTTAATAATGTAAGTAATCTTTTCAATGAGAGACATTAAAGAGTAGCCTCCCCTTAAAAGTCCCTTAATGCAAGTAGGTCCTTTCATTTGTTTGACTCGGTTTTTATGCTTGTGCTCTATGGGGTGTATGTTGACTTATCTGCCTTTCTTGTAATACGCAGGTTACCCATCATCAACAAACACTTCCATTTTCCTTTTTTAATAACAAATCTCTATAAGTATGTAATTTCAATGTTTTTCATTGCAATATGTATAAAAGAACAGGCGATAAAGTCCAAGAATTCCTACTAAAAGGACCTACCTACCGTTTGGAATACCTCGGATATTATCTAACAAGGGAGACAATTTCCATTTCACCAATGTACCTCATTGTATTTAATTTGCAGATTATAAGGTAGATGACGGATCAGTAATAAATACAGTTTTAATAATCGGAATTGCCAAGCATTCCCTGACTGTTAATTAATATATCTAGACAATTAATTAAAATATCAGTGTTGTCTTTCTTGAGAGGTAAAGAACTACTTTTTGTAACATGTACAGCTTAAGGAATCGCCATTAAAATATCAATGATGTCTTTCTTGTGAGGTAGAGAACTACTTTTTGTAACATGTACATCTTAAAGAATCGCAATTACTACACTTATCCTCGCAAATAATTAATAAATCAATGCTGTCTTTCTTGAGAGGGGAAAAGCAACTTCTTTTTATGCATAGGGAAGACAGACTGTTTGAGAAATCCACCAGGAAGTGCGAGGTTAGAGCTCAGTAATCGGTTTCAGCACTCCAGTCGTCCCTTTTGCCGACTAACGGTTCCAAGTCGTCCCTTTTACCGACTGACTGTTCCAAGTCGTCCCTTTTTACCGATTGACTGTTCCAAGTCGTCCCTTTTGCCGACTGACTGTTCCAAGTCGTCCCTTTACCGACTGACTGTTCCAAGTCGTCCCTTTTGCCAACTGACTGTTCCAAGTCGTCCCTTTACCGATTGACTGTTCCAAGTCGTCCCTTTTGCCGACTAACGGTTCCAAGTCGTCCCTTTTACCGACTTACTGTTACAAGTCGTCCCTTTTGCCAACTGACTGTTCCAAGTCGTCCCTTTTACCGACTGACTGTTCCAAGTCGTCCCTTTACCGACTGACTGTTCCAAGTCGTCCCTATTACCGATTGACTGTTCCAAGTCGTCCCTTTACCGACTAACTGTTCCAAGTCGTCCCTTTACCGACTGACTGTTACAAGTCGTCCCTTTTATCGACTGATTGTTCCAAGTCGTTCCTTTACCGACTGACTGTTCCAAGTCGTCCCTTTACCGACTGACTGTTCCAAGTCGTCCGTTTGCCGACTGACTGTTCCAAGTCGTCCCTTTTACCGACTGACTGTTCCAAGTCGTCCCTTTTACCGACTGACTGTTCCAAGTCGTCCCTTTTGCCGACCGACTGTTCCAAGTGG